>JAJLRJ010000006.1:5508614-5891114 GCA_024195265.1 Dendrophyllia cribrosa | reverse complement strand
ACTGTAGCGTTTAAATTCCTGTGCAAGCTCTCAATAGACGATTTTCGTATTCTCGGTATTGAACTGGAACTAGCTTGCAGACGAGGCTCATGCGGGGCATTCTTTTTACATGCAAATATTTTTAATGATATTCCCCCGCATGAGCCTCCATTGCAAGCTAGTATCAGTTCAATACCGAGAATACGAATATTGTCTATTCTAGGTCCGTTAACTTATTCTATTTATGTGCAAGTATTTGCTAGTTTTAGCGTAAATAATAATTTTATTTAAATAGCCTAATTGCTGTTGTAAGGAGAGATTGCAACCAACATTTCTTCTTGCAAATTTTTCCTTCAGTGAAAAAAAAAATTATATTTATGGTTTTATTTTATGTACAAACAATTCCGGTATTTACAATTTTTAATTCACCTAAAAAGGACAATTAAGTAAACGTATTGAAAACTGTAATAAAGGAAACAAATATTTCAGGGGCCAGTTGCATAAAACTTAACGTCGGACGTATCTGCTAACGTCTGACCATTTCTTTAGTTCGTTTGCCTTGACCCTGCACAAAACACAAAAGGTATTGAAATGCATATGAGCTACTGACCAGTAGAAACATTTGGGCTCACACGTTAAATAAAACAACGTGCACGGTCACGGTTCGTTCAACATAAAGCAAAGCAGCTTTGTCCTGACACTCTTTTTCAAATTTGTTGAGCTTCACAACCTGTTTGTTCTATTAACTATGGTCTAACGTTGAAAGTAAATAGTAAAGTAAAGTTTTATTTCAACATCATCGCAAATAAATGAATTACAATGTTGTTACAAACGGAAAAATTACATGGGTTACAATAATCTAAAAATATCAATTTACAGGCGATTCTATGATGATCTAAAGATGCAAATAGGTTTATATATACACAGTTCTAAATATATATGTATAACTGTATGATCTATAAACTAATGATTATTTAAGGTTAAGATTGTACTTGGAAGGAAACTGCGACGTAGTCTTTTAGTCCTGCATTTAGGTATTGTATAGTTCTTTGCGTTTCTCGTTTGATAGTGATACGTGCACTCTCTTGTCACGGGGAGATGTTTAGAGGGTGGACCCCCTCTTGAGAGGGTGAGTTTGCCTGGGCTGAACGTCCAACGTCAGAAGTCACGTCTGACGTTAAAGGGATACTGTCCCGCCGAAATAGTAAAATTGCGCTTATTATATTTCCATGTTATATTATCAAATACTACCAAATAGAGCACTTTTCAATTGAGTGTGAAAAGTAATTACACAATTGCTTTGGTTTTTCATTGCTACGCCTTGTGATTGGCTAAAAAATCTCGCGCCACTTTCTCGACCAATCAGAAGTAAAACCAAAACCAATCGTGACTTACTCGCACGCGTTTTCCCGCGCTTGGCGCCGCCGACATGTAATTGCTTCGAGCTCTGATTGGTTCATTGGATTTTTTACGACTGCTGTGATTGGTCAGAGTAATTACTTTGGTTTTGGTTTTACCACACTCAATTGAAAACAGCTCTATACAACTTAACTGGATAAAAAGATTCTATAGAGAAATACAGAACCAATAGTTTGAAGATAAAGTGCAGGATTGCAAGGATTGAAGTGGATTACAGTTTGTCAAATTTGATTTCGTGACAGGCGGGCAAGAAATCAAAATTGCCATTCTTGTGGAATTTTGACTTTTTTAGTCGTTATTTTGTTCCTTTAGTTAATATTTCTTTGTTTTCGTCACTTTTGGCGATTTTTTCCTTTTTATTTCGAGACAATAAAGCAAGCTTAAAGGGACACTGTCACCTATTTTTAGTATCACTTTGAAAAGCCAAAAAACATATTTGTTTCAATGGAAACTTTAAAATAACGATCCAGTTTTGTT
Source organism: Dendrophyllia cribrosa (assembly GCA_024195265.1). NCBI lineage: Eukaryota > Metazoa > Cnidaria > Anthozoa > Scleractinia > Dendrophylliidae > Dendrophyllia > Dendrophyllia cribrosa. The sequence continues at coordinate 5,889,239 of JAJLRJ010000006.1, read as the reverse complement.
AACAAATACTCTACCAGTGCACAGAAGCTAGAATTAGTTATCTTTGGCTGCGGATGGCAAGGATGGAAATAGATTGCAACTTGAAAAAATTGGCCAATTTTTTCAAGTTCCTCCCAAGAGTCGTGGAAAAATCGCAGAAAAACTTATTATGGTTTGTTCTTCCTTGAAGAAATCACTTGATATCATCTTCTTGGTGTTTTAAAAGCAATTTTATGTTTGAGTAAAGGTACTTTGTCATATATTTTGTGTATTTTGACCAAAACACAGCAAAATCTGCGTGACAATGCCCCTGGCCATAATCATGAAAGCACGATACATTAGCCGGGACAGTGCCCCTTTAAGTTGCATGCAACGGGCCCCAGGTGTATAAAGGATGTAGCAATTTTTGTTGGCAGGTCAGATAACTGGTCCGTAATTGTACGTTAACTTATTTATCCTAAAAAGTGATAGTTAACTATCATAAAAAGAAAATCTAGTATTGTTTATGAACTAGATATATTTATTTAGCAGTGTTGGGCGACCCCGTAGCTATCCAAACGATGTCTGTGATTGGCGAACGATACAATTGATATATCACTTGAACAATACCCCCATCCCTAATCCCCATCCCAGAGGGACAAATCTATTGTTTTAGCGAATCACAGACATCGTTTGGACAATTGCTGGACTACCCGGGGCAGTGTTTGGTAAATTAAAGTATTATATGTTATAAGATATAGTTAGAAATACGAGCAAGAGATCTGTAATTACCGATACAGATCTGACGCTAACATTTTATCTCTTTATAGAGCTGTTTTCTATTGAGTGTCAAAAGTAATTTCGGACATTTGGCGATTGCTTGCTACGCTTTGTGATTGGCTAAATGGATTTGCTTCCAGTTCTAATTGGTTCATTGGATTGTGAGCGACTGTTGTGATTGGCCAGAGTGGTGACTTTGCTTTTGGTCTTACGACACTCACTTGAAAACCGGTTTAAAACGAGAATAGCAAGGGAACTAATAAGTCTTCTTAACTTTTGATGCATAATACTAATAATGCTTATTGTTATTTTGTATCAACGATACACTTTAGGATTTGGAGAAATATTTTTTTTAGGAATTGTGAATATTCAATCAAACTTTCTAACTTCATTCCTAGGCTTAGGGGAATAAAACAAAAGAAATTAATTATTCAACCTCAATGTGATTTCTTTTGTTTGATTCCCCTAAGCCTCGAAGCCAAGTAAGAATTTAATATACGGAAATTGGCCTAATGGAATAGGCTTCGTTATGTTTATCGTATTTAGGTTCTAAGGCTAGTTGCTACTCTTAGTGATTTACGGACAGAATAAAAAATATAGAACTTCATAAATATTTATTCCATGAAAAACAGGCCTGGAAATGTGAATTTTAGCCGATGTACTCACGATCTCCGTATTTCCTTCCACTTTTTGTTCCGGAGTTTCTTTCTAGGGACTAGATGAAATAAAAGGTTCCCATGAGCCAATTCGTGAATACAAAGTGTTCGGACTCTCCTGAACGTTTTGCTTCACTGACATATCCCGGGTGCAATGTTAGCCGATCGAGTGAAATTTCGCCCTACTGTTATAACTCGTGCAACGCTTTGCGTGTTCACGAGTTTAAAACATTATTTCCATTTCAGAAGGGCAAGCCATGCAAGGCCCCATAAAAATCTTTCAAAATTCCTAAACATTCCAACCTCTGTAAAATCTCAATAGACGCTGGATTAAAAAGGGCTATTCTAGGAATGGTAAGATTATTTATCCTTGTATTCTCTATTTTCGAAATGCCTATAATACACTTTGTTTGCCCCCCCAATTTTGCATAAACTGTTGTTTGTAAATTCTCTTGGGAGGACTGCATCGCGCTCGCCATTTGGCAAACCTTTTAACTGCTGCGCATCAAGAAACTGGGCACTGTAAGTACATGTCGCGAAAGACAATGGCATTCCGGGCGATGCCTCGCTACTCCATGACTGGCATCACAAAGTGTCCTGGGGGTGCACGCAACTCCATGACTGACATCACAAGATGTCCTTGGCGGTTGCACGCTACTCCATGACTGACATCTCAAAGTGTCCTGGGGGTGGCATGCTACTCCATGACTGGCATCACAAAGTGTCCTCGGGCGGTGCACGCTACTCTATGACTGGCATCACAAAGTGTCCTGGGGGGGGTGGCATGCTACTCCATGACTGGCATCACAAAGTGTCCTGGGAGTGGGACGCTACTTCATGACTGGCATCACAAAGTGTCCTGGCGGGTGCACGCTACTGTATGACTGGCATCACAAAGTCTCCTGGGGGGTGCACGCTACTTCATGACTGGCATCACAAAGTGTCATGCGGGTGGCACGCTACTCCATGACTGGCATCACAAAGTGTCCTGGGGGTGGGACGCTACTTCATGACTGGCATCACAAAGTGTCATCACCGAGAATACAGCGACATAATCGGGATCTTCTTACGGTCCAGAGCGCTAGATTTGAAAAGCTTCCGTCTGACAAAAGAGCCAAATTACGAAGAAAATAGGGGGAAATGACGAAACAAGGTGTATGTTTTACTCATAACAAAAACTAAGTTCTTTGGCAGTTAGGTTCACCCTGGCTTTTTCAGAAGAGGTGTTAAGGAATCATTTAAGACCCTTTTTATTTCCCTGAGATTTGGACAACCACTATGGAATCGGTTTTTTTGCTGATTTCAGTATGGAAAAAACGTCGCATTGATATTCAGGATAGTCTTTCTCTTCAAGAAAGGACTTGCTAACTAAGGTTCACCCTGGAAATGTTAGCCTCGTGTCTAAACAAAAGATTGGCGAAGTTTGGATTTAATACGATGCGAGAAAATAGTGTCAAAGCGCTATTTTCTAGAAGGTGTTCCGTAAACTAAAAATGGCGCTCCAAAAGGTCTTCCTACGAACTCCCACGAGAGCGGCAAACGGATTCAAATTTGAATAATTATCTCAACACAAACAATGTTCCCTCAGTCGTGAGAGGCGGGCGCTTGCTTTTTGCTTGTTCAAGTTAGGATTTCAAAGAGAAGCCATCATTTATTTCACATTTCTCATTGTCCGGTAAATAGAAAGGCCTATATATTTTTTAAAACCTCAGTTAATATACTCTAGGTCTGAACTACGTTAACCGATCGAATAAATGAGCGCGTCTAGATCTGGACTGCAAAACGCTTTGTAAAGAGCACGAGAAACAATGCGCAACGTACAAGCGAGTGACCCGTGATTCACGCTCGCTATTTGGCAGCGCTTTTAACTGAAAACCATCTTCTGCGGAAAATGTTTTTGCTATCGTACTCTGACTATTGCGATTCTAACGAGTCAAAAAAAAATCTTGCCGTACACAAATTTGTTGATAAAACGCTCTGTAAAGACCGTGAAGAATAGGACATCACGTCTTTTATAGACATTCGACGCACGTAAAATAACTTTAAAACGATCTAAACACTGTTAAAACGCGATAGTTTGATAAAAAATTTCGACCTTCGAGCCTCTTGAGTCGTCCGCCATATTAAAGTTCTGTAAAGAGTGCGAGTAAAAACGAGTAACGAACAAGCGAGTGACCCGCGCATCGCGCTCGCTATTTGGCAACGCTTTCAACTGAAAACGATGTTCTGCTGAAAATGTTTTTGCCATCGCGCTCTAACCATTGCGAATCTTAGATTTAAAAAAAATAAAATCTTGCCGCACACGAATTTGTTGACAAAATGCTTTGAAAAGAGCGCGGCCTGCCTTTAATTACAGCACAATTGTTAACTTTATCACACCTTGGGATTTACATCACGCATCAAACCGTGTAATTAACAGCAGTTGAATCTGTCAAGAGACTAGAGACTAGAGTATTCCCAAAATGTCTTCCTACGAAATCCCACGAGACCGGCCAACGGATTCAAATTTGAATAATTATCTCAACACAAACAATGTTTCCTCAGTCGTAAGAGGCGGGCGCTTGCTTTTTGCTTGTTCAAGTTAGGATTCCAAAGAGAAGCCATCATTTATTTCACATTTCTCATTGTCCGGCAAATAGAAAGGCCTATATTATTTTTTAAAACCTCAGTTAATATACTCTAGGTATGAACTACGTTAACCGATCGAGTAAAAGAGCGCGTCTAGATCTGGACTGCAAAACGCTTTGTAAAGAGCACGAGAAACAAAGCGCAACGTACAAGCGAGTGACCCGTGATTCACGCTCGCTATTTGGCAGCGCTTTTAACTGAAAACCATCTTCTGCGGAAAATGTTTTTGCCATCGTACTCTGACCATTGCGAATCTAACGAGACAAAATGAAAATCTTGCCGCACACGAATTTGTTGACAAAATGCTTTGAAAAGAACGCGGCCCGCCTTTAATTACAGCACGATTGTTAACTTTATCACACCTTGGGATTTACATTACGTATCAAACCGTGTAATTGACAGCAGTTGAATCTGCCAAGAGACTAGAAACTAGAGTATTCCCAAAGCTTATTCTCTTGAGCAAATACAACCGACTGGTTCTGTATATGCAAATAGTTATGCTGCGCATCAAGAAACTGGGCACTGTAAGTACATGTCGCGAAAGACAATGGCATTCCGGGCGATGCCTCGCTACTGCATGACTGGCATCACAAAGTGTCCTGAGGGGTGGCACGCTACTCCATGACTGGCATCACAAAGTGTCCTAGGGGGTTGCACGCTACTCCATGACTGGCATCACAAAGTGTCTTGGGGGGTGGCACGCAACTCCATGACTGGCATTACAAAGTGTCCTTGGGGGGTGCACGATACTCTATGACAGCTATCACAAAGTGTCCTGGGCGGTGCTACGCTACTCCATGACTGGCATCACAAAGTGTCCTGGGGGGGGTGCACGGTACTCCATGAATTTCATCACAAAGTGTCCTGGGGGGTGCACGCTACTCCATGACTGACATCACAAAGTGTTCTGGAGGTTGCACGCTACTCCATGACTGGCATCACAAAGTGTCATCGCCGAGAATACAGCGACATATCCAGGACCTTCTTACGGTCCAGATCGCTAAATTTGAAAAGCTTCCGTCTGACAAAAGAGCCAAGTTACAACGAAAATGGGGGGAAATGGCGAAACGAGGTGTATGTTTTACTCCATAACAAAAAACTAAGTACTTTGGCGGTTAGGTTCACCCTGGCTTTTTTAGAAGAAGTGTTAAGGAATCATTTATAACCCTTTCAGTTTGCTTGAGATTTGGACAACTGCTATCGAATCGCGTTCTAAAATTCTTTTTTTTTTTGCTTATTTCAGTATGGAAAAAAAACACGGCAATGATATTTAGGATGGTCTTTCTCTTCAAGAAAGGACTTGCTAACTAAGGTTCACCCTGGAAATGTTAACCTCGTTACTAAACAAAAGATTGGCGAAGTTTGGATTTAATACGATGCGTGGAAATAGTATCAAAGCGCTATTACCTAGAAGGTATTCCGTAAACTAAAAATGGCGCTCCAAATGGTCTTCCTACGAACTATGAACTCGATGGCATTTCGGGCGATGCTCTTTATTAGCCCAATAGGCCATTTCCGAGTTGCCTTTAGCCTCTCTATCAAAGCGAGGCTAGGTGCGAAACCTTTCATATGAAAATGAGTTTTCATTCACATGCAAATAAAACTTATTTGCATGTGAATGAAAACTCATTTTCATATGAAAGGTTTCGCACCTAGCCTCGCTTTGATAGAGAGGCTACAGGCAACTCGGAAATGGCCTATTGATTTTCTTCTGTACAACGTGAACTGCCAGAAAAAAGCTCAGAATTATATCAAAATATCTGAGATAGAAAATTGAACCAGTAATTTTTATGAGTATAGTAAAACTTTTAATACGATTTAATACCTTGTGTGAGCAAAATCGCAGGAAATTAGTCTGTCCACAGACGTTTATTTTTTGCAAAGAGGTTATTTTTCTTCGAGCGCGGAGCGCGATAGTGGCCGCGAAGCGGGCGCAAAAAGAATATATTTGTCTTTCCCCATGGCCAACCCCTTGCGTTCGCGCGCTTTCAAATCCCCCGCGGCTTCTATTTTGCTTGCGATCTCGCTCGCCCCCCCCCCCCTCCCCCCCTCCCCCCAACGAAAATATTCTGAAAGCGTAGCAGTACCCAGATGGTTTTCCGGACTAACTGGCATGCTTATATTTATACCAATACATGTAACAAATACACAAGCACTTAGAATACATACTGTTCATTTCGCTTCCTAAGTCATACAGCATACTTGAAAGCTCCAGCTTCCATTGGTCGTCCGTTGTGATGGCGAAGTTATCACTTTTCCCGCCCGGCGTTCGGTGCCATCCGATAAAGCTATATATCGAAATCTCCAAGGCCGTATATAATTGTTAGTTCCATCAGGCCAAGGAATTGAATAAGGTGCTTTTTGAGAGCATGTACCGTATTTAAGTCATTTATCGGAATACCGGTTCTATGTCTTTCGAATGCCGTATCCGAATTAACGCGGTAAAAGCTTACAATCGTTGGGTGAGTTTGTAAATTCGAGATCATAGGTGACGTCACAGGTGGACTCTAGGTAAAATGACCTTGACATGATGTACATGGGTGATAAGAAATAAAACTTTTGCTACAGCTAGGTTAGGTGTCAGAAATGCAAAAAAATGAGGGGGTCACCGACTTCGTTTCTGAGATAAGCTATCTTAAAGGCGACCCTAATTTTGAAAAATTGGTCTTCCTTACGGGATGTGACCCCAATGTCTGTTAGTCTAAAAATATTGCAAATGAATCTCTAAAATGCAACTTTCTTTCCCAAATCTTATGCTATTAGGTCTGTTCAGCAAATTCATTCAACTGGTGACGTTCCTTGAAGTAAACTTCATCTTTAAACGACAGCATTTGCAAACTCTGACAGCCGCAAGTTGGCAGGATTCGATGGCGCGCGGGTAGAAAAATGGAAAAAAAATAAAACTTCCTACATTGATTTTTTTGTTCATTTTTTCACAATCTGTAGAGAATAGGCAAAGAAAATTATCTATGAAAAAAAAATTGGGGGTCACCGACCATCCAAGCGAGTTAAATCTAAGCAAAGTTAACGCAACCGCTATCAACCCTTTATGTGCTTAGATTTCTTCTCCTGCGCGCGCGCTCGCGCATGACGTAGCATGGCGTTGCGACATGAATTGCGTGCGCAGAAAGGATGCGCATAAACAATTAGCGCGAACGTCCTTAAGCGTCCTGCTGCAAAGATTTAATATAAAACGTGCATTTGTTTGACGAAAAGAGTAAAACATTGTTATTTACAACGGGGTTTGGAGGATATTTAGGACAATAAGATCTTTTGTCAGTTGTCAGTAAAACCCTCTACAAATGTCAGTTGTCAGTTAAATTTTAGGCTGTTTGTCAGTTGTCAGTTAGAATTTTGGCCATTTGTCAGTTGTCAGTTAATCCCTAGACTACGACTGAGTCCCTCCTTTTTCCTCAGGGATAGTAGAGCGAGCGAAACGCGAGCGCGCGTGAAAATCACCCCACGCGAGAAAGGCGCGCGCGCTCGCGTTTCGCTCGCTCTACTATCCCTGAGGAAAAAGGAGGGACCACTCGTAGTCTAGTTAATCCCATCCAGATCCTCTCATATCCTCTTCATAGCCTGCTCAAAACGTTCAAATATTGCGACCACTCGACCATATTTCGAGATCACTACAGACGCAAATTGAATCATGTGTAACAGTATAAGTCCAGTAAAAAGAAAATTGCATCGTGTTCTTTGCATCACAACTTCAAAATTACTTCAGGTTCATATGATTTAAATTAAAGACCCCCCTGGTCCGACCTCTTGCGCGCTCGCGTTTCGCTCCCTCTACTACCCTGAGGAAAAATGAGGGACTACTCGAAGTCTACTCGTAAGCGACCACCTCCCGCGGGTGATCATCTTGGCTAAGTCGCTTACGGGGGGTTCAACTGTAGTTAATCTATTTTCTAACCAAAATAAGCATTTTAAGTGGTTTTGTTCGTCCTCCTGTACAGAAGTAATTATTGAAAATAAAGCTAAGGAAGAAAATAGAAGTGCAAAACTGCTTATATTCGGGCTTATTTTCCATGATTTGTACGAATTTTTCTGTGTAATTTTATTCAACGACGTTGTTCTGGTCAGACGCGACGAAATTTAATCTTCCACATACCGTATTTTCTCGATTAAACGCCGGGCCCCGAATAAACGGGTATAATAGGGGAAGTTGTAAGTAAGCCCCTCAAACGTTTATTTGTGGTATAATAAACTTAAGATTTAAGTGCAAGGTACATGGCTAACAAGAAAAACGAATAATAACTCTTTCTTAAAAAATGGCGGGCGAGAAAAAACTGCTGATTCAAAGAAACGCCGGGTCCACTAGGCCAAGTTTGAAATAATCGCTTGGGGCGTTTAATCGAGAAAATACGGTATTAATTGTTATAATCATTACTAGCCGTTTCTAGTTTTCAACCGTTACTTGTTTCATTTGGCCTATCATGTGTCAGCATTTTATCTTAGCCCTTTTTAAATATTGGAACCGTTAGTTTCCATCTTCACTTAGCTTTCTTAGCCCCAGATGAAGGTTAGTTTTGTTAAACCGAAATATTGGGCAAATATTATTAAAAGAAATCGAACAAATTTGCTGTCTGATCAGTCTTGCATGTTAAACTTTTTTCATTTAGTTCATTGCTGATCCTGATCTGCACAAAGATCCAGCTACATTTAATTTGCTACTGTTTGTTCAAGTGGTCCTTGCATTGTTACAGAAGTCATTTGAATTTTTTGGGTGTAATTAATGGCGGACAAAAGCCGAATGTTTAGGCAAATTTTGAATTGACACACACGCATCAAGAATGCTTGGCAATTTACTTTAACATTTTCGCTCTATTTCACCCTATGTTAAAGGGGCAATGTTAGAATAATTTTAAAAAGCCAAAAAACATGTATACGAGTAACAACCAATTTCGTTCCCAGAGTCCACGTTATCCTTGTCCGTTGCGCTAGACAATGGTAACGCGATCCTGGGAACGAGATTGAGTAACAATGAATAGTCTATCAGCCATCAGTGCATTGAATCTTGTCTGAAGATGGCCATGGTGGATATGAAGTATAAGATACTGTTGCACGTAACGATTTTGGCAAGTTGCAAGTTGCACGCACGATTCTTACGCGTAACACCCGCCTCGTCAACCAATAGGGATAGATGCGTCCTTTTTCAAGTTATCCATTTTTTTTTCGCGAGATAAGTTGCATGGCAATTGTAACGTGTAACACTGTTCACAAATTTTTACAGAAAAAGTTTATTTCTGCAACAATCCTAAAAAGACATCGCTTTTTTTTTTACAATGAACCAAATCTGATATTCGTGATTGATTCGTGAATGAGCTAAAAACGCACTTACCCATTTGACTTAGCTCCGGACATAAGGGAGTCATTAATCGCAACTTGTCTCAGGGTAATATTATTATAAAATCACGGTACCGATTTGACAATTTTGTGCCTTTCGGCGACAAAACGTTACAACGACCTCAAAGAGTCGTGGTTTCAAAACACATGTCAGCAGCCATAAATTTTCTCTCTGAATGCAGAAAAAGAAAACGTGTTTTTTTTTAGATTGCCTGAGGGAAATACGTTTAGAACAATACTTCCTTTTCCGCAAAGTAATCAGTTTATTTTTCAACTCCTTTGCACCTCGGTCACGGAAAGACGCTAGGCTTCCTTAACCGCCTCAGAAAGAAAAATTTACTGTTTTACAGGCGAAAAAAATTAATTGCAGCCAAAATAACGTAACTCAGTGTAACCCGTATGTATTAATTTTTTTTGGTTTCCCGGTTGGCTTCAGTTTCCAGAATGTTCGGTGCTTTATCCTACAAACAATTATCCGGGAGTTATTGATCGTTCCGCATTGCGCCATTAAGACGGATAAAGGCAGCGATTGGCTACAATGTCGAAATAATGTCACTGTTGATTTCCATTTATATTCAAAACACCGCTTTATTTGCTCGTCGCAAGCGATATTTGTCAAGAGAACTAAATTAAAATTGAAACTTCTCACACCTCTTCCTAATATTAATCAAGAACATTGGAGGCGATAAGTCTTGGCGACTTCAACCCAGCGCTCGACTCGTTTCTTTGAAACCGTGAGTATTTTAATGTAATTAACTAAACGAGAGATTCCTCCAACGCTTAAAATTGCCTCCAGCTTTTACGAATCAATGTTTTACGATCCTTTCCCTCTTTGCGTGAGCTATGATACTGCAACTCTTGTATCTAAGGCTTGAATTATGCATGACTCTGTGGAGGAAGCAGTATTTTAGAAAACGCTTTGATCGTGCAAACTCGAGTCGGCTAAACGTGGATATTTTCTTCATCTTGCAAAGTCTTTAAGAAACGCGGGATAAAAAATTTTACTTTGCGAACTAAACTAAAGGTTACGAATTTAGCGTGACCTGCAGGTCTTGAATGAAATAGTAATATTTCATAGAGAATGTATAAATAGTAGTCTTACGACTGAAATTAACGAAATCGCAAGTTAAAAACCTGAAGTGCTGAAATACTAGCCCATTAGCGGTAAAAAAAAAGATGTTTGAACGATTTACTGTTGTACAGAATCATACCCAAAACTGCTCTAAAGCGGTATTTTAAAATGAGAAAAGTAAGTTTTATTAATGAATTTTTTATTCCCTCTGAGATAACAAAAGATTTATCTACCTTGGGGTTTGTTTGTAAATTTAAATCTATTTTCCTTAATCGTATCTGATTTAAACCGCACCTAGTTACGCACGACAAAAATAATCAAAATTATTCTCTTTTGTATCTTTGTTATCTCGATTATCCCGTGGAAAATTGCGGGAATTTTCGCTTTTTTCCAGTGGCACTAGCGCTGTTTAGCTGTATTTCAGACGAGGTTCACGTATCGAGTGACATTCGTTGAGTAAAGAAAATTTTTGCGCCTGAAACTAGGATGGCAGTAAATTTAAAACCGTACTGGGGAATTTATAAAAAGCTATTATCCTCGCACATGATACTTGCATCGGTGCGCCAACATCAAAATATAAATTCTCCTTTCTTTTCCCTGTGTGTTTCTTATAGAAGTGGAGAGAAGTTGAAATATGAAAAGAATTCATCCTGCTATCCTTAATTCTCATGACCTCTCTAAAAAGCATTGATATCACAAGTTTTTCAAATAAAAATAATCCTCTAAGTTACAGTTTAACAACGACCCGAGGCCTGGCTAAACTAGGAAACATTTTTGCGGAAGCAAATGTTTATCAGTTTAGCCTTGCGAGACACATTTGTTGCGGACGCAAGGAAATGTTATTGAATCAAGTCAAAAACATTCTTTAGTGCTTCCCGGGCGCAAATTTTGCTTTCGAAACAAATGTTTCCCAGTTTATCCACATTTGAAGAAACAATTTTTACGTAACAATGTTTCTTAGTTTAGCCAGGCGCTCAGGCGCGCGAGAAACATTTGTGCGGACACAAATCTTTCTTCCCGGACGCAAGGAAATGTTATTGAATCAAGTCAAAAACAGTCTTGCTTCCCGGACGCAAATTTTGCGCCCGAAAAAAGTCGCTTAGCATACGAAACGTCAAGGTTTTTTTTATAAAAATGCGTTGGTTTACCATGTTTATCACCGCTGTTTGTGTTTTATTTCTTATCAAATGTTTCCCAGTTTAGCAACATTCAGTAGAAGAAACAATGTTTACTAGTTTAGCCATACAGGCTCTTTAGTCCTCTATGGCGAAATGTTACTTGGTCTTCAAAAACATCGACACCTCACCTGCCCCAATTTGAATTCTGAAATTAAAAACAATGACAGCGATTTTTGTTATTTAAGGCACAGCCAAGCTTTGTTATTTTTTGTAAGTTTTTTTTCAGTATTCAAAATAATTCCTAAAATAATACTTTAACAATGTCAGAAACGTCAAAACAGCGACAGCAAACAACAAAGGGAGAGAAGGTATTGTTCAAAATGATGAAGATTTAGATAGATTACCAACTAGAAAATTGAGATTTTATAGGCTCTCCGCTGATCTTTTTCTAAGAGGTGTAGAAAATCTAAGGAGGTCTAGGTCTGTCTGTGGAAAGGATTCCGCCAGAAAGTGTGCTCTTAGGGTCTTATATAAATGAAATTTCTGTGAGGTAATCATGTCTTGGATTGGTGCTGTTACTTGAATCTACGACAGGTTCGTTAAACGAAAACTGAGGTGCAAGCAAGCCGTTTGCAAATCAGCTTTTCAAGGTTTTTTCTGGCTTGCTACATTACTGTGTAATCAGTGTTAGAAAAGTAAAAACTAAAGCCATGCCATTGCATTCAGAATATATTCTATACAGCAAACAATAGTTTAGTGTGAGATGTTGAAAAGATCTCATGCACTTTGAACCGACCTTCATGAACTGGGGAATGTCGCGTGAGGCTTCGATACTTGTGTCTACAGCTGTTTCGAGAAAGGTTGTCGGAAAAAACCGTAAAAGTGCACGCGACAATCCAGAAAGGTATTGTGGGTAGTCATCCACGCTATATCCTAAAAGCCCATTTATCCCAAGGGCCCGCCATCTAAGATCGTCCCTGTACGGACGAGGCATCGCGGGTTTCATGTATTTATTTGACTTATTAAAATTCATTGATCATATCCCATATTATTTTTCGGGATTGTCGCGTGTACTTTTGCGCTTTTCTCCGACAGCCTTTCTCGAAACAGCTGTATATGATTGGTAGAAAGGTTTAATGCTCCTCTCTGATTGGTTAGTTAATCTTAGCTTTTAGCTTCACTTCCTCTAACTTTTAAATCTGTGGATGAAATCCTGTAAGTGTTATTATTCAATTAAATTAAACCTACTGAGCAGTACTTTCCTGTGGCACTGTATATTTTGTTGTACAAGGTGGTTCTAACGTTTGAGTCTGTGGATGAAATCTTAAAGATGCAAGTGTGACCATTCTAATGAAAGCAATTAAGCTATTGAACAGTTCTTTCCTGTGGCACTGTTTGTTATGCTGTACAAGGTGGTTCTTGATGAAACCATAAAGTGTGAACATCACAAATGAAAGCTACTGAGCAGTACTTTCCTGTGGTACTATTTTTTATGCTGTACAAGGTAGTTCATACTTTTGAGTCTGTTGATGAAGTCCTAAAGTGTGACCATAACAAATGAAAGCTATTGAGCACTACTTTCCTGTGGCGCTGTTTTTTGTGCTGCTAAAGGTGGTTATCACTTTTGAGTCTGTGGATGAAAACCTAAAGTGTGACCATTCAAATGAAAGCCGCTGAGCAGTACTTTCCTGTGGTGCTTTTATCCTGGCCCTGAGGAAGATTAGTTTTATATATTAGTCGAAATATTGGCCATTTAATAAATCTGCCCTTTACCGTAGTATTGCATTCAGCTTTGTACTTTTATTATGCTGTACAAGGTGGTTCCAACTCTTCAGTCTCACTGTTATTTAGTGTATCACTATTTGTGTTTTTTTAGTATTAAAAACTTATATTTAATTTTTTTTATATCGGGAATAAAATGGCAGTACTTTTATCTAGGACTCCTTATTAATTTCTTTTATTTTATATCTACATTTATCATGGTTTATTTTTGGGATATGAAATTTGATAATTTTTCATGTCAACTTTTAGCTTGTCCACTCAAGTTAGCTAAGTCTCGTATATCAGTCTCCGTGATATAAAACGTTCTGTGATATCCATTGTAATATCGATCACTTTTGTATTTACGGTTTGTCTGCTGTGCAATTTTCGATTCTACCCCTGTCATTCGGCCGCTTCTCCTCTCTCAAGCTAACAAGGTAAATATCAATTTTATATTTCTTGCAATAACTCAGATTTCTACGTGCTGACATTTCTCAGTATTGAAAAGAAACGAAATATTTAGCGCAGTTGGTTGTTTGTGTTCTGTATATATAGTGCGCTGAGCCATTGTTGCTTACAAAGCAAATTTTTGTCTCGATGCCTATTTTTAGATACAGGTAGTTTTAATTTCGATCGCGCGGAGATCTATCTACAAATGTTCCGTAATTTAAAAATCCTATGTAGTCTTTCTTGAAGCAAAACCAGCTACAAAGAGCTAATTGGTGTTTTTAAGCAATTTGTGATATATTTGTCCCGTGTTAATCTGATATCGGATTTGCGACAGAAACATGTCTAAGGCGGAGACATGACTTGTACTTTGTTTAAGGGCCAAGTCACATCACTTGATTATCATGGTAATGAATGCTTTCGTAAAATGCATCAAAGTGGGTCAGTTTTCAAAACCCATCTGCCGCAGATTCACAAAAAAATATATATTGCCCACCATTTTTTAAACACTTTTGTTTATTAGAAAACATGAAGTCAATTCGATATTTTTATTACCCATGATATTTAAAGCGCATGATAGAAATCTCATTTTCCCGCATTGCTCGCATGCCATTGTCGTGAGAAAGGTTTCCGCCTGAATCAATCGAAACCGAAACATATTTAAGAAATATACGTTGCTTGTCTATCTTACATGATTGAGGGTCCCCCAGGGGGGGTCTGTGTTCCCGTGTTCCCTTCAAAATTTTAACTCTGTTCCCTTGTTCCCGTCCAAAATTTCACCTTGTTCCCTTGTTACCCTTTCAAGATTAAATTTTATCTTTTATTCTTTGCATATACGTAATTTATCTCTTATTCTTTGCATATACGTCCTAATTAACCAAACTGAACAAAACAAAATAACTGATTGAAGGTCTACAGTGTTGCTGATAAATTTTGATCATTATTTCTGTGATATTTTTGACTTTGTGAAAGTATTTCGTAAGAAAATTTAAAACAAATCGTTGTAATTACATCAACTTTTTCCAACAAATGAAGATAATGCTTGGGAAATACTAAGAATCCTGACCTCACCTTTTCAGTCGTCATAATACAGAAAATCGTCCGTATGTGGCCTCTTTCTCGCACATGATGCACGTCTTGGCCTCGCATCCTCTGCACGATCTTGGTCAGTATCCAGGCCCTCACTGATCTCCCTCGCCTCTTCAATAGTCACTGCATCCACGCATTCAATCATTCTTGACTGATACCTTATAAACTCATTTTCTGTCAGTTCAATGTTGCCATCTCCTCTAACAGTTTCTTCCAATGAGCCACCTATGTCCTTAACATTGATCTCGACAACACCTTCTGTATAAAATATCAGAGGATTGAATGGGTCACCTTCAAATAACCTGGCCTTTGCTTTCTTTGTCGAGGCAGTGATGCTTTCTTCTAGTACGTATACCACTGTCCGCCCAGATGTGGCGTCAGATGCAAGAAAAACAACATCTCCCGAGGTATAAAGGAGTTCGTGTGAGTTGTCATGATGAGCAGTTGTTCTGGCACCATCTTGTCCATCTTCTGCGATCTTCGAGAAATCCAAAGGCGTTATTGTAGGCTGTACCTGGGCATAAAGATTTATCGGCAGAGTACCCGGATTATCTTTGGTGCTCATGTTGCGCACAGTCTTCTGTGGAACACTTTGACCATACTTCATGCGCCAGTCTCTCATTTGCTGAACTTGTTGCTTTGTCAACTGTGCTGTAGAAGGGGGCGACATCTTAGGTAGGGCTGAATATTTCAAGTCAGATTTGACCCTTGGGTAATGAGACGTCGCACTTGTGTAGTATGAAAACCTGGTTGTGCACATCTGCTTTAAATGTTCCTTCATTGCTCGACTGAAGCGGAAATCAAATTGCAACTGCATTGGCATGTCAGATGCACCTGCCCTCATCTCGGAGAAAACGTTCTCCACTACCAGCGTCAAAAGGCTTTTAAGTTTGAACACATCCAAAAGCTGTGGGGCATACTTTCGAAAAAGATCTCTAATTTCTCCCAGTGCAAGCAAGATCCTTCTTTCGTCCTCCACAACGACTGACGAAACGGTTCCCTGCGGACCTTGAGTCTGGGCTTCTGTCCCAAGGAAGGCTTTGACTCGATCTATACACTGGCAATCAAAGTCATATACTTCTTGGATTCTTGCAATTGCTGTGTCGATAGTGAACGACGTTGACATTTGTTTCTTCTGGTGCAAGCCAAATGTGACAGCAAACGACTGAAGATTACTCAGGTACTTGACCAAAGGAAGCACTTCACTTGTCATTCTCAAGCAGCCTGTTGAAGAGTCGACCACAAAGACTGTTTTCCTTTCAGCAAATACACCCGTTGGCTGGACATATTGGCCACATTTGCCATCCCTCGTTCCTTTGCCATTTCCGGAAAACGTGCTGCATTCACGGGTTGCAGGGTTCCATACATTCAATGAATGGTTGCCAACATCGCTGAAAAGAATCTTATCGTCATAAACTGTTAGGCTGTGTACTTTAGAGCACTCTGTCCCGTTTCCAATAACCTTCTCAAATGTCCTGTCTTCAAGATTAACAGTAAAGATTCCACCATCATCGTCGTGCGAGGCTGTGTACAGCTCATCATTGAGAATAGCCATTCCGTAGAGAAGGCCACAGTCTAATGTAATTTGAGCAATAACTTTCCCTTTCAAGCTCACAAGATCAGACTCCACTTTGACCTTGAATACTGTCCCTTGCTTTGTAGATGCATACAAATAGCCATTTTTGTCAAAGACCAAAGCTAGAGGATTCTGTATGTCGTGATTTATTTGAAGCTTGTTTGAACACGCCGTACCTCTTCTTGACATTCTCTCTTTGAGGACTCTTTGCAGCTTCTCTTTCAATGGTTTCTTCGTTTTCCTCTTGTCACCTTTCTCCCAAGCACCTGTTTCCTTTAGTTTCTCTCGTAACTGCGGAACTGTTAACTTGTTTGGATCAACAATAGTTTGGCCAGTAAGGTCTTTGAACATGATGCTACTCTTTCTAGACTCTGCAATGTAAGTAGGCAGTCAATTATATCAAAACAATCCCAGTTTAGCTTTCTGTATCAGTCAACCAATATTGGCAAATATATAAAACAAATAATGCTTTTCAAGTCCTTTGAAAATTGCCGTACTTTTAATAAGTAGCTATTAATGCACAGCACGTACCTATTAATTCTCGCTCTCTGTTCACGAGGTATTTCAATGCAGTCTGCCACTGTTCTTCGCAATCGATTTCGAAGAGTCGTCCTTTTGGGAATTCTGGCGTAACTTTGAAGTCTTTGGTACTCAGTGAGACTTTGAATTTGCGTATTGTAAGTTCCGAGCAACGATCTGCAATTCCAAATCCTCCTCTTAATCTTTGAAGGAATCCATGCAACTTTTGGTCGCTAATGGCGCCAATCGCCATTTCAAATGTCCAGCGCATTGCTGGCTTCTCCACTCCATTTTGGTAAATCGCTGCAGTCACTGGCAGCAACATACGGTCAACGTTTCTACCAAGATCGACCACATCTATCCTCAGGACTTTCAAATTCACCAGCTGCACATGTGCTGTCAAAATTTACCAGGTCTGACCTGGCATCGGTTGCACGTTTTCCCGTGCTTGGCATCGGTTGCATGTTTTCCCGCGCTTGGCACTAGTTATACGTTTTCCCGCGCTTAGCACTTGTTTCCTTTTTTCCCGCGCTTGGCACCACTAAGTTGCACCTTTTTCTTTCAGTTGACAATTGCACCTTTTCCCGGGCTGTATTGATTATCAATAGTCTTTAGAAAACCGCTATAACATCGTTAAAGTTAAATATTAAACCAGTTGTCGGCACTTGTCGGAAAAGAACGATTTCAGCGCCAGAGGTAGAGACGAGTACACACGAAAGATGGGAACAAAAACTTGCCAAAGAAATCAGAAAACAGCAGAAAATCTTCTATCGCCCCCATGTTTATGTAAAAAACGTAGGGCCTTGTAATTTTTTGTTTGTTCCCCTGCTCCCTAACCTATTTGATGTTCCCTTGTTCCCTACGATTTTTTTGCTTTGTTCCCGTGTTCCCATTGCCAAATTTCCCGTGTTCCCTTGTTCCCCAAAAACCCCTGGGAGACCCTCATGATTTTCTCAAAATTCTCAACCTAGACGCTTTATGGTTTTACGGACCAATCTGACGAATTTTACAAGCCACCAGTGTAGATAATCTAAACCCGAACGTATACAAATTTTCAGTGTCCATAAACTGAACATAAATGTTACTTTTGGCGATTCTATGCATGGTTGATAGTCGTTATTGGAAAGATAGTTTTCCTGTTGAAATTTTGTTGTTTTATTAGCCAGCTTTCTGCTCCCATGATCCAAGTTTGTGATATTTGTGGGAAAATGTATCAACATCCGGGTTCCTCTATCTAACGAGCCAATCAAAAAAATCCAGAAGCCCACACTTCGCATGACTATTACTATGACACTATACCCACAGTCTGCGCCAAACAAATCGTCTGTAGCTCTTCCGAGCAGGTTACCATAGCAACGTGTTAAATGATACTTTCAGCCTGCGAAATATTAGCCTATCGACTGGCCGGGAGCGATGAATGGCAGCGCGGCTGTATTCGCAGGTTAGCGAAATATGTACTGAAATCTGGAAATCCCGATTACCTTGAACATCCCGCGGACTCCAACCATAACTACTCTTCCTTGGTCCGTTACTTATTATAAACTGCGAGTTATTTCTTACTTTATTCAAAGATCGTAAAGCACAGAGAGCGATTCGATAATTGGGGGGGGGGGGGGGGGGGGGGTCATCGAACACCAAGCAGCGAGCCTCCGCCTGCTAACAAGTTCTTAAGGTAGGGTATAGGACCCTACGCGCCCTCCCCCTCACACCTCTCCTAAGCTAACCGCGTTCCCAGCGGAAAAGCCGGAGAACAAGGTTCTCCTAAGTGACCACGCCTTTTCAAAATACCAATTTTCTTCCAGTGCATATCACTATAGTCGAAACGTACCTCCTGAAAGCGATCGCGACCGACTGTCAACGCAGGTGATTTGAATTTTTCTGTTGTTTTTAACCTCTGGTAAGCAAACACTATGCAAGGCTGGCACTACGGCAAAGGGCGGATTTATCAAATCTTCCGTTTTGCCGTAGTGCCAGCCTTGCATTCAGTTTTGTATTGTAACGATAGGTTTTAATTAATTTATTTATTTATTACAATCTATGGATTAAAAAACCAAGCGTGTTCTACGATGATAAATCTTTGATATAAACGCACGTTGATGCGCTGGACTGTATAAACGATTGAACGGCGGTTGAACTGTAATATTTGGCGGGGAAAAGCTCGGTGAGCAATTGGCAGCGTGGCACTCGTCACAAATGAAATGCTAGAGGTACACCGTCGTTGTAACTCGTCCGTATAAGCGAAGCAGAAAACGGTGGAAATGAACTGGAATTCTTCAGGATTTATTCGTGGTCTTCACACATACACAATATAACGTTCGTGGGTAACTGTACATGGTGATTTGAGGTATATCGTAGTTCGGAGTTAGTTCCGCGTGAGAATTCGGACATGTCGGAGGTCACAATTCGGAGGTAATTCAAAGTTGTACACTTCACAACCTTGCTTATATATGCTATCGATATGCTTATACAGTTCAAACAAAGTTCGGCAAGCCTTTCAACTAAAATTAAGTTTACAGTAGAGTAAATAATTACGATAACCATTATTAAAACTACGCTCTTGGTATGGAAATTCAATGCAGCTGAAAACATCCAGTAAGTCCTTCCAGAATATTGCGCTGGACTAAAATAAATAATGCTATACTAATTTCCTGACTTTAGGAAATGTTTACAATGAGTTGATTATGAACGGAAAGTTGAGGAGACTAATGTTTAAACAGCTTTCTTTTCCAATTTCCAAAAACATTAACAATCAGAAACTTTTAATCTTTAAGTAATAAAGAAAAGTGTCTTATAAACAAGTCTGAATAAACATATGTTTCACATCTACGAGGTATTTACTTAGCAAATATTTTACTAGTTTTGGTTCGAATTCTTTTTCAGTGTTATAAGGATATAATGGACACGACACTCTGAATCATTTCTCAAAACGTTGAAGGATATTAACTTGACTTTATCCACTTTTCCCCCCTTTTGGGCAGCCCATACTTTTCCAATTATTTGTCAAGCTCGGAAACTTTCAGTTCGTTAATTCCGCCAGAAAGTGTTAACGAAAGCCAATCGCCGCTTTGCGTTTGGATGTTCCTTCTCTTTTTCTGATTTTGGCTAGAGTCTCTAGCTCTTGGCAGTGTCTCAGTAAGCATTCTTTAACTAGTTTCCCCTCAACAGCAATGTAAACATCGAAATCATTTTCAAGCCGCCCCATGAAACACATTTTCAGGTTTAAGACCGCCACCATTTTCATGGGAAAATATTTCGGTGCGCTCTCCTTTTCCCACCCACCGCCCACTCCCATAATTAATGTTCAGATCCTAAGATCTGTTATTTCAAAGAGCAAAGTAAATAAACGTGTAAAGGCGCGATGTAAAATACTTTGTGAAAATACGATTCACTGGCGAGAAATCCTCGTCTCTCCTGCTTACAAGGCAGACGTGCTAACCGAAGGCGAACCTACAGAGATAAAGGTCGGCACACACGATGCGACTAGTCCCTGCGACTAGCCGCAGGGACCAGTCGCAGGGACTAGTCGCACCGTTTGAACTTGTAAGTAGTCCCTGCGACTAGTCGCAGGGACCAGTCGCATCGTGTGAACTGCTTCAAAATCTAGTCGCAGGGACTAACTTTAAAAAAGCAGCAAAAACTGGGGGCAAACGCTATCTTCGTTTCACTCTGCAGCTTTGTTAAGAAACCAAAATTATTAAAATAGCAAGGTAGCATTGAAATAAATCAGCTTATTATAACCGCAGGTAGTTCAGCGAAATTATTCAGTACTTGAATTGTTTATGATTCAGTTTGGATAGAAGCGAGAAATAACGCACTGTTACCAATTATTTTAGATGTTGCCAATACAGAAATAAAACGGGACGAAAATTCGATCAAGATCTTCAGTACTCAGAGTCCGTAAGGAATTGTGGGAGCATGTGATACCGATTTGTGATTGGTTTATTTTAATTTGGTCGCAGGGACTAGTCCCACGAACGGTTCACACGGAGTGTTACGTGGGACTAGTCGCAGGGACTTGTCCCAAAAATTCAAACCAGTTTGAATTCGTGGGACTAGTCGCAGCGACTAAATTTTGGTCCCTGCGACTAGATTTTGTGGCAAAAATGGCCAGTTCACACGATGCGACTAGTCGCAGGGACTAGTCGCAGGGACTAGTCGCAGGGACTAGTCGCATTGTGTGTGCCGACCTAAATGGAAGAAATAACCAAACAATTTGCTAATCACCAAGACTAACAGTTTTGAATGTCAGTTTGGAAATTTTTAGTATATCTTTGAAGAAAAACAAGAGACTGCTCTATTTCATTATTTTACCTCGGATACTAATCCAACTTTTCATTTATTGACCTAACAGAATGCTGAAAAGCGAGTGCCGTCAAAGAAAGCAGTTGATACCTTTTAGCTCGCAATCCGTTCGCTTTGCTTTGCCAAAAGCCGCGCGCGTTCGCCCAACCAATCAAATTGTTTCTTTGCGGTTCGTTTGCTGTTTTGATGTGTCAGGCGTAACCATTTCATGGTCATATAAAAATCGCTAGCTCGATCTAATACAGCCTACGGCTATTTTTTATTGGCTTGAACAAAAGATATAAGTCATTTTAAATAAACACAAATGACAGCTAAAAAATTCAATACGGCCACCCCGACCATACGGGTTTCTCCGGCTTCCCCTGTTGCACTAGTGTTTTTAATGATAGTAGTTTCGTGTACGAGGTGTGAAACATAAAAGCCCAAGGATATAAATATTCATGTCCTTGCTTCCGTGATATGGGTGTAAAAATCTGCTCCGTACGTATAGTCGTTGTTTGCCCCGAGAGTCATGAAGTTCACAACCGTATTCCTTGGTCTTCCAGTGGAAACTTTATAATACCAGTAAGTTATGAAATTTTCCGTGTATAATCTGCGCTTTGTAAGCTAAGTCTATCGAATAACATACCTTTCCTGGCAATATAATTGATTACTTAAGCTTTTTAGTCACAAAACGGGCTTACGAGTAAACGACGGGCTTCCTCGTGTGATCGTTGTAGAGTACAACATAAACACAGTTTTTCAACTTTGATCATAGTAATTTCACAAGCAAAACAAAACTGAATATTTTTAAATTTTACTGGTGAATCTTTAGTCCGGCAGTCCAAGCATTTTCACACGGCTTCACTAGTAAACTTGCACGGTTTTATAAAGTACTACAATAGTGTTCTCTAAATTCACGTTCTGTATATTTATAAGCGTATGCAACAGATCCGAAACAAATTTTTATTTTTTTTCCAGTTCCTGAATGTGTCCATTTAATACACGAACGGTGTACTAGTTTACTTTGACTGTCTTGACTTGATTTCTTATTCAAGACATCACAACATGAATGAGTTCATTTCCAGTCTTTTGTTATCCATGTCTAGTTATTCCCTTATCGTATTTTTTGTTTTCCGTTTAAAGGAATACCTAATATCCACCTCAGTGGCCATAGTGATTAAAATAATGGTCGGCATTGTGAGATTTGTTGGGCAAACAAATAGACATGCAACCGTTTAAAACCAGCAAAACTCGAAAAAATTTGAACAAGTATTAAAACTGAAAATCCCCCAAAAAATTTGAATTAAAAAAACTATATATATAAATGTTTAGTTAATTTTAGTGATCGATTTTATATTCGTTTAGTCATTTTGGTTTCACATTGTCGGCGGGCATTACTAACACCTTGGCTTAAATAAATATATTGACAATAACACAATCGAGCGCCCTTTGGCGATCTCAACATATATTATCGGCGTTCTCGATATTGTTTGTAACTTTGCCTTTAATTACATAAGCCTTAGAGCAAGGAAAAAAGAGAGTTAAACCCAATTTTCCGTACAATTATTGGAACAAATTATTTTGTTTTAAAAACGTTGTTTTGAACGTAGCGTGCCTTTCGTGCAAACCAGGTTTGCCACATTTTATGTATTCATGGTCTCGCTTCGTATTAAAATTCATTAAATGATGCCTTTTGGGCTTATCGAATCAATTGAATATTTATTTACTCTTATTCTAATATTTTAAAAATCTCGGAAGTCTTACATTTTATAGTAAGATGTTCCTAGTTGAGAGGGTTTATTTTTTTCGTGTATATAGCGATTTTATTTTACATCCACCGGGCTTGTTCCCGTTATTAAACCATGGTTAAGCGATAAAGTCAGAACTGAATTTCAGTAATTCAGCCAGCTTATCTCATTGTTGCAGCGTTTAGAATAGTCTTAATCTTGAAAAGTCCTCTATAAATATGGCAACAAGATGTTTCAACGCATGTATTGAAGACAGGATTTTATCTGATTTCGACTTTCGTCTTCAGTTTTTACTGAACACCTAAGGTCTTTTCTATTTACTTATCCCTCAGTTAGAGTAGCAAATGTTTTTCGAAACCCGTCAACAAATAAAAAATCACTGCTCACTCAAAACAAAAACTTTCAAGTGAACAAACTGCGCACTCAAATCGAGTTTTTCACCTTGGCCGTTTTTGAGTTGCCGGATGCTCAGACGCTTCCCATTTTGAGGTCCTTATCTTATCTTATCTCAGCTAGCTATCTTAGTTCGATTAATGCCGTAATAGACCAATCAGAATTCGCAGGGGGAAAGCGTGCAAAACGGAACCTTGCGCGGGATCCGGGAAAAGGTGCATTAGACCAAGTCATGATTTCGATTAGATTTAGTTTTGGCTGCGATTCGCTCAAAAAACAATTTGTTTAGTCGGGTTGTTGGCCGATATGTGTTGTGCTGTTCCGGAAAACAGAAATAGAACCGCCTGCGACATTGACCCATAATGATCATATGGTTGTTGACATCGTATATTAAAGGTCGCCGTTTCGTGGTTGAAGCGTGAAGGTTCCATGAAGTAGGGCTCTGGTGTCAATAGCGCTTTCCTTTATCATTAATTATGCTCCTCCCTCAATTAGATAATTTCACTGCGGTAGCGGCCAACTCGAAAACTTTCGCTCCTTTGGCCACTACACACTTCTCCCTTGTTAACGGTGATTTCATATTTGTAATGTAATTCTTTCTCTTTTATTTTTCTCTTAATTTTGGAACATTTTACTGTAACGAAATAAGTGTGAATAAAGTGAACGGCTTGCTTTTGTGTTTTGGTGCAGCACATTAAAAAACAAATTGAGCCGTTTCTTAATAATCTAATAAAGATTGTCATCAAATCAAAACCACATGAATCATAAGAAATTTGAAATCTAAACTCTTAGAAAAAAAAATGTGGTCGACAATGAAAACCGTGGGATTAAATAGGGATTATCATTTTGTATTGGGTTGAAAGCATTTTGCTGCGATTCATAAAGTTCGCTTCATAAGTTTTTTTCAACACTCAAAACCCGGATTGTCTCTTCTTGGTAATTACTTCCTTTTGACTTTGCTGACGGCAATCATAAGTAAAGCATTTAATTACCGGTTATTAGGAAGAGTTTTATGAAGAAAATTCGCATCCTGTATAATTTATCAAAACCTAATTTAAACAACAAAAGGTTTTTCAGTGCAATATCAAACCAGCTGTCTTTTGTAAATTTAGTTTTTTTTTCAGTGTAGGCATAAAATATGTCAAAACACAGCGGCATGATTTACATCCCGTTGAGTGTATTTTTCATCTTCTTTATAATTTGACAATGCATGCTACTTGGAGCTAGTATCAATTATTTAAGGTGATGTTACTGATACGGGACGATTCGCAACGACGATTTTTAGCGAGACAAAATTAACGACAAGTGTGTTACACGAAACAACTTGAGTAAAATGCGTGTTTTGCGTTGCAAGTTTTTGAACTGATTCAAAAACATCGCAACGCAAAAATTGCGAAGAAAATCGTCCGCGCACCCACGTTGCGCTAAAAATCGTCGTTGCGAATCGTCCAGTGTAACATCACCTTTAAACGGCGAAAAATTTACAAATTATGTTTATCGAGCGTATTCTTCAGATTTTATTCAATATGTAATGTCGCTTTTCAGTGGAGTATCCAGACTTTATATCGGGGCTGACCGAAGTGAAAATGTTAGACTGAAAAAAAGATAACATCATTTTGCAAGATGGGGGTTGGGGAAAGAGAAGGCGGGACCTCCCCTAGATACAACACTGCGTTTTATAACGCTATAATTCGGGTTTGATTCATTGACTTACTATGACATTGAATGCACTCGTTTTTTTTATAAGAACGTTTAATTTTTGACCTAAGGCTGAACCAGGAGTGAACGTTCTTATTTTAGGCGCTTTTAGCTGATCATAGTTCTGAATAAAAAGAAAGAAAAATAGGCTAAGTTCCAGCTAAAATTCTACAAATTTTCCAAATGTTAAATATGTTTGCTATGATTAATGGAAAAAGAGTATTTTTTTATAAACTTTATTAACACTTGCAAATTACCTACATGTACATCAGAGACATATCTGCGACATTAGAAACATATCTACAACAGATTATTCGTACAAAAGAGAAAGAGAAAAAGAGTATAATAATAGTCGGTATACCTTAAAAAATTACTGTGATCAAACAATTTTTATTTAGCTCATTTTACACATGGTAAATGTGCATTGGGTCTGTCATAAAAATTTTAGCCAAACTCAGCCTCAACATGCTTTTAAAAAAGGTTCTTATGAGAAAAAAAGAGTGCGGCATTCTAGTGTCCAGATGATTAATGTATATATATATTTTTTTTTTTCGGCAAACAATTTCAGAATTGAGCCGTTGATAACACTCAAAGGTTCGTCGTTGAAAGTAGCCCCTATAAAAGGTAGATCACCCCATCACTTTTTGTATGAGAGAGGCCCTTCCCGATGGCCAGATTTTCAGACGATTCGAGATCGCCTCACTGAGTGGGTCACGTGCACACGCACGCTCAGCTCGAGAAAGCCTTTCGGCACGCGCGCACGCTCCAGAAAGCCTTTCCGAACGCTCCACACGAAAACCCTAAAAATCCGGCTAAGGATTCCACAAAGGCAGAACGTCCTTCAATTTAACGTGTGTTGGAAAACACAGTAAGACTTTTCAGAAAAAAATTGGCACCTCTTAAGGTTGTTAAGTGACTCCATAAACTGCTGAGACTGTACTTTGCCGGCTGTACATAAAAGAAGTCATAAATCTATAATAGAGCAACAGTAGGTGCGGACATGTGTCTGATCTAAACTTAAAACAACAAAGAAGTTGGATTTGGTAGTTTCCGTTTATATCAGACCCACTACGCTAAAACAATACCAGGGCACCAAACGGAGAAGAAAACTGATCCGTTTGGAAGGAGTTTATCGCTGTTATTCAGGAGTACCGGCAACAAATCGTTTCGGCGAAAAATTGTTCGGAAGGCCATAGTCGTATTAAAAATTCTTAATAAATTCAATTAAAAACTAGAGTTTACGGCAGTAAAACATTGCCTCGAACTTTTGTAACATCGGGGATCGAATTTAATGCCTTTTACTTTCGGATCAGGGGATAAAAAAAATATCGTTTTCGAAATAAAGCCAGCTTGGATTTTCGGAAAGATGAAAGCAACTCGCAAATTCGCGAAGGATAAGATTCCTTTAACTAAAATTTTCTGTCGCTGAAAGAACCGAAAAGGTCAAACTGTGTTAGCTTTTCACACAGCCCGGGGGTGGGGGGGGGGGGGGGGGGGGGGGGG
The DNA here is from genome assembly GCA_024195265.1 of Dendrophyllia cribrosa. Lineage (NCBI taxonomy): Eukaryota > Metazoa > Cnidaria > Anthozoa > Scleractinia > Dendrophylliidae > Dendrophyllia > Dendrophyllia cribrosa. Next base: position 5,862,663 of record JAJLRJ010000006.1, on the reverse strand, counting down.
TTACTCCCTATAATAGGATAGGATAGGATAGGATAACTTTATTTAGACACGGTAAACTCATCAGTACAACTATAAAAACCTAATTAATACAAAATTATTATAAAATATGTAATAGCTAGAACTACATTACTAAAATTACCCTAAATAATCAATAACTATACAACAATAATATTAAATGCGAAATTTAAAAACCTGCTTTACGTGAGTGCCGTGTGTAAAAATTCTAAATTTTCATGACGAGAAGAAACGCTCGCAGCCAACCCGGAATGCTCTAAGGGAGTCAGCCTGCCGCAACTCGATTGGTAAGTTATTCCAAAGAACTGCTCCAGAGTAACTGAAGCTATTTTTCACATAATTTGTGCGTGGCTGTGGGATAGCTAGCTTGCCCTCTGTGTCTCTTAAGGAGTAATTGGAGACGCTACTACGGTCAACAAATTTTGAACTAAGATATTCGGGAGTAAGACCATTAAGCGACTTATAAACCATCACAGCCCTATGGATTTTTCGTTGAGAATCTAGTTTTATCCATCCAAGTTTTTCGATAAGGTTATCAGCGTTTGCATCAAAGTTCGAGTAAGTGAGTATACGCGCAGCGCGATTTTGAAGTTTTTGAAGTTTACTGGCTAGGGTTTTGCTACAACATCCCCAGACAGAATTACAATAATCGAAGTGAGGCTGCACTAAAGACATAAAGATTGATCGGAGAGTCTCGTGTGGAACAAAAGACCTCACTCTCTTCAACGCTCCAATGCTAGACGCGATTTTCTTACATAAATTCTCAATATGGACATTCCAAGTTAGAGTCTGATCAATATGAACACCTAGAGATTTCGTAGAAGTAACTTGAGTTAAAGGTGTACCGTTAATCATAAGTGACGGAGAGTTGTGAAACGTGCTTAGCCTTTGCCTCGATCCGATCAGCATAAACTCAGTTTTAGATGCGTTAAGGGTAAGCTATATATATATATATGGGCTATACGGGGATGCTCCGCCCAAAAGGGGTACCTTTTTGAGGCTGGAGGTATATGAAAGGGTAGGGATTGATCTCGTACCCAGATCTCACTAGTGCTTGTACTGAACTGAAATACCGTGGGAGATCTGGGTACGAGATTAGGTCGGGATTTCACGAAGTACATAAAAGGGTAGGGATTTCACGAAGAATAGGAAAGCTAAAAGGGCAGCGAAAACACGAGTTGAAGCAAAAGGTAGGGAAGACTGCCATTTAAGTATTATAGAAAGGGCCTTTCAGAATATATCAAACAGATGCACGTAAAGGCTATGTGAAAGGGGTACCATTTTCAATGAAAGGTATATGAAAGGGGTACCTTTTCTGGCAAAAACGGTATATGAAAGGGTAAGGGTTTGGATCTCGGCGCGGAGATCCCCGTACAAAACTTTGTTGAGTACCCCCCGGGTCACACAGGCACTAAAATGATAAGGAAACCTACAGTACAACACCAGTCCAAGTGTTTGACTGAACATCAATCCTTGGGTGCCCCTGTGTTATTCCTGTTTTATGAAATGAAAACTGGATATGAGAATGTTTATGCCTTCCTTCTGTATGAAATTCCTTCTCCCAAATTCTATTATTAGTTTACACAAGTATCTCGTTTAATGAAACGATAAGGAAAACATCTGGATAATCAGGTTTCCAAGTGTTCTAGCTATAATCAGTTTTTCGCAGTGCGAACCTCTATGGAAAACCAGCTATTTTAAAAGTGTTTTCGAAGTCGGTTTTCATCGACGTGATCTAAAAATGAACGTAAGATCAAACGAAAAATGCACCTTGTTGGTGTTCGTTGTGACTGAGCACCCCGGGTGATCGTCTTTTTTAGGAGCCTATGTAAACAAAGATTTGTCAGTACAGGCTACGATAGAATGACTGAAAGGGACTGTCTGCATGGCAGATTAAGATAAGGAATGTCCTGGGCATATTTTTGCAGTGTTTCTAGTGTGTGGTCTGTAGTGAAGCTACAATCTCGGACGGAATAAAATGAGAAATAACACCTCCCCTCCCCCCGATTCAGTGATGGATTCGAGAGAAAACCAAAACGCGCTATTTTTCCCATCACTGAATTGGGGGGAGGGGTGGTATTAATTTTTCATTTGAAATGTCCAAGATTGCAATCTCGGACGGAATAAAATGAGAAATAACACCTCCCCTCCCCCCGATTCAGTGATGGATTCGAGAGAAAACCAAAACGCGCCATTTTTCCCATCACTGAATTGGGGGGAGGGGTGGTATTAATTTTTCATTTGAAATGTCCAAGATTGTAGCATGCCTGACTTGAACACCAGTACCAAAACGTATTTTCAGTTTCGTGCCTGAAAGAAATAACTGATGCACGGGACTCTAAACGGACAGTGAACTAAAAATATTTGGATTGTCAAGTGTTTTCGTCGTTTTTGAAAGAGGATAGTCTTGAGGAACGATAAGCAGATAAAACCGGCTTCGTTCGACTTGACAACCATCTTCTGCCGATTCACTGTTTCCCAGTCCTACCGTACTCTAAAAATTGTGCTTGTCATGTGTGCTATGCTAAGTTACTTAACTTACACTTAAACCGTGGAATAAAGTGCATTGTAGGACCCGAATCAGTCATTAATCTGGGAAGTATAAGGGAATATTTAGGTGTACAGTTACTACATAATCCGTTCCCAAATCTACTGATTTTTTAAGTAAAATAACTCTGAAATGGACCTTTATTTAGCTCCCTGATGAATAGCCACCAAAATGAATTCTTTTGTCCGTATTTTTTTGCATGTAAAGAATACTGCCACATCAAGATCCGGGGGAGACTTCCATATAACGTATTATGGGGGTGATGGTCGGAAATTTTTGAAAAAGAAAAAACAAGAAGGTATGTACCAGAATATCGTTTTGTGGATGTGACTCAAATTCGGTACCAATTCTAAAACATTCCATGTCATATATTTTGGCCCAATACCCTAAAAGGTAGCGCGATAATTCCATCGGTGGTCATGTGAGATTTTAGTTTCCTGAGCGGTACCAATCTACAAACTTTGACCCTCTAAATAAAGGTACGACGAGCACCCCCGTCATTTTTATGTAAGCGTCCCCCCGAGGATCAAGATAAAAGCCGCTGTATCATTAAACACATCAACAACCCGGCGCGTCAGAGAGTGTTCATCCTCTGAGCTGAACACACTCAACAAAAGAAAACTGAAAAAGGGGGAAACAAAAAACTGAGAAAGAAACGATGAGCAGAAAGTAAAACTGACGTGCGAAGACCCTTCAATGTCTTCGATCGTTTCTAGAAATCAGGTCGGGGAGAATACAAAGGGACGGTTATTTGAACGAAGTCTAACTTTAACGAACCTCCACATCTGTTTATATGAGGGTCATTTCAAGTCGAAAAATGTTTTTTTTCTAGCCTGTGTTATATGCCTTCTGAACAATGTTTACAGTAAATAACGTTTAAACATTAGAGATGGCAAGATTGAAATTGGTTTAGACTGCGGTTTTGTTAAACACTGTCTAAACCGGCCCAAAGTCTTAAAATGTTGCTTGTCATTTCTGGTATGCTAACTGACATTGTTTTCCACAAGTTTAACCCTTTTGAGCAAAATGCAATTAATGCTCAGTTCTTTAATAATAAAGGACCCGATTTAGCAAAAAGCCTGAGGTGATAAAAGATTCAGGGAGTGAGGCCAGGAAACTCGCCTGCCAAACACCAGCTACGTAAAACTATACTGCAAAACGCATTTTTCAGTTTCGTGCATGCAAAGCCGGCAGAATATGCATATAAAAATGACATGGTAATCATTGGAGAAGATCCTTAACTGTGATGAATGTGTTCATTCTCTGAGCACACTCAACAGAAAACAAATTAAGTAAAAAATAAATAAGTAAAAAAAAAAGACAGAAGGAACGAACTATCAGCAGTACAAAAGTATCTGACGTCGATTTCGACAGCCATCTTCACTTCACTTAACCGTAAAAAGAACGTCTTAGACCTGTCATTTGCGGTCTGACTACTTAGATCGATTTTTACTTTATAACCCGTGAAACAAAAGTTAAATCCTTTTATTGTCTTGGAGGCGTTGAAATCGACCTCAAAATATCGAAACTTGGGATAGCTGTTGCGTTTCACACACTCAAACTTCGGATAGGGAAAAATATTGCCGCGGAATTGGCGCGCTTCTGGATTCACAATAAGAGATCAAATTTCATCACAATCTCGCGTGACCAAATCTACAATTCACGAGCCACGCACGGCCGGCCACAGTCTTGTCAAAGTGCATGTTGTCACGCTTTGTTAATTTTTTCCCCTTAAAATACTAGTAAAGTAAATGAAAACTTCTTTAAAGGAAGTCTTTTGGGAGTTGTGGCACGAGACCGGCGGAAATCAACTGTCAAATTATGGACTCTGCTCTGCTTTCCTGCTAGGAATTTTCTTTATATATAGTACAGTACTTTTGTTTTCTCCCGCCCCCACAACTCCCACCGGGTAATATTTTTTTGTTTTGTCTCCTTTTCATTTGAATGATTCAGCCTGAATAGTGTGCAAATTTAAGCCCGGGTTATGAGATAGGCCATAAAATGCCAATTCACAGCGAAAACAGCTATCGTGTAAAAATAAGATTTATCGTGCCTGAGCATGTGAAGAGCAGATCTTGCGTGGAAATTGATACTTAATTTTTACTCATTTGTTTGTACCTTTGCCTTTTTTTGCCCTGAGAGTCACCGACTGTCAAAGCAGTGAATGGACATGACAGTAGCCAATCAGATCGCTCAAATTCAGTCCCATGAGCTTTATTTAGTTCTCGGGTGTTCATTTACGTCGCTTGCAAACTCTAACTGGAAGCAGTAACGTAAAGATGAAAACAACACTGTAAATTTCGGGCTTCGCTTCAAGGTAATCTTTTCGAATGTCTCTGTTTCAAACGTTATTGTAGATTCTTTCCTTCAGGAGCTTATTGACTCACGTAAATTCTCTATAAACGCTGTTGAACGCATATAAATAGTACGCACTTTGTGTATGAAATTTGTAGTTTCTCGGCATCGTTTTACCGTTCTTTGAATTCTACAAATAGTTGTGTCGGTAGGGAAAGCTTTTTACCAATTCTTAAATTATTAAATAACGTTCTGACAAAAAGTCGGCGAAGATGTAGCTTTCCGCGGGGGAGCGAAGAAGTGGAAACAGCGAACACGCATTTCTTTGTGAACGGCACCTGGCCTTCATTGTGAGTTGGAAATGAGCTTATTTTGTTATTTCGTCGTTCGCTAGACTTGTTATAATTATGTCCGAATTCAAAGTGTCGGCGAAATAACGATTTCTGAAAGCTTAATTTAGCGTGATAAAGCCTTGAGTTTGCAGTTTTCGAATTTTTATCCTGTTGTGGTGTTTTCGTAGGGCACACATGAACTTACAACCACCCGTTTCTTCTCCTGAATTTTTGATGCAGCTTTGCATATAGCTCAAATGAAAGCTTATGACTTTCCTTGTTTTACATTAACGACGTTATCTTTCAACCTTGCTTTAACCTCAAATGTTTATGTATGGAAAGTCCTCCCGTAGATTTTTCTAGTTTTGTAGTTTTTATGCTATGTTGTTCGTTTCATTTCGTGAAATTTATCACGATAATCAAATTCAAGCCCGTGCAAATAAAATGATGAATCGAAGATGGTAGCTGCGGTTAGCTAAGCAGGTTGGCTCTACAATTTCGATTTTTATAGCCTTTACTTTTGTAGGCGCTTCGCCCTGAGCATCGTTTCTGAAACTTAAAAACCTTGTGCTTCGTAAGGAGCCTTAGGAAAAGCAATTTTACATTAATTTATCAACGAAAGTCAAGCCGTTATGCGGACGAAGGAAACGTGAATGACGGTTGAGTTGTTTCGTCTTGTTGATCGCTTGACCGCAAGCATAAATGCATTGCAATGGTTTTCTGACTCTTGAGTTAGAAAGAAGTGTAAAGGCCTGGGAAATGAAGTATCTTAAATGTTTACATATATTGGTTAAAATTTGGAGACTAAAGTTCTTTGCTTTCTTCAATGCAGGGGCGCCGCGACGTCAACTTGACGCCATTGGAACTCGCGGGAAATCGTTCTTGCTCCCGCCATCTACCAGTTGAGCGAGCGACATCTTCTCCGGGAAAGAAATGCTGAAATTCTTGGCTCTCAAGTTCAGGAACCAATCCATCAATGAAGTCAAGCCCTATGAGCCTCAGGTAAAACAGGACACAAAGATTATTTTCCCCACTGAGTTGAAACGAATTTTATTTGTTCGTAAGCCCACATGCATTTCAAATGTAGTGTTAAAACGCTTGTAGCACAGCAAGTTGTACATTTGTATTTTGATATTTTTTTATTCAATTTCAGCTGTTTTTACAAGACGAACTCAACTTAGAAGAGAGTGCTGATGAAGATGACGAATTAAAGGAGATAAACGGAGGTAAGAAGTTATTAGTAGAATATATTTCATTATTTAGTTTAAAGAATGACCATGTATCTAATAAATTGTCGTTTTCACTTTGACCGTTGACAGATCAAGGATTGAACAACAACGAAGAAGTTTATGGGAAAATCAACTCGCCTTTACCATTAGAACTAGCTTCAAATGAAAATAACTGTACACAGAAGGACGCGAAGGGGGAGAGAAGCAATGGATTTTTACCAATAGATATACCCACTGCACCGGAAAAGCGAAAGTGGTCACAAGTAAACACTCATAAACTTCTACAACAATTTGCTTCTGGGAATGATAGTTCATCGAGCGACGATGAAATTAAAGAACTGTGCAGCAAAAAGAGTGGACCATTGGTGTATAGCTCAAGTCCACCTGGAAAAGTCACAGTGTTATCCAAACACTCGGCATTCTCTGCAAGAGTGAGACCTACCACTTACGCAAACGAGGGTCACTCGAGAAAAAAACATCGAGTTGTTTTCGCAGAAGATGGGGCATTTTTCTCAAGGCCTTCATTAAATTTCGAGAAAATGCAACAGGTAAGATGTGCAGGATGAAGTTTTTATTCAGGCAACGACTTTTATTGTTGAGCCTTTCAACATCTAAGTTTGGCATCGGCAATGTTTATATTCCGGTTTTGGGACTATTGAATACCACATATCAATTAGTCCGTGACACCAAAAGTCTTTGAAGTAGCCTTCGTTAGTTGTCTTCATTTGATGTTATTGTCAAGAGGTGCAAACTTTAGGCGCATGCCTAATTACTGTATTTCCATGTTCTTGAATTGTTGATTGTTGTTTTCGCTCACCCGGGGAGTTTTATTTGTTTTGTTTTTTTCGTGACTGGTAACCCGATAAATTGCTTTTCATTGCTGTCACGTCGCTCGTAATGTTTCACTTGTTGATTGAATTCGACCATATGATGAAATTACAAATTTTTGTGTAAACAATCTTTTGTGCCTAATTGTACCTTAGCAAAAGCCTCCAAGCTGCTGCCACTTAATAATATGCTTTGTTAGATTTAAGTATCAAGGTGTGATTGGCTAAAGAATTGAACACCTGATTTTCACGTTAATTGCATACAGTTGTCATAAAAGCCCAGGCTTATCAACTGAATGTATGTAATCATGCAGAAAGTGCAATTTAGAGTTGCATCTGATCTGACTGTAAATTAATGAGATGGGAATAAACAGTGTAGATATCAATCAATCCAAATCAATCCATTTCATTGAGTTGGAGTTTGGGATATTAAGGCTCTGCTCTAAATAAAATCGTAGGGAGCCCAAAGGATCCCAGCTAAAAGTATGAAAAGCAGTGGAAATTAAGTAAATTTTGTTGCCTGACAAACAGAGCTAGTAGCCTAGTTTCACCTGGTACTGTGGAATAGAACACACTGTAAAACTACTATTTGTATAATTTGTATCTTTGATGTGAATTTTAACAGTAGTTATGCAGTTAACTTCATTTATACTGATACCAAAGAAACAGAGCTGAATTTCTTCACTGCATAGTTGTCCATGTTATAGAGTTTGCATGACTGTATTTTTATCTCTTTGGAATCATGTGAACTGTACACGAGCTTCAATTGTACCATATAACACGGCTTGGTGCTTCCCTTCGAATATTAAAGTGGTCTCCATGAAGAAATCTAATTTAACTTCACCCCATTCCCCTAACAATCAGTCATAAAGCAAGAAAGCATTTCCTTTAGGACCCTGTCATTCCAAAGCCAACAAACACTAATACAGGATTACCATAATGATTTGATTTAGCACCCCCTTTCTAATAAGTGCCCCCCCCCCCCCCCCCCCCCTCCTTGAAGATGCTATGCCAAAAAGCTATCTCATTTGAGGATAGTGACATTGAAGATATTGAGGTATACAAGTGAATTATAATCTGACTATGCGAAATTGTTACCGTTGATCTGACAATGCCAACTGTTGTTCTGACTATGCAAATGGTACATTTTCTGTTATCGTTCATTAAATTGCTTTTTCATGATCACATGTTTTTGTTAAAAATATGTGTTAGTTCCCTCCCTTGAGCTACAGTGTACCAAAAGTAAATAAGTGCCCTGTGCGCTAAATTGAATCATTACGGTAAATGCTAATAATAATTGCATTCGAAGAATGCAATCATAGTTTCATGTTGGTTACCCTGTGCCTTGCATGCAGAAAAATTTGAGATTTTTTGGTGTCTGGACTGCTGTTTGCACCCCTATTCCTTTTTTTAGGGGCTCATTTCCACTGGAAATTCCTTCAATCACGTCTCCATAAACTCTGATTACTTCTAGTATTATTATTGATTTTGGTAAATTGTACAGACCTGTGGTTCTTTTCTCACTGGAATACTACAATGAATAACAATGCAATGACAGTACACTTGATTTCAAGGTGCCTTCTGATATAATGTCTTTTTTTGCCACTTACTGAGATTATAATTTTGTTTTTAGAAATCTGTGGTGATTAAGAAGCATGGACTGACAAGACCTATGACAGTACACTTGATTTCAAGGTGCCTTCTGATATAATGTCTTTTTTTGCCACTTACTGAGATTATAATTTTGTTTTTAGAAATCTGTGGTGATTAAGAAGCATGGACTGACAAGACCTAGACCAGTTAGAATAAGGGTAAGAACTGTCTGGATTTTAGTGTCTAAAGCCAACGATACACAGATGTGTGTAACAAATGTTAAATGATGTTCTAACTTGTTGATTAAGTAGAAAACACATTCAACATTTTAAAATGATTGGCGTTTATCATTCAACAAGTTGTAATAGACTGTCTCTCTTTTTTTAACAACGTTCAACATGTTAAATGGCCTATTTCAACATTATTTTAATGTGGCATGATACACTGTTCAATATTTGTTGAACAATAAATGTGTATTATAGGCTGAAGGATGCTGCGCATATTAGTTTCCTCACAAAAAATGAATGATAGCATTAAAACTTTGCCAAGATAGACCTCGTTCAGATGGAAATCTTTCTGAAGTGGACATCACCAAACACACACACAATTTTCCATTCCAGTAACTTCAGGGAGACTGCTCACCAGCTAGTATTCTGAGATTGTTTGGCTAACCAGTGTTAGTTACGATGGGTTGATGGTTTCCAAAGGCAACCGGTAACCAATCAAAGCTCATTTTGGTTAGCCAAACGACCCCAGAAATGTCAGTGTCTAAAGTCGATGATCAGTCCCTCCACAGTTTCTGGAGTGATAAATTGAATGGCTGGGTACATAAAGGGCCTATGTCAAATTTTGACGTTATTTTATTTTTAGCCAAAAAAAAGCATTCTGTTGCTAAAAGATTGGCTGGTTAACATTAGCTTAAGTATAAGGAGGTTTAATTAGCTAGACAAAAGTTTCTGTCAAGTCCCTCCCCCACCCCACCCCACCCCACCCCACCCCACACACACATGCACATCACCACCCCCTCCCCCTTCTGCCCATGGCAGAACATCTTGTTATTTAAGTTACAAAAGGCTTAAGGGTGTTAAATCCTTTAAAATGAGCATTAATTATAATAATCCTTTTTTGCCTTTAAAATTGCAGAGTATCTCAAACCCGAGACATAGCCGCAACTGTGATCCTGCTGTGTTGTCATTTAGACCAATACCATCGATACAGATGAACACATCCTTCAGTCTAGCACCAGTAGAAGAACCAGGCTTTGCCTATTAACATATTACAACTGTCACAGTTCCAAGCTGTTGTTGGCAAGTACCACATGTTTAACCAGTAACTCTGGATACTTCTTCAAACCATGTGTATTTCACAGCCCATTTAAAGGGTAGAACATAACAGAAGTAACGGAAGAGGACAGCTCAAACGTTTGAGGAGCTAACGAAAGTTTATTGGGCTTTGCATTTTGCACCTTTTAGACCAAAAAAGGAAAGTTTAATATACACAACCATTTATCCTTGTCATATTATAAGGTTGCTCGATTTTTGGAGCAGTAAATACCGGTATATATAGACATGTATAAATTTAAGTTTTGTCATACAATTTGTCATGTGTTGCTCACTATACAAAGTGATACTAAAGGACAGCTGAATGAAAAGCAGAGATTCACACATAATGGTGACCTTAAGTGTTGCATGTAACTTGTCCATTCTTTGAATAGTTAATTTTTTCTCAGTTTGGACATCAGGTATACAGGTGTTTAGCCAGAAATTGTAATGTGAGTTGTTTTTGTCTTTCTGGTACTTGTTCACTCTGCACTTCATACAGAAAACAGCAAAAATAATATTGCAGTTAAAATTTGTTGTTGATCAACTTTGATTGTCAACAATTCTGTTTGGAATGGCCTGCGTACATGTACCTGAATCAGTGTTTCAAAACTGTCAGAATGTGGTGCGCCTTTTTCCTTTGGACTGGAATTTACCATAGCATGACCTATCTTTCCCTAAAAATGATATGGTAACAAAAAGCAGTAGATCAAACTAGCTTTGTTGATTATGAAACTAAGTGTTTTTAGATTCTTACCTATTAAAACAGACTATTGCAGCTATAATGTCCTTACTGTTTTGAAATTACTGTGTGATCAACTGAGGACATTGTCATGATTCATAACTAAATTCTCCTTGATAGTGCTTTAGGAATTGTATGGAGAGAATAGGGAGAATTTACATGAACACCAGGGTGTAAAGGGCTTAAATACACTGCCAAGCAGCTGGTGTGGTGGTTGTTTGGTTATCACAAATGAAGGAAGCAGGCTTCCATCACCCTCTCTGAGGGATTGTCGATAACAACATAAAACCACATCATCTAATGTAGCAGTGATCTAATCTTGTTAAAAACAGTCCTATGTCTGATTTACATTGGTGCATGCTAAATGATTTTCTTGAATTCTAGTCTGGCTGTAGTTTTCATTGTACATTATACAAGGTCCTAAATTTGCAGTTTATAGGTTTCTGTTCAGGATTTTAACAGGCATGTTTCCTGATATGTACATTTGTAGAATTAACACTATTTTATTGTGTTGATCCCCCGTCTTCATTAACCTCTTCATTCCCAAATTCAAAGCTGAATAGATCAAATTTCATTTTACAAGAATATTATTGAAGTAATATATCAAACACAAGGAAGTGTGTTTCATCAGGATATCCAAACATGCTTCGAGATGTTTGGATACCTGATAAAACACTCTTTTTCAAGTGTTTGATGAACTAACAGTAACTCTTCTGTAGCTTTCATTTAAAAATGTTGTCAAATTATGAGTTCAATTCACAATGTTACATCTATTGCAACTTCAGCTTTGACTTTTGGGGAGAGGGGTTAACTTATATGTAGTTATCAAGTCAAGTTTTGTTGCTTAAAGATTGGGTCATTTTAATTTAGTGACTGGCTTACTGTTCAGGAACAATCTTGGATGGATTATAGGGCTCTTTGACAAGGAATGAAGAAAAGTTCTGTAGTTACCTTTATTGCTTTTTGTTGTCAACTCAAGAAAGACCGCATCAATATTCTTGTATCGAGTGGAAGTGATATCACTTCATGATTTTGAGGCTGCATGGTGGCATATCTGCCTGTTTACCTGTTTTAGGTTTCAGTTGATTTTATAGAGGCAGGTTTGTGATTTGGAGTGAACCTTTTTGTTTTTGAAGACATTTTGTACTGTATTTTACCAGGTGTGACATTAACTTTTGGAAATATTACTGGTTTTCAGGATTTTAAGGTATGGTAGCATGAAATGTCAACAGTTTCTTTGTTTGATGATCCATGCCTGGATGAGGGACAACTGACATTTCATACATGCTAGACTTTGAAATTTGCATCTTTACAATTTTCACATTTTTACGCTAATAATAATGAGGACTGGGTGACTTTCTAATGCATTTATATCATGTTGTTTGATCGCTGACATAAAATATCCCAAAAACCACTTCAAGTACTTTTAATCAACTTTTGTTTATTACAAATCTGCACGGTCTAGTGTTCTCGTACTTTTGAGATTGGTGTATTCCCAGAAGTGGTTGCCAGACGATGCATATACCCATAGCAGAAATCAAAACATCATTCAGATTATGTATCTAGGCATGCAGTTGTAACCTCTAGTTGAATGATTCAGGGTGTTAAGTCGATCTGTATTTTTTTTTTAAAGTAGGTGGAAAATTGTTTTGGTTCTTTCACTACATGTATCTGCATATCACTAACTTATCGCCACAAGAGATCCAGCTGCAGTTTCCTTTAGACAGATTACTTCTCTTTCAGTAAACTGTTTTTGTTTGTTAATACACAGATATTTTGCAAGGTTCTTTTCATTGCTTTAATATCGCCTAAATGTCACGATAAGTGAAAGAGCCAAAGCAATATTTCTTCAACTGGTGCGGAAACTTAATATTTATCTACTTCAGTATATTTATACAGATATTTTGTATATATGTATTTTATAACTACAGAGAAGAGTCGGAAATTATCTGAGAGTTTGAAACTTAGAAGAGTATTTATTCGGAACAAGACTTGCATGTTGCTCTCACAACAATGTAATTTGGCAAGTGTGTGTTTTTGTTTGCCTATCAAACATTAAAAAGTGTTTTTCAATATTTGTTTCATTGTGATATTGTTTGACTGTGTAAATATCAATAGCTTTGTTTTTAACTAGAAATATTTGAATGCGTTGTAGCATTTGGCTAGAAATTCAATAGACCCTTCCACGGTTTTTTCAACTTTTGATATTGGCCATGTAGCGAGAATCTAACGACACTGCTGGAAAGAGCACCTCAAAATTAGTAAAATAGCCAAGTTTGTGAGTCGTATCTTGTAAAAACGCAAAGTTATAGCTTCGCGAAGTCTGGAAATTTTTCAGACGTTTGTATGCTGGGTACTCTTTCCAGCAGTGTCATTAGATTCTCGCTACATGGCCAATATCAGAAGTTGGAAAAAACCGTGGAAGGGTCTATTGATTGATCGGCTATGAACATTGAGTCAACAATATGTAATGCAGAGATGCCAACCTCAGTGGAGATTAAAAATAGGGAGTTTATTCTGAGGGTCAAATTTTTTCGTGCCGAAGGCATGTATCGAGACATGTAGTCGGGAGCATCTAGGGGGGTCCGGAAAAGTTTTTGTCTTTACCCTGTAAAAGTGCCAATTTTTGCATTCCTGTGACCTGAAAAGCATTTGTGAAGTTTAAATGACGAAAGACCAAATTTTTTGGATTTTGGGAAAATTTGGGTTAAAATCTTAGCCTATTATCTGGAAGATTTGGTGACCCGCACGGGAGACCGGGAGATTTGTTCCGTATTCGGGAGACTCCTGGATTACCCGGGAGAGTTAGCATAAGTGGTAATGGTCATTTGCTTTACCAATGGGAGGGAGGGGAGGGGAGGGAGTTGGATGCAGGGGGTGGTGGTGGTGCAGCAAAACGCCTAGGAGAGGAGTGTCTGGTGTGCAGAATTGTTTATTTAGAACGTTTCATATTAATGAGTTGGCTCACAGGATCCTTAGCCTGAGAAAACAGACCAAGGATTCACGGCAAATTTTGACAGCACCACCACTGGGACCTTTGCAGGGACCCCAGTGGTGGTGCCCAAAAAGACGTCTACTTCTTGTTACTTTTGGTTGCTCATTTTTCCACTGAAGCGTGACCAGTAGTTTTGAAAATTTGAATGGAGTTTTCAAGTTTATGCGTCAGTTTGGTAAATTCATTCCAATATAATTCGGAATTCCTGCATTTTCGGAAACAGAGCAACAAAATATCATTTTATTTGAAATGTTACATATCTGAACAATATTAGGTTTTTTATGCATTTTGTCTATTTTTTTTTAAGGTTCCAAGTAATTTTAAACCCAATCGCACAACATGCAAGTTTTAAAAGATATTGTATTTGGGGAACTTCATCAAAGAAGCAAGATTATTAGCTATTGTCTTCTGCTATTCTAATTGGTTAAGCACAAACATTTTCCTAAAATTTATTTGATGCAAATGGATTTTCTTTATTTTTATAATGAAATATAATTATGAACCATCAGCTCTTCCTCTATTCTTGAAACCAAAGATAAATTATTCTATGTGGGGAAAGAGCCAAAGCTGCAGAACAATGAAGTTTATCATAGTTCTTATGTGGAGCATAACCTTAAATGGAAAGATGAAGATTTGACTTTGAGAATGTAAAGTAGGCTACCCAACGATTTTATTTATTCAAGAAATATCACAGAAACAGATACTTGGGTCACTGTCAGGTCTAAAACCATTTGACTTACTTGATGCACTTTATTCGTAAATGGTGGCCAATTTATTTTCATATTCAGTTAATTAGCCTAAAAAATGAGGCCATTGAAGCAAATTAACATATATCTTAAAGAATAATAAATCGGCAGCCATTTATGAATTACAGGTAGGTGTATTTGAAAAAGGATTTATTGCAATAATCTATTTCTAAAAAAAAGAAATGGACAAATTTATTTCTTTTATATTTTTTAACCAAAACTATGATAACACAGTCACTTGTGAAAGAGAGGCCCCACTTTTCTGTATCATTAATGATAAAAAAATCATAATAGTGGCATCTTTAATTTACACTATGTATAATTGGAGCCATTAAATAATTTTACTTCTTTTTAAGAAAATTTTTAAGTACATGCATGTATGGAAATAATAAACACACCCATTGTCCTAACTAAAAATAATGTTCTGAAATTCCAGGTGGTATATAATATTTACAACAGGCAATTTTTCTTGGAATGCCATTTGAATATTTGTGAGATACCGCACAGGAAAAAAACTACATCCTTGTTGCAAGTTTGTCTCCCAAGGAAAGATTGTGGTGCGAGTTGCACAGAATGAGGAACACAGGGGTTTCAATAAAATTAAGAGTAAGTGGCAATATTTATAAAATAGACGGCCGTGGCAGTAGCATTTCCAGCATTCTGGGCATCAACTTCAGTGAAATTAATCGAAAAGTAGGCAGCGATAATTTAGGAAGTAGCTGGCGAAATTCGCCGGTTGCCGGCTTCTAATGAAACCTCTGGGAACAGACTTCCACTTTTGCAATGCTGTGATGTACAAAGTCTGTTTTACAACTTGTCTTACAATACTCTCAATAGCATGTATTGCATTAGTTGAAAAAATTCTTAATGCGTAATGTGTAGCAAAATCTTGACACATTAAAACCTATAATTATTATCTTTTCTTCTTTAAACGAGAAGGTTTGGCTTTGATATCTTTGCATTTTGGTATATGTCTTTCTGCTGTGGCAGCATTGAATTTCCTCTCACAGTGTGGACACTGTACATAGTCAGGGTTTTCTGATGGCAGTGGTGGTTCGTCACTTGCTCCCTTGGCGTAACGGATGGCCTTTATAAAATTCTCATGCTGCGCCCTCCAATCTGCCTTGGGCTGAAAAGAAATGTATATATACTGTAAACACCGGTGTATAAGCTGCACTCGCAGATAAGCTGCACCCTGAGTTTTGAAGCTGAAATTTAGTCGGCTCAGTGATCATACAAGCAGAAAGTATATTAGTTGTAGTCACTGTGCAAGTAAGATTTATCATACAGATAACCATGCAGCAGTCACCTTCTGATTAGTTCCTTGGTAAAGAAGTCGCCCAGGTAAAAAGTAAAAACTCTTATGTCAGCCACAGATCCAGACTTCCCATGCAACTATAAAGGGGGGGGGGGGGGGGGGTCTGGAAAAATATTTTAGATGTTTGGGCCCTGCATGGCTATCATTTATTTATGCATCAACTTCTTGCTTTCTTGGATTATTTAAAAGATTTTGGCTGATTGCCAATACTTCAGACGTGTCTTTGTCATTATTTTGACAAAAAAGTGCTTTTTGACCTTAAACTATTATATTGTTCAAAACCTTCTACAGTGAGATCTTGGAGTGCAACAAACTTCTGGTTCATGTAAGAAATATGTAAAAATCACCCACCCTTTTCTTTGGTTCCTCAAGATGTTTTCCACTCCGTATATACTCCTCATAATCCGTACCAAGGCTGCGTTGCTTACTGGTATCAAAAACCTTCCGTTTGGAGTTTGCAGCTTTTGTACATACTTTTTCATGTTTGGTCAGCCTGTCTGGAGCAAACTTACGCCCGCAGATTGAGCATGGCGAAACATCCACTGCAACCTCGTTTAAGCCCTCTGTCATTTCAGCATAGAAATTACTGTATGCATTGTCATGGATATTTTCACTTTGATCAATATCTTCCTGTGTTTTTGCAGGAGGAATCTCCTCGTTTAAAGGTCGTTGAACATGAGATTTCACCACCTTTTTTGATACTTTTTTCTTTGTTTCTTCAGACTCATGTGTAGAATCTTGTGTTGTCAAGAGGGACACCTCCAGATTTTGCTTATCTGCCAACCATTTTTCTTCCTCCTCCTTTTGTTTCTTTTCTTGTTCTTCCAATTCTTTTCGCTGGTGCTTCAAGCTTTCAAGCCGAGCCTGCTCTTCTTGGATCTTATGGAGGAGGTCTCTTTCTCTTTGAGAGAGAGACACTTCAGAGGCCTCAGACTTTTGTCTGTGTTTCTCCAACCTCTGTTCTCTCTCTGCATTCTGTTCCATCTGCCACTTTTGAAAGTCTGTCAATTTTCCATTATCCTGTTCCTGATTAGTTATATTTAATCTTTGCCTGCTGAGTTGTTTTTGTTTCAGAGCTTTTGCTTTTAGGTTGCTTAAATTAGGAGGCACACTGCTGTGATCCGTAAGGGTGCTCAGTGTGTCATCATAATCACTCACAGATTCTTCGCCACTTGGGGGTCGTAAAGGAACTTTGGATCGTTTTGCAATTGGTTTTCTTTGAATAGGGGGTATAGGCATAAAGGGACCCAAAGATTCAAAATCGTTACCATCATCTTGCATCAGAACAGAATGTGTCTCATATCTTTTGTTCGGTGTGGGTGGCTTTCGTTTTGCCACATCAGAGTCACCTCTGTTGACTGGAGGAAGTGGATTTTGCTTGTCGATGCCCTTGGTTCTTTTTCGCACAAGAACACCAGTTTGTCTTGGTTGAGTTCTTGTTGTGTGCTTTGGATATACTGGTAATGGTTTTTGTGGCATGTGAGGTTCCTGCTTCAAACTAATTCGCTTGCCAACTGGCAGATTTGTTTGAGAAGGTTGTTCACTTTTTATTTGACCTCGTAATTGCATTTCCAGTTTATGCTCCTTGACCTTTTTAAAATGTGATTCAATAGGAGGCAACAACTCAGCATTTTTTTGCCCAGTTTTTGTAGCCTCCAACGCTCTTCTCTCTGCAAAGAATTCTCGCACAGTTCCTCCACCCTTATTTGAAGTTTGTTGTTTAACACTATTTTCCTGCTGAATCACTCTTAACTTGCTTATCTTCTCTTCTCGTTCCATTTGAAGTCTCTTATTGTAATCATTTCGAAGCAATTCTAAGCGAGATAACCTCCGCTTCGGGGCACTTCTACCTTGGCTCATGTTGTAATCAACTTGTGAAAGTTTAGCAGAGGATGTCTTCATTTTATCAGAGACATGAGAAGAAAGATCTGCATTGCTGCTGTATCCTTGAAAAGAACGAGTCGGCGAGGTGTCATAAAGGGTTTGAGCCATTGAAGGACCTCACTATTCTAAGATAAATTAAAATTAATGTCATGTTGAAATCCATAAAGAAATGTTTTTTGTACATTAATATTAATGGCTGCCGGTGAAAATTAAAACCTTATTTGTTACATATCAGCCGGCTACTTAATGCTTGGCAGTTCTTTAGAGCAGATGGTATATTTTAAAAAAAATATCCAGTTATTTTTCCAAGTCAGATGTCTACTTCAAACTTTTCTGACCACCCTTATAAAGAACCCTTTTCAATATTTTAGGAAGGCAAGTGAAGTTTATCTGGCAGTGTTTTAAAACACAGACAGCTGACTTTCAGAAGTTTGCATTTAGATTTTAGGATGACTACGAAACAAAAGCAGCCATTTTATCGTTTTAAATCAATAACAATATCATTCAATGTATAAATTATTTTATTACATTGTCTTATTAGCTCAATTGCTTTGTTGCAACAAAACATTTATCTACAGGCTCAAATGTAGCAATTTTCTTAAATAATTTAGCCACGCGATATGAAACTAATCTTAATTATTTTATTGTTGCCAAATATATAATTAAACAATGCGTGATGTTTGCTCCCACAAGAACAGAATATTAATAACCATTGTAAAACATTCTGAAGTTTGCCTGCAGCGTTTGTTTTTCAAATAAAAATAAAATATTCTTTATTTTTAGAGGCTCAAATAATCACAACAAGATATACATGGACCGCGCCACTCATTGGTTACTTTATAGTATTGGATTTTTATTACGCAAACAATCTTTGAACTGTTTAAAAAAGCGTGCGATTCTCTTTGAACTTATTAAACAAACTAATTTACCTTCAGTCTACGCGACTAATTTCCATTTGTAATTTCAATGGTCGCTGTTTCGAATCAATGATTAAGGCTTAATTATAGGCACTGGATATTGAGCAGTATTTTGCCTTGATTTCACTACTGAAACGCGATGTTATCCGTTTACAAAAGCTCCAGAGAAAAATTCACGAAAGCAGGAAATTACTGGAATTGAGGGATCATTGTAAATAAAGCGAAGACGACGTACATGTAAGCTTTAATACGTTTAAAAGAAGTTGTACAAAACCCAGGTACAAAAATTTTTTTCGTATGCTCACTGTAAGATTTTTGTAAATCTTATGCACAAATGAAATCAAAGAAAAGCTTAAAAGATCTCTCGTTTTGATTTGTATTTTAAATTCAATTTTGTTCGCATTAGTCCCACGTGTATTACTGAAAATGTTCATTTCTCGAAAGGAAACACTTTTGCCGATTGAGTTGATTGCTTTCGCGAAGCTCACAAGAACGCACGAAACTAAAATATTGTTTTTCGGAGCGCAAAATCTGTTGAACGAAGGGAAAAGATTATGATACGTTACACGTATCACTTACCTCGGAGGATAAATTGTTTTCCCTTTCTCCAAGTTCGAGGCAGTGAATGAATTTTTATGCAACTGTAACTAGAAATACAATGATCTCCCATCGTTGTTGAACTGTTTTTGCACGTGATTGGCGTTGCTATGTAAATACAGTAGTCGTTGCTAATATACAATCCCGTGCTCATACGTTTCCTAGCAACATTCTCAATTTCAATCCCAGTCTTCTGTCGAACACTTCCATCCAACATGGCGTCTCCTTCGCCGAAAAAGTCGAAATCCCCTCGAACGCCAAAAACACCGTCTAAAAGAGAAGCTGCATCGCAATTAGTCTCTCCGAAGGCATCTCCAAGCAGGAATTACTCAGAAGTTCCTAAACGTTTAAGAGACTGTTGTGCAAATTGGCACGAGAACGTTCATAAATGGTCAAAATTGAACGAGCTGGGAACTTCTGTCGCAAACAAATTGGTGAATTTTCAGCTACAAAAAGAGTAAGTTAGAGAGTTTTATATTCCTTTTCTTTTTCAGTCCACTAAAAGTTTACCATTCGCAATACGTTACAAAACTGATTGGTCACAAAACACAAAAATAGACGATTTTGCGTAGAGCGTAGATGGGGAATGTTCCATGGCCACGCGACTGTTACATCCTCCATGCAGTATTCTTTCTTTTGATTCGTTTCAAAAGACTCATCGATATATGATACTTCAAACAAAGGCTTAAATTATCAAAAATATAATATGTAAAATACTAGGCAAAAAAACAAAAACTCTGAATTAGTGGAATTATTTATGGCTCTTGGGGGGGGGGGGGGGGGGGGGGGGGGGGTTACTCAGCTATCAAAGTGACGGGATGAGGCCAAATTGTTAGACCCCAAAAAAGTCCTATTAGGCTTAAACCAGATCAAAGAAAAGTCCAATATTGTAATGCAAATAAAAAAGTTCACTTATGAGGAAAATGCCAATTATGTTATGGTTTCATTTATACATCAATACCAAGAACACTTTGCAATTTGGTACTCTGTGTTGTCTTCTTGGCCTCTTGTTCTGCAGTCTTTCTATATTCTTATTGTAGCTCTGTTTACAGATATAATTTAGTTGAAGAAACCACCGCACTAGCTGTAGCAAACGATCAAGACTTGATAAAGCTCCAAGAAGAAATTTCAAAGGCTTCTGAAGAACTTTCAAGAATTTATGGTTCTCTGGTATGTATGGATGACTGTTTTCTTTACAAATATTGTTTTATTGGAGAGGAACTTGTATGTAGCAGATTGTATTTTTCATCATCAATGATTATTTCCTTTAGGCTGATTTACTCACAAAAATGAAGTCTTTGGTGCAGAGCTTCAATGCAATAAAGAACTTACAGGCACTGAAAATAAATGATGAACACATTTGTTCTGACAGTAACCAAAATTTAATCTTCAGTACCTGGACTATTGAGCAATTCTGTGAGTATTTTCAAATTTTTTCTTCTAAAGAATACCTTAAATGATATTCATATATAAATTTATTGGGATGCCATAGTCACTTTACTTTGCAGGGTTTACATGTACATTACTTTGCACTTACTGTATAAACACTTTTGTATTTTGTAATACTGTAATTCATGAAAAGAAAACAAAAGAAAATCATTACCGCTAAGGAGGTTTTGATATGTGATACTAATTACCATAAAATTCAGTGAACTCTTGCTTTGAATTTTTCCAAGAATTATCAATGGTTTAAAAAACTATATCACCTGAAACCCTTCTCATTATATATTACATTCATAACTCCTTGAAGGAAGGTTTCTGAAAATTCTGATCTTCCTGGGAAGGTCAGAATTTCCTGGGTAAAAAATGACAATTGTTTTTATAGAAGAAATCTAAAAGTATTAGTCAAGAAATCACTGTTATAATAAAAAATTATCAAGATTTGAGTGACAAAATATTGCTCTGCTTTTGAGAACTGTTCCCAAAAGTTGTTAAAAGCTTTTTGTGTGTTTTAGGTGATGCATCGCAAAGACTTTTTGATTCATATAACAAAGAACTTTCACTGAAGAAAAAGCTGGTACCAGAGTTAACTCATTGTAGAAACAGAGATAACCTAATGGTTTATCTGTCTCTATGGCTACATGAACCACTGTTGGAAGATGATAATAACATTCTGTTAGAGAGCATGTTGATAGAAGCAGAACTGAGATAGTGCAAGTCACTGACGCTTGCAATGATTTCATAGCCCTCCATCATCTCAGTTGGTTGCGGACGGATAATTTATGATTAGCGTCAGGGTTCTCAAAGAAAATCAAGAGGAAGCAGTAATTGAATCGAGTTGAAAATGTGGGTTTTGTGGAGGGAGGAAAAGTAGAAACACTGTGAACAGCCTTCAGAGCAGGGATTACAACCAACAACTTAATCCAGTTACAATACAGAGACCATTATTCAAAACCAGGTCACCCTGGTCGCTCCATTCACACCCTCCTCTTTCTTTATTTTTGGGCTCGTTCTTGACGCCGTCTGACCGTTGAATCTTTTCACCAATCAGAGAATGTTCAGTCCCGTTCTTAAAATTCCTGATGGAGAAAAAAGAACTAACAACGGTCAAATGAAGTCAAGACAGGCGCTCAAACAAAGGACATAGACAGGGAGAGGAGGGAGCTCGTGCGAGCGACCTCAGACTGTCAGAGAATAAGGCTGCCTGGTGAGGGGCGAGTGCTATACACCAAATGCAAATATGGATGCCCAGCAATTTTTTGTTTGGACAGGTTCTCAAGAAAAGAAAAGCAATTGGTTAATGATAAAGATCAGGTCAAAACAAGTCTTTGTGTGCATTTTCAAGGCCATATTCTTAATTTAGGAGAAGTTAGAGGCAATCAAATTTTGGAAGCGAGGCTAGTTAGGATAGAATGTCTTTTTTTCATACAAATGCTTAAAATTTCAATGAGCCATAACTTTGCAACCGTTCAACCAAAAACACCCAAACTTTGCAAGATGATACACTTAATTAGCAGCACTTGTTTACGTGATATCATTAATTTCTCCGAAAACTTGGCCAAACAAAAAAACTGCCTGATGGCCATACTTGCATTCGGTGTATTAGCATTACCAGTATATGAACTCTGCTACACCAATGTTTTGCAGCATCAATAAAACTGGAGGAAGCTTACCATCCAGTTACCCAAAAATGAGTTGCTAGGCAACAGAATGTAACCCAATGGCCCCATGCTGATGTGGAACACACAAAGGATCATACTATTTCTGTATGGATCATATATTTATTTAATACTTTTTCTAACCAATCTAGGTTATGTTTAAATGACACATAATTTATTATAACATAAAATTATTCTCAAATTGGAATGCAGTGAACTCTGTCCAAGACAAATTTATACCTTAGGGACCACCTCTAACTGTCCATCCTAGAGTTTAGTTACAGACGAACAAGTGAAATTCAGCCAGAACCAGCCAATAACATTATTTGATGTCAACTTAGAGAGGTGTTCACCTTGCAGGGGCTGTCTGTCTTAAGAGAGTTTATTGTACACCAAAATCTTGCAAATATCCCACTTTCAAGATGTTGGAAGAACTCTATACTTATTAATTGTAAGGATGATTTTTGGTGCTTAACCCATTCACACCTGAGGATTTTTACGTTTTTGAGTGATTTTCTGCATACACACGCCCCATAGGATTTCGTGACTGCATATTTGGAGTTACCATTGAAAGTGCTGCTGTTCTAAAACACTGAAGGCTCGAGTTTACTGGAAACGTCATTGTGACGATCTCATTTTGCTTGCTTGATTTGCAATAAAGGGTCCAATATGAATTATCTACGATTTTTGGTAAGTTCACAGCCATTTTTCATCTTTAGTAGCTGCCTGGTGAGCATCATTAAGCTTGGAGGTAGTTCAGAGTCCACTTCTCAATGAAGCGAGTTAGTTGTTGTACTTCGTTTGCGAATTTGGCTCGTTGCTCGTTGAACTGGAAAAATGGCTGCCTGGAAACGAAGCAGCTTTGGGACTCGACTCTGGATGAATTTCTCGACCTACTGCGGCATATTTTGGAAGTTGCGACCACAGGAGAACACAACAAGCGCGAAATTTCGGCGGTGGGTCGGAGTGGCTGTGGACTTAGTATAAATATGAAATGTGTGCGGAAAGAAACGAACGCTGTCAAAATTCTTGGCCATTTCCCAGCATGCAGTGTGGTGGTGATATTGAAAATTGAGGCAAGGTCAGTATGCATTAGAACGAGAGGCTAGAGCTCGGCCCAAGCAACGAATAAGAGCAAAAAAATTCACTGCTAAGCTAGGACTAGGACTGAATGTTGATTTTTGGGTTTGCCATGATGATTTGAATAAAAAAAACTAAAGGCAAAAACGTGATTTTTGTTGTTTTTCTATGACGTTAAAAACGGTAATTTTTGTTATTGTCCAAATTCAAACGCTGACTTTTTTGTGTTTATTGGGTATCTCAATTTGAAAGACTTTCTAGTCAATGCTCACAACTGCTAGTTAAGGCAATGTTCGCACGATTGAGAAAGTTACAATTTTTTAAAGCAGTGGAGTCTTGTACGGGCGGTTACGGGCGGTTCAGGTGTCAATGGGTTAACATTCAAAATAACCTAATAGGCCCTTCAGCATGCTCCTTTTTTCCGAGAACACATGTATGTACTGTAACTGTTCACAATATAGAGCAATAAACTAAACATGTGCCTCGCCCTGTGGTTAGAGTAGAGTACAATATGCTGAACAGAGTTCCTGCGACAGTAAATAAATATTTTGATTCCTATCTGTGCAGCTTTCACTGTCTTGTCTCCAAAATTTGAGCTTCAAAACTCAGGGTGCAGATTATCTGCGAGTGCGGCTTATACGCCGGTGCATATAAATATATATTTAGAAGTGCCCATTACCCTATGATGAATTTGGAGGCACCTGATAGCAAGAAAACCATCTGAAGAAAGCATGAAACTGAACTACAGTCACGACTTTATTTTAGAGCTCATTGCTCTGACTTTGAGATTTGTCAATATTCAGGAATTTTACTGTTACAACAGACTCCTGGTATCCCAAAAATTCAAAGAAAAACGAGACAAGAACTGTTGAAGGAAATGGGAGTTCAAGACAACTTGACTAGTGTTTGAGATAACAGGAGGCTACAGTATTATAAATTGAAAAAGTGTTCAACTAAAGGAACCAAACTGGAAAAATTATCTGCCTAACTCATTTCTTCACTGTTAGCATCCCTATTATTTTGAAAACAAAAATGAGATAGCACTACCCTGCCCTCCAGTGTTTCTAAATTGTTAGAACATCCAACTTTTGGTGTGCAGAAAGTTATGGGTTTGAGCAACGGCCTTACTTGTGACAAACTGACAACTTCATTACTTAAATATTTAACAATAATTTACCAAAGCAGACTAGGTGAACAGGTAAAGGTAAGTCTTCATAACCCTAATGTCTCACAACTGCCGGAGCTTAACCTGCGGCTTCTGTAGCATGAAGCAACTGAGAGTATTACTACTCCCCCCTGGATGGGATGCTAGTCCATCGCAAGGTTACCACCCAGCAATATGTCGCCAGTACCCATTTATACACCTGGGTGGAAAGAGACAAAGTGGAGCAAAGTTTGTTGTCCAAGGAAACAACACGACGGCAAAGACCAGGCTCAAACCACTGACCTTTAGGTTGAAAGTCCGACATGCTAACCGCTAGACCGCACCTCCAGCAGAGGTGAATAGTGGCCGATATTTGTTGAGCCGCAAAGTGGTGAAGGAAATGTGACTTTGTACCACTCTTCACCAACACTGAAGTTCAAAGCCAGCCAAAAGTATCTTTATTATGACAAATGGAGAAAAAACTTGCACGCAAACTACAGAACAATGCCTGCGGATGAATAGCAAATACTATCCTAGATTTGAGTAGCCAAGCAGAGCATGCGAAAAACACTACCCACTGGTTTGGTACATATTCTCTTCAATTAAAATTTCCAAAACCTGTCCATAAAATTATGTTGCATCTACACTCCATAACAACTAACTATCAAAAGATCACTACTTGTGTTCTTTCTGGCCTTCTTTTTCATTTTCTTTAATGCTTGGAGAAGTTCCAGAGGAAGGCGAGGCTCCAGCTCTTTGAAGTAAACCTGATGCTAAAGGGCTCCGGCTGCCTCCACTAAGAAGCCGACCCGACAGTGAGCTGCTTATGCTACTCAGGGTGCTAGTAATGCCGCTTGTTTGTCGACGAGACAGCACAGGTCTTTCAAGTCGCTCATCTAAAATTGGGATGTTGTCAAGAGATTGAATTTGACAGGATGCCCAGTCTGGGACCTTTTGGTCCTGTGCATATCTCTCTTTAGTTACAGACCGATCTGCTAAAACTTCAAGAGCACCAAAAATTGCACCTGTAAAAAATAAATATTTTATTCACTATTATCAAAGCTGATTTTCATTGGTGATGGAAATACATACATGCAAGCAAAAGTATAAGAGCATTATGATCATCATTGCCAATTTTGTAGATCACAGAGCCTGAAAGAACACATACAGTATGGATGGTACACATTTATAAACCTGGATCGAGGGAGACAATATGGAGTAAAGTTAAAAAAAAAATTAGTTTCTTTTCTAAGGAAACAACAAGATGGCCAAGACCAGGCCTTGAAGCACAGACCTTCAGATATGAAGACCAACGTGCTAACCACTACATGGCCACATCTTCACAGAAAGAATGAAAGAACACATATACAGGATGAAGAGAAGCCATACAAGTGCAAGCTGTCTAAAAAGTCCTTTAGCCAGTGACCACTGATTAACTGTTTTTGTTGTCCCTTGCATAGCTTTGGTTTATTTTAAGACAAAGAGTACATTGTACCTTCTTTAACAGCCCCAGGTTCGATGCCAGCCCAGGTCAGATTACTAACAAAGCATGGAACATTTGTATGTTTAAGTATCAATATCGTGTTGAAATGTCATTAGATAATAAATTTATTTCTTCACCTCCAAGCCACGATGTACAGTTAGCACTGATTGGTGTCTGATGCATTTTAATAGTTTTCATAAACAAGTTCTCTTTGTATCGAGGGGACTGGAGCAAACAGTAGATTTCTTGCATAAGACGATGCCTAAAGAAAATAGAAGACAGTCGTAAAAGTAATATTAACATACATAAAGGGGCTACATTAGTTGGGCAAGATTGTGTTTAATATAAAATATATTCTAAAAACTTTTGACAGCCTGCAATAACAAAATGTTTTTAAGTAACTTACTTGAATCCTGGCGTCATCACAGTTCCACCAATAAGAACAATGCTTTCCGATAAAGGTTTTCTTGTATCAATAGGGCACTACAAAGCCAACAGAAAAATACATGTAAGAACTGATGTAAACTGCAAAGTGAAACTGCAATTTTGTAATAAAATTATGAGCCTGTCAAAAACATTAAGTTGTTTTTCACTAATTGGCTGACAAATAACAACAGCACTCAATTCCCAGCAGTACCTTTAACAAGGAATCCAACAAACATGTTGCAATGGATTTTTCTTCTTCATCACCGTCAAATAGAATGTCAAATGTCTGTTCTCTGAAAAGAGGAAGCAAACTGTAGATCATCTCCTTGTAAATCAAATTTAATAGCCACTCTTAAGAAAAAGAGTACTTAAGAGGTAAAAGTACTGGTAGGCAGAAATGATGAAATTTGGGCAGGATAAGATTTGGATTCCACCCCACATCCCACATGTATAATTTCCTTAACTTATCCCTTACATTAATATACAGTGAAACCCTGATTTAATTTAACAAAGTCCCCGATTTAACACATAAATTAATTTTACTAACCCCGGCCAGAGTTACAATAACATGTATGGAAAAGAACCCTGATTTAACGAAATACTCGATAATAACGAAAACACAATCTAAAAGCCAGAATTAAAATCTATCCCGATATATAATGAATTAATGTCATTACACCACAGAAGATGAATAATCGACTACAGTACAATCTTTTTATTCTCTGATTAAGTTGTCAGCAGTCTATTACTACTGTCATAAACGTTGCAGAATTGTTGGGGAGTGCACCGTGTTAAACACAGTCTAACATAACAGCAAAATAATTATTAACTTTACCCCGATTTAACAAAGATTTTTGTCAGTTTTCATCTACATGTAATTTGTTATATCGGTGTTCTCAATTTAATGAAACTCTGATTTAACAAACCAATTTCCCCAGTCCCTGGTACTTTGTTAAATCAGCTGGGTTCCACTGTACCTGATTTGACCTTCAATCCTGAGTATCCTTCCCCCATCAAGTGGATAATCAACTTTTGGCACCAATGAGGCTGGACGTGGTTCTCCTTCAGGGCCACTGAACTTTGGTGCCACAAAGCAAGTGCGCACTAAAGACAGTAAGCAACAAGTTACAGCAATTGGCTCACTTTCCATTTGGGCAAAAGATCCCAGATTGAAATTTTCAAAATTTTCAATGGTAAATGAAACTGAGTTCTTCATATTGGAAAACTGCTGTGAGAAAGATGTACAAACCATCATAAAACTGGTTAGGATTCCCGAACTTTAAAAAATTGTGCTTTGTTTATATAATAATATAATAGCACATTTATTGTGAGATTTTAGAATAAAATGTAAGTTAATGTTGGCAAGCTGTGGCCAACAGATTGAGACTGCAGTTACCCTTGTGGTCTGCTGCAATGCGTGATGCCCACTGCTTACAATATTTCCAGCCATTTGACAAGGAAACACAACTTTATTAATTTGTGGTCATCACCAAAAATTCAAAAGTAATAAATTATAACAACACTTTCAAGTATTTTTATTTTTCTCTCAAAGATATTAGCTCTTAATAGAGCTACTCTGTAAATTTGAGTTGAAGTATTTAGTCAGTATGAACATGTACAGTATGCGACACTAGTAAATGTAAATGTAAATGTTGTTTATAGTGGATGAGTACTAAGCTATCTACTAGCTAATTCACAGGCACGCCACTCAAATATCGAAACAAATATTGAAAATTGAACATAACGTGTTAAAAATCCCAGCTGGCAGGAGGCAGACCAGTTGGCTATTTTACAAGCGTGGCCGAGAAGTTGAACTCGGGTCTACCGTGAAACAACTCCAGCTAGTGGTCAGAGCGGGACTCGAACTCGGGACTTCCAGATTTCAAGTCCAGCTCTCTAACCACTCGACCACGCTCACTTAGTGACCCAAGTCAACAATGTAAGGGTGTGCAGTGAGCAAAAAAAACCCTCACCTTTGATGTCTTCCAAAGTTTTATTTCCAAGAGAATCTGCAACAGTAATAAGTAATGTTCTTTATTCTTAGGGACCTGTGTTGTGGTATTTTAAAATTTCTATGGAATTAAATGGATGCCTTTTGAGCTCAGCGAAACCATACAAATAGTTCTCCTACAAACTTGTAACTTTGGATAAGCTTTGACAGGGAATTTGCTTTAAAAATCAGGGTTCTAAATGTAACCCATAAGCTGTGACAGCTGTAAAGGGAATCACTACATGTAGTAAGTGTTATGGCAGTGCAACAAGTGTTTCAATATCTAAGGCCCTTTTGGTCATGTGCCACCTTGTTACTATGAAAACCACCAATCCGTGGAATGGAGCCAAATTTACACATCACTGCCCTGTCCACTTTCGTTCACTGCCCCACCCACTTTCATTAATATTGTTAAATTCTTGTGGAATCGTGCTGAAATAACAAACAAGACTTTCACATTGTATCATTTTTCACCCTATTTTTGCCAGCAGTCAAAGCGAAAACTGCGGCAAAGTCTGTCGCACTGGTTGTTAATTTTTCTTTGTAAAGACTATCTGAGTGGCAATCACACAATCACACAGTCTTCCATGTTCGCTAAACTCAATTTCTCAGGAATTTAATGGTATGTATCGATGAAAGTGGGTGGGTCAGTGGGTAAAGGGGGGGGGGGGGGGGGGGGGTGGTAGTGATGCATAAATTTGGCTCCATTCCATGGTTCAACAGTTTTCATAGTATTTCTGTAATCAGAAATGAAGAGAACTCTGACTGACTTTCAAACAAGAGCTCAATCTCTTTAACAGGTTACTTACTCACGACTGATGACAAAGGTTTTATTCCTGTTTCTATTTGAACAAGACTTCGTTCCATGAGCTGCTCCTCCAGGTGCCTAACAAGTGAAATGAAACAAATCATTTATATATAGAGTTGGCTATTGTTCATGGTGGTATGGCACAATAATAAAATGTAGTCAGTGAAGGATGGAAATTGTGATGTTTTGACTGCTTACTGCTAGGCTTCACCAGGTGACGAAGTGGACTGATTATGTGTCACCACTAGTATCACAATGGCTGTGATTAGTAGAACTCTATCCTACTATTCCGGTGAGAATCTGTTCTCTATGCAGTCCACT
The DNA here is from genome assembly GCA_024195265.1 of Dendrophyllia cribrosa. NCBI lineage: Eukaryota > Metazoa > Cnidaria > Anthozoa > Scleractinia > Dendrophylliidae > Dendrophyllia > Dendrophyllia cribrosa. Next base: position 5,832,956 of record JAJLRJ010000006.1, on the reverse strand, counting down.
GTAGTACCGTTCTCCTGCTGTTGGATATAACACATTGGATAAAAGCGTCTCTCCACATAACACTTTACCCTAACAACACCAACAGCGATAACAGAATTGAAATTCTTGAAGCATGGTCATCTAATGTCAAAAACACAACAACAGGAGAACAGTGCTACAACAGATTGCAAAGCTAAGAGAGCAGCTTCTCACCATAATGAGGATCATTAGCTCTACCAATCACAGCTGACCATCGTGATACTAATGGTTTACTTGTCGCCTGATGAAGACTAACAGTAAGCAGACAAAACATTGCGATTTACATTCTTAGTGACTACATTGTGAGACAAACGATGATACACTAAAAATTAAATCACTATTGTAAATTGCGAGAACAAGGTTTAAAGTCAGCTTGTGAATCAAAGGTCCCTCTGACAAATTTTATTCATAGCTGACTCACCCAACCCATGATGAATGATTCACTGTCACTGATTGTAATTGATTAAAATAATAATAGTTATTTAGTCAATTAGATGTTTAATATGAAAATACACAAGTTCAAAAATTGTTCATGTACATGTAGCACTCATGACCTAATTTACAACAAATAATTTAATATATATTATTATCTTACGTGTGAATGGTTTTTGATCCAAGGGGAATTGTTTCCACAGCTTTCAGAATTGCAGTCCCTTCATAAACTTAATATCACAAGCAACAAAGGGTTAAGAAAAATGGCTTCAAACTCAAGTGCAGGAAACATGTTAACCTTTATACTCCCAGAGTCAATTATGGAAACATGTAGTGTAGTTCTAACTCTTGAGTATGTGGACGAAATCCTATCGTGTGACCATTCAAATGAAACCTCTTTGGCAGTACTTTTGCATGGTACCATTTGTTCTAACTTTTGAGTCTGTTGATGAAATCCTATGGTGTGACCATTCAAATGAAACCTCTTCAGCAGTACTTTTGCATGGTACCATTCATTCTAACTTTTGAGTCTATAAATGAAATCCTATGATGTGACCATTCAAATGAAACCTCATTGGCAGTACTTTTGCATGGTACCATTTGTTCTAACTTTCGAGTCTGTTGATGAAATCCTATGGTGTGACCATTCAAATGAAACCTCTTCAGCAGTACTTTTGCATGGTACCATTCATTCTAACTTTTGAGTCTATAAATGAAATCCTATGGTGTGACCATTCAAATGAAACCTTTTTGGCAGTACTTTTGCACGGTACCATTTGGTTTTCAATATTTTACAACTACATAAAATTTGGTATTTTTGTTGAATTTTAATATTTGGTACTCTTGGGACTTAAAGCCGGTTAAATTTAATAATGTGATCATTATGTTGGCTCTCAAACAACTGAGCCCAGGCATGGGTATCTCAAAAAGCAGATAAATTTTGGTGTCAAAAAACCAACCATAGAGTTCCAAAAGTATAGCGGCCCTTGAAAGCAACGTTGATTTTGGGACCTTTCTAGTAATTCCCAAATATAACAGCCCACCTAAAAGTAATGGTTCAATCGAAAATACCATTATAGTGATATCTCCAAATCAAAGTAAACAAAGCACTTGACTCTAACTGGAACAAAGCTCTCTATACAGTGATGCAACAGGAACATTTATTCAGAAGTCTTGACTTTCAGTTTGAACTGACAAGAACTTTTTTCAGACAACTGCTAAATGTCCAGCATGCTCATTGTTCTGTTTCCGAGTTACATGTGCATTAAACATCATGATTGCTTTCGTCATGGAGCCACAAGTCCTTAATTGAATAGTTGTCTAGCCCAGTCGTGTTAATTTTGTTATCCTGTTGCCCAGACCTTGGGAGGGTGATACCCCATTAAGGAGGGTGATACCCCATTAATTTTGACAAACATTTTGTTGTTCTTCAATTACTCGCATATTTTAGTTGCCTGAAAGTTGTGGCCGCTTAGGCCTGCTAATTCCAAAAGTAACTGGGGCTACTTCTTTTGGAACTTTACATTACATAAAGTGCAGAATGTTTACCAACAAGACTCAATTCTTGTTGATTCTGAGAGCTAAGAAAATCCTAGTTTACACTAGCCTGCAGTGCAGGCATGTTTTGTGGCGATCAAGTGCTTGATTCTTCGCATAATGTCTGGGCACCATCTTGGAATATGGAATCAGAGGAAGATTGGAGAGAGTACAGAATGTGATCAATGGGGTGGGTGTCAGGCAAAAAAGACGAAGGAAGGAGAGAGGGGGTGGTGCCCACCCCTCTCCTGCCCCCTCCCCGCTCACTTAAAATCGTCACAACTCCCTATGTTTGCACTTCTGCCAACTCTCCCGGATTATCCGGGAGTCTCCCGGATACGGAACGAATCTTCCGGTCTCCAAATCTCCCAGATAAAAGCGACAAGTTTTTGGATCTTTTCTCTACAATAGGCTAAGATTTTAACCCAAATTTTCCCAAAATCCCCCCAAAAAATTTGGTCCTTCATCATATCTTAACTTCACAAACGCTTTTCGGGTCTCAGGAATGCAGGAAATGGCACTTTTAGAGGGTAAAGCCAAAAAACATTTCCGGACCACTCTAGATGCTTGCAACTACGTCTCTCGATTCACACCTTTGGCATGAAAAAAATTTCACCCTCAGAAAATACTCCCTATTTTCAATCTCCAGAGGTTGGCATCTCTGCGTTTGGGGAATCCAAGATGGCGGACAAGGTTACCAACAAATTCGAAAAGCATTCGCTTGCCATAAAATGCCTGCACTGCTGGCTAAGTTTACTTGTAGTTTGTGATTAAAGGATATTGGTAGGACAATTGTCTCTGTAAAGCCGCAATCCATGATGAGACCAGAAGGAACACCAAGGGTAAAGAGTGCTAACAGATGATGAGGTGCAAACAAAACTGAAGGCACCTAATGAAACAGGTAAACAGCCATGGTTAACTATAACATTGGACCGTATGAGGTCTTTTTTCATTCCAAATGAGGGTGATTTGAGGGGAGATTAATTTAGGGGGACAATTATTTCAAATACATGTAAGTCTCGCTGGAAGTGCTAATGTGCTAATGTGCTTATTAGAGAGCTCCTAGAAATAAAGGAAAGAGTCAAATACACGAAGGTCACTATAGAAAAACTATATGAAACTTTTCTGTAACTGTAACGATTGTTTCCTATACAAGAAGGGAATTTTGAACTTGACTGGGAGGATGTGAAAGAAAGGGGAGGGGATGGGCGGCGATTAATTGAGGGAGGCAATTATTTCAAAAATTTCCACCAAAGGGGGGCAATTATTGGAGGGGGGGGGGGGGGGCTAATCGAGGGGTGGCTATGAAGGTGACGAAGGTGCTGAGGACGAAGGTGCTTTGCAATGACTTCTGAAAAAATGGTTAGACCATCACGTGGCTCGGATGACAACGTAGAAATGGTGGTCCCGTCTCTGATGGGGATGTAAAAGAACCACTGAGGAAGTAACAAAACTCTGGCTGTGATCACCCTCAGTGCCATACATTGTTCATGGGTGGGGTGGCGGAGATGAGATCAGCAATGGACCGATAGCAGCTGCCTGAGGCGGCTTCATAAGCTGACGTTCAATCTCATTCTCATAAGTGTACGTAAAGTGCCATGAGACATGTGGCTATTGTTACGCTTAGCCGGGGTTCCATGAATAAAAGAAAGTGTATACTGAACGAGCTTTCCTTACAACCTTGCTCGTTCGCTCGGTCTTCACAACAACCACCCATATGGTCTGCCCAAATATGGAAGTCCCATATTTGTGCCCTATGTCATGCAATACACCGTTATACTATATAATTATATAAGTCTCTATTTATTGAGGAAATATGGTAATTGGGGTTACTTTATTAGGAGGTTGTATGTAAGATTCACAAACACATACAACTGTAGATTGAAAAAATTCCAAAACTTTTATACTTTCCAAATTGCTCAAAACATGGGGTCAAAAGCAACCAATCAAAAGACTTGTCAGTTTCCCCAAGAGGTCTACATCTTGGAGTGGTTTCAAATTTTGTTTGTAAGCTTCAATTTTATTGGTCTGTTTACGAAAACGTTTGACATTCTTAGTTCTCAATTTATGTTGTGATTGGTCAATTTTCTTCCAACTGGCCCAGTTTGAGTAGTTGCATTGTAAGGCACACCCCAAATAAGAAATTCTGGTAATTCAAAGAGTTCTTTTGAAAAAAAAAACTGATAAATTTGTTTACCTCAAAGTGCTTGAAAAGGACTTTGGCAACAGCATTCCTCCAAAGAGTAGAGCAAAGAACAGACTCGCAAACAACCACTCTTCTGTCTCTAGGGTTGACAAGAAGGTATCTGGAAAAGGGAGCGAAAAAGATGGGTAAAACTCCAAGTTTAAGCCACAGATTGACTGTATATCCATTCAAAGGACATATTTATTTTTAGGGTAGGGGCGCCCCAAGTGAGTGTCCACATACATGTAGATTCAAGATTCAAGTCAAGGCAAAAAGTTGTACATTGTATGTCATGTTTTTTTTTTTTAACTTACCGGAAGTATATTTGATGGATAAAGTCTCTTAAGATTGCATACAATTCATCAGGCCGTCTGTCTTGTTCATTAGTGACAACATTGACTGTTTCTGTCTGAATAAAAGAGCAACAAGCAACAATTAAATGGCAAAGTTCAAGGATCCAGTCACAGGGTTGAGAACACTGTAGCATTGGGGGGGGGGGGGGGGGGGGGGGGGGGGGGGCGAAAAAGGAGAAGGGAGAAGGAAAGAAACACCTGCTATAAGAACCAGGCTATTCGCATTATGCCCACCGATTTCCTGGTAATCGAATTATTCAATGCATTCACCAATCAGAAACTGGCAAGAGCTTTTACGCATGGCTGACTTCACGTGGGAATTTACTATGTTTACCACCATGTGCAAATTAGGCAATCAAAATTTTGCAGCCACCAACGTCCACAGAATTGAACAAAAGGGGGGTCTTTATTGCAGGCGTCCTTTTCCTCTCTCCCCAGTTTCCCTCTCCCTGATGCCTGCTATGCAGGCCAAGAACACTGTGGTGTGGGTGGTGTAATATCATAATTTATCCATGAGTAGGGCTGTCATTAAAGGAGCTACATGTACACTGTATGTCAGGGGGATTTTGACAGTTTTGGGTCAAAATGTCCCCAAATTAAAACTAAGTACCCTTGTCAAGCATTAAATGCTTATAGAACACTAAGAGGAAGATACAGTTGTATCAAGCAAATTTTCAAAGAGAGAATAAACCATAATCAGAGTTTTAGCGAGTTTACCAAGACACATGGTGATAAACTTGAAAAAAATTGGCCCTTTTTTTCAAGTTGCAATCCATTTCCATCCTGGCCATCTGCAGCCCAAGACACTTATTTTTACTCTTAGAGCACTAGTAGAATAATTTTAAACAAAGCTGGACCATTATTTTTGGGTTTCCACTGATATAAATAATTTTATGTGTTTTGGGCTGTTTAAAGAAACACTACAGATGGTGACAGAGCCCCTTTTAGCACTCAAGAAACAAACTCCATATAAACAAAGGTAGCCGGTTAAACAACAAAGAGAGTCTTCCATGCTTGTTTTAGTCATTTTTGTAGTGGCTGGTCATCTTTGCTGTACATGTACATGTAGTTGCCAGCCGTAACAGCAGTTTGCTGGCTACTAAAGACAGTCCTTCATAAGTTTCCCCTATCACTACCAAACCAAACCTACTGAGCAATGCTTTAATGTGGTGCTGTTTATTATGCTGGTTCTAACTTCTCAGTCTGTAGATGAAACCCTAAAGTGTGACCATTCAAATGAAAGCTACTGAGCAGTACTTTCCTGTGGTACTATTTATTATACTATACAAGGTGGTTCTAACTTTTGAGTCTGTGAATGAAATCCTAAAGTCTGACCATTCAAATGAAAGCCACTGAGCAGTACATGTACTTTCCTGTGCTGCTGTTTATTATTCTGTACAAAGTGGTTTTAACTTTTGAGTGTGTGGATGAAATCCTAAAGTGTGACCATTCAATTGAAAGCCACTGAGCAGTAATGTATTGTGGTGCTGTTTATTATGCTGTACAAAGTGGTTTTAACTTTTGAGTCTGTGGATGAAATCCTAAAGTGTAGCAGTACTTTTGTAAATGTATGCTGCTGATTGTTTTTTATTATTTCTACATTTAACCCATTGACACCTAAACCGCCCGAAACCGCCCATACAAGACTCCACTGCTTTAAAAAATTGCAACTTTCTCAATCGTACAAACATTGCCTTAACTAGCAGTTGTGAGCATTGACTAGAAAGTCCCTCAAATTGAGATACCCAATAAACACAAAAAAGTCAGCGATTTTTGCAGAATATCAGCGTTTGAATTATTTTGGACAATAACCAAAATGACCATTTTTAACGTCATAGAAAAACAACAAAAATCATGTTTTTGCCTTTGTTTTCTTTTATTCAAATCATCGTGGCAAACCCAAAAGTCAACATTCACAGCAAAATTCAGTCCTAGTCCTAGCTTGGCAGTGAATTTTTTTGCTCTTATTCGTTGCTCGGGCCGAGCTACAGCCTCTCATTCTAGTGCATACTGACCTTACCTCGATTTTCAACATCACCACTGCACTGCATGCTGGGAAATAGCCACAATTTTTGACAGCGTTCGTTTCTTTCCCCACACATTTCATATTTATACTAAGTCCACAGCCACTCCGACCTACCACCGAAATTTAGTGTTTGTTGTGTTCTTCAGTAGTCGCAACTTCCAAAATATGCCGTGGTAGGTCAAGAAATTCATCCAGAGTTGAGTCCCAAGGCTACTTCGTTTCGGGGAGGCCATTTTTCCAGTTCAACGAGCAACGAGCCAAATTCGTAAACGAAGTACAACACCTAACTCGCTTCATTGAGAAAGTGGACTCTGAACTACATGTACCTTCAAGCTTAATGATGCTCATCAGGCAGCTACTAAAGATGAAAAATGGCTGTGAACTTACCAAAAATCGCAGATACATCATTTTGGAGCCTTTATTGCAATTCAACGAAGCAAAATGACGTCACAATGACGTTTCCAGTAAACTCGAGCCTTCAGTGTTTTACAACAGCAGCACTTTCAATGGTAATCCCAAATATGGAGTCACGAAATCCTATGGGGCGTGTGTATGCAGAAAATCACTCAAAAACGTAAAAATTGTTAGGTGTCAAAGGGTTAATACAATTTAGCATTCATTTGCCTTCAATTTAATTTTTGACACTCTTTGGAGTAAATACATGTAGGTTAAAATTAAATTATGTCCATAAGGTTTTGCTGCTCTCAAACACTCATTCCACATCACAAATAAAGTCCCCCCTCCCCACCCCCCCCTCAAATTTAAAAAAAGACATCAGCACTACAGATTTGACATACCTGTCCATTTATGGTATGCGTGAGTACACTGCGAATGATGTGACGTGGACTTGTCTCCGAAGCAAAACCGCATCTGAATCAATGGTAGAAGTAAAAGTTGTACCATACAATCATGTATTTCTTTAAATAAATGCATTTATTACAAATTCGGATCCTTTGAGAAGGTGTTCTGAATAAACATTCTCTTACATTGCAGTTTTTGTTAAGGTTTGCAATAAGAAGGAAAATTTGTGAAAAACAGGGACCATTTACATGTATAGATGTTGTGGTTTAAATTTTTCTTTGGTTTGAAAATTTTCAAACCAGTTTAAATTTTGTTTTTCTTTGTCTTAGATTATGATAATGAATCAAGGACAAAGGAAAATAAAAATTAAACTGGTTTGAAAATTTTTAAACCAAGGAAAAATTTGAACCACAACATAGACATGCAGTCTCAATTTCGGGTAGGTGTGGGAGGAGGCAGGTACAAAAGTCGGAACGGATCAACTCGGATCGGATCGGATCCAGTCCGGGTCGGATCAACTCGGATCGACCCCGGATCGACTCGGATCATAAAAAAAGTGAAATGAGAAAAAATAAAAAAAATTACCCAATTGTAGGTTAAATTCCTCTCAGAAATAGGTCAAATCAAGAAAGCTTTGCAACGTTTAGAGCTCCGTGGCGTTCTCCGTTCTCCGTGGCATTCACCCACCATTTTGTTCACTGGTGCCAGTTCCACTCGGATCATTTTACGAATTAGTTCGTTGCACGCTCCATCGATCGATCATATAAACATGGACCCAGCTGAAGGCGAGGAAGGTAAAATGTAGGCCATCTTTCTCCCCACCATAAATAAATTCATGTCGTCTCAGGGTTAGTACGACAGTAAAGAAACTTCCTTTTCGCTACGCAACCACGAGTTCTATAAACTTGTGACAAAAAGCAACATCGCCTGCTGTAAAAAAAAAAACAATATGAACATTCTGAGTTACAGAAACTATAATTTTCTTGAAATTAAGCACTTTCATTGAGAAAGATGGCCTAGATTTTACCTTCCTCGCCTTCAGCTGGGTCCATGTTTATATGATCGATCGATGGAGTGTGCAACGAAACCACGAGTTCGTGACCTGATCCGAGAGGAACTGGCACTAATAAACAAAATGGCGGGTGAATGCCACGGAGAACGGAGAACGCCACGGAGCTCTAAACGTTGCAAAGCTTACTTGATTTGGCCTATTTCTGAGAGGAATTTTAACCTACAATTGGGTAAATTATTTATTTTTTCTCATTTCAATTTTTTTTTATGATCCGAGTCGATCCGGGTCGATCCGAGTTGATCCGACCCGGACGGGATCTGGTCCGATCCGATCCGAGTTGATCCATTCCGACTTTTGTACCTGCCTTGTGGGAGGTATGACAGAAAATTTTTAAAATTTTGAGGTTTCAAGTGTGCATTTTAGGCCATTTCTGACCAATTTGGGTCTTTGTTGAAAGAGGCATTAGTAACATTAGCATAGTTTTATTTCACTTACAGTAGCTTGTAATAAAGATTAAATAGCCCATCAACTTTAGCAGTTCTTTATTCAAATAATTATATTAGCACATTTTCCTGAGAAATAGCCGAGGCAAGAATTGAAATAGCCACTATTCCCTCAATTTTAGGTGTTTTATTATCCATTTTACTTGTCATACACAGAGCTTATCAATGCAAAACCAACGCAATACTGAAATTATTTTCGACACTCAAATGAAAACCGCTCTATAATCTGTGCATTCAACATGGTCAGTAGCCATTGACTATTAATAATTATACCAGGAAACCACATGGATAATGTAAATGTAAGTCAATGTCAACAACAACAGTTTTTTTCAAAACTAAACTAACCCAGACGAACACACTCGACAAACTATTATATTAAAGCAATATAAAACACTCCAGGGACCTATGCTTCACTGGGAGTTGAAAGGAATGAGTCAAATTAGTCAATGTAGGGAAGATATCAATGACGTCACCAATTGTTATTAATGTGCCAACCAGAGCCTTATTGGCTGCCGAAACAAAGGGTTCTTTTGTTCCAGTGGCTGGCACATTTGAATAACAAAAAGAATGTTTGTAAACAGATATCATCCCTATACAGTGTACAACACATTTCCATGCTTTATTGGTGCAATAAACCACTTGAGATGTTGGAATAACACTCGAAAAGCTTGTAAATCACTCACCCCCGGCTTGTGACGTACAATCTCTTCTCTTGTTCTTCCAACACCCTGTGTGGTTTATTGAGCTGATAAGCCATACACTAGAAATGTGTGGTCTATTACTTACAGTCCCAGGGTATCCAATCGATGGCAATCGATGATCGGAAAAGCAATCGATAGCAATCGATAAAATTAGCTAATTGATATCGATTGGTATCGATCAATCGATGATCAATCGATAGTCACACAAAAATTGTTCATCGATTGCTATCGATTGGCTATCGATTGCTATCGATTGGATCTTTGCGATTGGACTTCCTGTTTCACACGCTCGATTTGCTAGTGCCCCGTAAACTGCCATAAACCGGCGGGCATAAACCTTCATAAATGGCGGATACGCAGAAAATGTCTGGGTCAGGCAAAAAAGAAGTTCAACTCTCCGTAACATGCGTCGTCAAAGGATACCACCACTGCCATTTTTCAGTGAACGTTGGCGAGCTTTTTAGAAAGAAAAAGAAAAGAAAAAGAAAAGAAAAAGGGGGAACGCGGAAACGCGTTTAAAGTTGTGAACGAACGTGGCCAACTTGGCCACCTTCAATCGGAGCTCGTGGATCCTCTCTTGCCACCACACACAAATATATGCGTGCAAGTGAAACTAGAAAGCCGATGTATACCCAGGGATGAATATGATCCCACGGATACAAAAATATAAAATGTGTTAACAATCACTACATGCAAAGTCTTTTTCAATAAATGTGTGATACTAAGCGTTTATTCTCGTCAACTTGTAGACTTTGAAACAGAAAAAAAATTGCAACCAATCGATATCAATTACGCTATCGATTGCTATTGATAATCGATGACAATCGATAAGGTCACACAAATCTTCTCCATCGATTGGTTATCGATTATCAATATCAATCGATTAATTGATATCGATTGATATCGATTGTCATCGATTATCGATTTCATCGATTGGATACCCCGGGTACATGTACATGTATTGTAAGTTTATGTTGTGGTTCAAATTTTTCTTTGGTTTAAAATTTTTTAAACCAGTTCAATTTTTGCTTTCTTTTGTATCACATTATGATAATGAATCTTAGACAAAGGAAAATCAAAATCAAACTGGTTTGAAAATTTTTAAACCAAAGAAAAATTTAAACGACAACATATACATTTGAAATGTATTTCTACTAATCTATAAGCTTAAGTATATTTAAACATGTTTGATCCCAAACACACACTTTTTGCATCTGACTTACTACATTAAGGTTAAACTGTGCAACAACAACCTTAGAGTAAGCTTTTGATGTTTTTACATCAAAGGTTCCATCTGCAAGCTTAAAGTGCCCCTGTGATCAAATTTTTGATTTTCATTTTTTTTACATTTTCGTGTACAATTAGACTTTCTTACTCATCTTGCCAAATTTCAATTCATTACGAACATCAGAAGTCGTTTTATTTTAACATTTATTTCCGAGAATTTACGGCCGCCATTAATCAACCTTGTTCCAAGGCTTGGTTGCGAATGGGAGAAAGTGACGTCAAAGACTCAAACATACCTCACGGGTTGAAATTATAATAACAATCAGCATAGAAAATTGCACGGAGAACAAGTCCAAAGTTTTTGTTGCTTTTCGCGTGATTTTCAATACTTATTGTTATTATAATTTCAACCCGTGAGGTATGTTTGAGTCTTTGACGTCACTTTCTCCCATTCGTAACCAAGCCTTGGAACAAGGTTGATTAATGGCGGCCGTAAATTCTCGGAAATAAATGGTAAAATGACCGTCCTTATACTAGCACCATCAAATCGCCATCTTACTTTGTATAGGCTGCTCCGATATCAATAACAACAGCATGCTTCTCTCCCCCAAGTCCAATAACGTCAAATAAAGGCATTATTTTTCTGTCACTTCATCGAAAAGTTGAATAATACTCCACAAATTCACAACACTTTTCGACTTGACTGATGATTTTCTCTCCCTCCGTTTCAAAACGAAAACGAGGCAATTTATGCGACCGCAAACAGAAAATCAGCGGTTTTAAACAAAATAAAAATTTACTTCCGGTTGGAAAAGAAAACTATTTCCGGTTTTTAATTGTATCCAGTCTTCTCCGAGCGAGCTTTCTCCCAGGTTTCCGGTGTGCGATAACCGGCTTCCTTCAAAATCAAAATGGCGGGAGAAGGTGGGAAACATGATGTCGTTGTTGTCGGTTCGTGTATGACTGACCTTGTGAGGTTAGCTTGAAATACGAAATGAACATCTCCTTTTCTTACGAGATAAAATTGTTCTGTATAACGGTTTATTTTTGTTGTTTGTAGCTATGTCCCACGGCTGCCCAAGGCGGGCGAAACCATTCATGGTACAAAATTTTCAATGGGCTTCGGTGGCAAGGGAGCTAATCAGTGTGTGATGGCGGCTCGACTAGGAGCTAAAACTGCCATGGTTGCTAAAGTAAGTAAACTTGTTGTTGGATAACGAGGTAGAAGTGTTATTCGTTTCTTCCACAGACATTAGATTGTGGGGGACTGCATGCGCTTTTGCTTTGTGGCAGCGCGCGGTGTACATTTGTAATCTTTGTAAGCATGCATGAGCTTTGTCCTGTGACCAATATAACTTCTTAATTGGTGCTTCGTACTTGTGGTTAGTATAATTTATTCCAGTGTTTGCTGATAGTTTCAGGCGTCTATTTGTTCTGTTTGCTGAGCTATGTAGAAGAGAATACAATCACTGTTTTCTTTTCGAGAGCATGTTGAATTGCGATGTGTATCGAACATTTTAATGGGGTGGGTTGGTTGTCTTTGACGACCGTCTCAATCTGCACATCAAGTGTGATTAACACATCAAACGGGCTACTCAATTAACAAAGAAAGAAAGAAATTGTACAGTGCAATGTTCACATTGTTTCCTGGAAGTCAAGGCTATTAAAAGTTTGCGTTTGGATGTGAATGCGTGCAGACGGCAATTTTAACGAAAACATTTCATTCTTTACATTGTCGATTGGAAATCAGATAAAGTAAAAAGTTATGGAAATTTAATTGAGCTAGTTAATTTCTCACAGTTGTACAATTTTACCTTGCCACTGGGACCGTACTAATTTAATTACTAAAATTCTAGCGATAAGGTGCAAAATTATATCTTAATATATTTCCAAAATCTGTGCTCATTTTTCTGAAAACTAGTTTACAATGCAAAGAAAAGCCCACTACCAAACGACAACGATTTCTTTTCATTTTACCAAATTTGTTACTCATTCTTTTCATCACCGTTTTGATGTAATTATTTCCATTGATGTTGGATGTTAATCTTGAAATGTTAATCTCAATTTTCCAAGACAGCTGTTAATATTTGGACATACCTTAACGCAGATGAAATATATCTTGCTCTTTTCTATAAACAAGTTTCCTTTACGGGATATAAATATCCAGGATTTTTTGCAGTTAGTTGAGTGACATGAAAATGGAGAAGATATGACAGGAGTAAAAATGCTTAGCAGAACTGCAGACAGTTTGACAGCTCTGAAAACCTTTGCTCATTTCAAATACTTAACAAATAAGTGTCAAATATTTGAAACCTGTAAACATGATTGTCTGTCTTGCAGTTGGGGGATAATTCAGTTATTCATCTTTGGAAGTGATTTTTTAAAAGTTGTTAAATAGGTAGAATTAATCATTGCTGATTACGCTTCAGACTTCTCAGAACTTATATGATGAAAATTCTGTTCCTATTTCTGTAATTCAATCCAGGCCTTGTTAAAGTCCTGTAATTGAGATGATTTTTGACATGACCTCGCTGTTGTGGTAAATTTAGCATCATTATTCAGATCATTTTGATGTCTTGGTTAATGTTGCTTCAATAAGCCCATATAAGAACAAAAATACAAAATGTGACTAATTGTCGATAGCAGAACAGTAAAGCAATGCTTAATGTCTCTCATTTGAGTGGTTTAAATCAATGATTACATCTGCAGACTCAAAAGTTAAAACCTAAATATGAGATTTATTATAAACATCACCACAGGAAAGAACTATTCAGGTGCTTTCATTTGAATAGACACACTTTTGTATTTCATCCACTGACCCAGGTGTTAGCACCACCTCATACAGTGTAACAAACAGCACCACGGGGTAAGTGCTGTTTAAAAGCTCTCATTTGAATAGGTTTACACTTTGAAGTATTATCCACAGACTCAAAAATATTATTAGAACCACCTTGTACAGCATAAAAAAAAAACCAGCACCACAGGAAAGTACTGTTCAGTAGCTTTCACTTGAATGGGAGTTTTATCCATATAATCAAAAATTAGAACCACCATGTACAGCATAAAAAAAACAGAACCACAGGAAAGTACTGCTCAATAGCTTTTATTTGAATAGGTCACACTTTGCAGTTTTATCCATACTCAGGGGACTCAAAGTTAGAACCACTGTGTACAGTATGATAAAACAGTACCGCAGGAAAGTACTGCACAATAGCTTTCATCTGAATGGTCGCACTTTGTACTTTTATCCCTAGACTCAAAAACTAGAACCACCTTGTACAGCATAAAAAACAGAACCACAGCAAAGTACTTAATTTTTAAGAGTATGTTCAGTCCAATTTTTTACATTCCTGATGGAGAAAAAAAAAAGACCAATAACCATGTACTCTAATTGATGGAAATGTTAACAGTCAGATGACATCAAGAACAAGGCCTCAAGCAAAGGACATCGGACAGGAAGAGGAGGGGCTGTGTGTGAGCGACCTTGGACTGCCTGAGAATCAGGCTAGTTGCCCAGCCCCCTTTCCCTGATTAAGCCAAGGAGCATCATGTGATTTATCGGTTCTCTCTGCAAGGCTTCAAATAACAGCCTGTCATCTGACAAATGTCTGGTAAATTTGGCATTTTGATTGGTGAAAGCTTAGCCTGGCCTGACAGATGGTCTGGGTAGTTCTGCTTCAATTAAATTCAGACAGAAAATCCTTTCTCTCTGTAAAAACATGGAGAACTTTCCATGGTTAGCTTTGAACACCAGGCACTTTTCACATTCAGTAAAGATAAAGCATGCAGAAGAAAATTGTCCAACCAGACTGATTCAGGTCAATATTTTCCCTGGAATGACAAATGACTTGCTGAGAGAAGAAAATTGTTTGCAGGCTTGCTCTGTATCCAAATATCTGCTATCTTGTTGAGGACATTCTTACCAGTTAATACAAAAGGCATAAGCTGACATGAAATCTTTATATTTACACACAAGCCAAAACAAAATAGTGCTCTAACTTGCTGTGGAATGATTTTGTGGTCAAATCTCATTTTAACAAGGAGAGCTCATTTCTGCTAACATGTTTTGTTTGGCTTGGATCGAAATTACCTTGTCAGGGCCTCTGATATTACGCGATAAAAAAATGGAAATTATGCGATTTTTTCGTGGCAAATTATGCGATAAGCAAGGACTATTATTCAGAAAATTATGCAAATTATGCGATTTTTTCTGGACCTTTTTTATGCATGTTTTACTAGGTTTCAGAGGAAGAAAACGGAAATACCTGTTTTAAAATGGTGCTCGCTATCTTTGTGGGACATTTTGAAGCTTTTAGCTATGAAGGAACATCCAAAACGAACGACAGAATCCAAGAAAAGAATCTGTAAACGAGCGGCCATCTTGGTCAACCTTAGTAACCAGGCTAAATAAAACATGTGCTCAAGAAATTTACACGGTTACCAAGCTTGTTGTGGCCAAGAACGAACGCAGTTTCAATCGAAAGTGGCAGTTTGTTTATTTGATACAGGATAATTCAATAGAAAAAAAAAATTTTAGCTTAAGTTTCTTAGCTAAAGCGATAGTGTATCGTGTGGTTTGTTCACATTATGCGATTTTGTGTGATTTTTTTTACGAATTATGCGATCGGATGCGATTTGAGGGCCATTATGCGAAATCGCACCATCGCGTAATATCAGAGGCCCTGCCTTGTGAGGTAGTTTCAATCATGCTTACAATAAACATGTTTCAATCATGATTCTCACAATGCACTGACTGATGTGAACACTTTTCATAGTGAAATATGTTTAATAAATATTCATGATCAGACTAAACATGTTAAATGCTCGAGTGTGAACACAGGAATGAGACCGCCAGACATAATGGGAATTTGGGTTTTGGGTACAGTTCTTGAGTACTCTTCATATTAACAAGATTTTTTCTGTTACAATGAACCCTTTTAGGCTTAGGGTATTCTGCTGTTATGCTAACCTATCTATCTTACTTGACATTACAGCATGTCTATGTTGTGGTGTAATTTTGTCCTTGGTGCAAATTTTATTTTCCTTTGTTTTTGGGTATGGAAATGTACAATGTATGATAATAAGTTTTAAACAAAGGAAAATAAAATTTGCACTAAGGACAAAATTGCACCACAACATATATAATGTTTTAACTGATTTTTTTCTAGATAGGTAATGATTCCTTTGGAGAGCGATACATTGAAAATTTTAAACAAAATGGAGTTAACACAGGTATGGGTTACAGTTAAACACTATAGGTAAGTCAAGTGTCCATATTGGAGACATGTCTGTAGGCCATGCATATGACATCATTTCAAAGGCTGTATACAGGACTATCATTAGTAGCCGGCAGTCGGCCATTATGGCTGGCAACAACGGTGAAGATGAGCAGAAACTTGAAACTTGAAAATGACTAAAGAACAAACATACAGCGCACAAAATTAACTTTTCTCTCAAGGAGACATTTGGCTCCTAAATATTCCATAGTGGTCGCCAAGTCCAAAGAGTTAGTAGCCATTTTTTTTTTCCAAAAACGAAAACGAAAAATATCGACATAGACAAATGTGAGCATGAGCGATGGAGCGATGCGGATTATTCTGAGCCCGCAATATGCACTGTTAGCAAAAGGGACATTTGAATGCACAATATACAATGTAGCCTCTGAAATATCCAAGATGGTGGATGTTGACGTTTCACTTCGTAGAGTTTGTGATGGTTTTGCTACAAACCTCGTCATTTGCACCGATTTACCCACCTTCAAGCTTTATTTAATTGGACAATACATAAAGGTAGGATGAAGCAAAGGGTTCTGGCAGCCAATGTGGCAACTAACTTTCAAATCTTGGTCAAATCTGTATCAGGCAGAATTTCGTGCCCTGCCACGAGAGGTTACCATGAGTTTACAACCACCTAATTTCCTTGTGTAGCCGGCAAACCTCAAAGCTTATTGACAAGCCCTGTTTATATAATTCCAAATTGCTCAAACTTGTCATTTACAGTTACTTTCATATTAATTTTGATGTTTGTTTTAATGTGGTATATATTTTATGACTCATAATTCCTCAGAAAGTGTTCAGTGATAAAGAAATCAGAGAAAGTACTGCCAAGAAATTTTGTTGACTTTTCACTGTTGGGAAAGGGGGGGGGGGGGGGGGGGGGAGGAGCAAAACATCTAGGAGAGGGGAGGGTCAGTGAACACTGAGCCTGTGATTTGTAATGGTCACCTGAGGGGGGGAGGGTGGGGAGTTGGTGGGAGTCAGTGGAACAAAACACCTTGGAGAGGGGAAGGTCCGAAGGTGTGCGTAATCGTTTATTTAGAGTGTTTCATATTCACGAGTTGGCTCATAGGAGCCTTTGATTTGATGTTGACCTTCACTGTCGCCTTTACACTGTTGTCCTTTCACTGTTGACATTATTTTGTTATGTTGACCTTTCACTGTCAATTTTACACTGATGTCCTTTCATTGTTGTCTTTTTTTTATGTTGACCTTTCAGTGTCAATTTAGTACGACTGTAGTTCTTTCACTGTGGACTATTTTGCTGTTGATGTTTCATTATTGACTTTTTTATGTTGACTTTTCACAGATCATGTGGGTGTTACTAGTGAGGCTTCCACAGGAGTTGCTCCGATTTCTGTCAATGCAAATGGTAAATAAAAGAACAATAGTTATTTCTAAAGAAATATGTAAATACTTCTGTTTCATTAACTAAAACAACCAGAATTTAGTAAAAGCATTAATGGTGATAATTTTATTTTAAAGTGGTACTATGATCAAAATTTTGCCTTTCACTACTTCCCTTGCCAAATTTTAGGTTTAAATTCCAATGGGAAGACCAGTTATTTCAAATGTAAAGTTAAGCTTCAGCTTTCCGCCATTATTTGCTTCAAATCGACAGAACAATTGGATGTCATATGACGTCATCCAATCAACACAAAAAAGGCTGCTTCCTGGGGTCTGCTTCATTTATGGAAAGGCTGATCTCAAATAGGCAAGGTCTCTGTTATGTTTAGTTATCGTGGTTCTGGGGCATGCTTTACAGCTAAGATGTTTTCATAAACATGCAAAAAGATACTCAAACGTGAAACTGCTTTCTAGAATAATTGCAGGCTTGAGTTTTACAAAAATAAATGAGTAATGCTGAACAGGATTGGGACAGTTTTCAGCCAGCTTATTCTAAGCTCAGTAAACTTACATTTCTAAATTATAGCGATAGCGATTTGTGGTTACGAGCCCATTGAATGAATTGAAGTAAAAAAATATTGAAGGAAAAACAACAAAAATTGATTGTCATAGAAGTTTAATTCTAAAGCAAGGTTTAGCAAAGGCTAACATTAAATATATACTAGACTGCACTTCTATAAGCCAAAAAAATCTTTCTTGGTGTACTTGCTTTATTTCTTGGTATTTTGTCTTTTGGATGAGCACTGCATATGTTTGGGTTTTGTTTCAAGTGGATTGTTTTAATTTAGTAAATTATTATTCCAAAACAGTAGATAGTGTTTTCCTTGTGCTCTGATTGGCTACTCATACTCGGAATAGTATTTCCTATCCACCTCCAGGCATTGTTCTGGATTTTGCACACATGTTTTTCCCATTTATTTTGGCTTGCTATCCATTAGTTTAATAGTATAATTTTACTAAAATAATATAACCTTAATTATTATTCACCTCAGTGTCAGTGAAGCATTGTAGATATTTCCCTCAACGATTTGCGGCTTGGAAAATATCCACCACTATTCACCTCCACTTCAGTGAATAATTTATTGTTTAATATTCTGTTCTTTTTTTTATAGGAGAAAATTCTATTGTCATTGTGAGTGGTGCTAATGATGTACTGTCCGAGGATGATGTTAGAAATGCAAAGTCGATGATAGCTTCCGCATCAGTTTGTGTTTGTCAGTTGGAAATAAATCCTGAAGTCACACATTATACTCTTTCCATTGCAAAAAAAGCAGGAGGTTTGTTTTATTATTAAATGACGTTATTTTAAATGAGTTTTAATATTATACGGGCTCGGCCACTTTGGCACATATATGCTGCCCGTTTTAGGAATGTTCTTTCACTTCTTTTTTGCTTATAGTACTCGTAATAACGTAATATCCTTATCAGTTTTGTGTCGTTGAGTCTCTTCATAACTTACAGTTACATTACTGTACATGTACCTATGACCCCTGTAATTGACTCCAGCTATAATACCCCTGCTGGTGTAGTAACGTAAATTATAGTAATACCTGTACTAGCCATTTTGTGCATGGTATACTTTGGCATTTTACACAATGATCTGATTGGTACTGTGCAATTTCTTGGAGCATTCATTGTTATTAAGATTTCTTTTGGCTCATATTTTCTTTAAAGTTTGTATGTTGTGGATACGGTTTTTAAAAAAAAATGTTGATTTTCGTTTTTTCTGCAGTACAAACAATATTCAACCCTGCCCCAGCATCATCATGGCTGGATTACTATTACTACAGACTTAGCGATGTATTTTGTGCCAATGAAAGCGAGGTAAGACTTAAGGTGATTCCATCAAAAAAGAAATTATAACATAGTTTTTAAGTCGTGAATACGACTTATCGCGGTTACTGGAGAAAAGTCACTCGCTCATCGTAAACTTTATATTAAATTTATATAATTGTTGATATGTTACACTTCGGTAATTATTAGCTGGAGATATTGTGGAAACCTGTAAAAAAAGTTGGTTGGGTGCTCATGATAAGGCATGTCACCCTATAATAAGCACAGTGCATGGAAATAGACAATAAGATGACAAGTCTCTAGGGACACTGAGCTGGAAATTTTATTCCTTATTACTTTCATACTTTCATGCTCAGAGCTCCGCAATCAAATTATCAATCCAGACTGATGTATCTTAATTGTACTTTCCCTTTCTTTATTATATTATTGTTATTTCATTTTGTTATGTTGTAATGCTTTTGCAATACTGAAAGGATTTATAGTCATGCAAATAAAGCTACTTGTTGTTTGTTTATATATAATTACTTTTATTTGTTTCAGGCAGAACTATTAACAGGTTTGTCAGTGAAAACGATAGAAGATGCAGAGAAAGCTGTAATCATGTTGTTGGAAAGGGGAGCAGGCAGGGCAGTGATAACACTAGGGAGTAAAGGCTCTGTTATAGGGACACAAGAGAACCCCATGCCAAAGCACATTCCCGTCACGCCTGCGGAACCTATTGATACCACAGTAAGTTTGATGAGGGGTTACAATTTTGTACTATAAAATGGATGCAACCCATGTTTCAGATCATTTTTAACCCGTGAATAGGCGCATGCATAATGAACCGGTTATCGGTAACGGTGGCTAATTCACTCGCTTACTCACTCGCTCCTTCCATCAGCTGTAAACTTAGTGATGTAATGCTTTGTTACAAATGCGTTTTGTAACAAGAATAACGTGAATCCAGCGATAACAACTAATTTGTTATAAAGGAATAATTTATAATAAACAACAATAAGCTTAAAGATGTTTCGCATTTGGAGTCTTTAATGCAACATTAAAATTGATCTAAAAGGATTTTTTAACCAAGACACACGTTTTGATGCATATCTACCTTGAAATAATAAGCATCTACTAAGCATGTGTTCCTCGGTGGTTGAGTGGTTTAGTGTCGGGATTCACAGTTGAAAGGCCCCAGGTTCAATTCACGCTCAAGACACCGTTTTTTATCTCTTTCTTTTTTTTTCCTTCGGACTGGACATTAGGAAAGTGATTTTATATTACTTTTTTTTTGTGTTTAATTTAAAAAAAAATATCCAACTGTGTCGGTGTGAAAACATAAATTATCTTACCACAATATTGCGTTACGTGTTAGCATTTCTTATTCCGAGTTGGCTCTTAGGAGCCTTTGATTTCTTTTTTAAGTAGAGATTTGTTTTCAAAAACAAAAAAAATATTTTGCTGAGAAGTTACTGTCAGTAGTTAAACAGTGCTATAATTATATGTCGTGTAATAGACGATTTTCACAATAAGCGTCACCCTACTACAACTAATTATTTATTGACTAACAATAATAATGATTTTATTATAACTTGTTGAATATTATTGGAACTATAGAATGATCTATCAAATTGATGTGCTGGCAAATTTTCCTGGAATATTTATTTATTTTTATTAATGCTATCAGGACATAATTATAACTCCCAAGAGGGCAAAAGATAAAAATTCACATAAAATCCCAAAATGAAATTATTTATATATAGAAAAACAAGTGTTACCATGCAAAAGTATTGACGAAAAGGTTTCATTTGAATGTCCACACCATAGGATTTTGTAGACAGACTCAAAAGTTAGAACTACACTACATGTCTCCATAATTGACTCAGGGAATGAAGGGTTTAAGATCAGTCAAATGATTTTTATTTTTTCTAGGGTGCAGGAGATGCCTTTATTGGAGCAATGGCTTTTTACATGGCAAAATTCAAGAAGCTTCCTTTTGACGAAATTGTTCGGAGATCAGGCGAAATTGCCAGAGCAACTGTATTTTCTCCTGGAACACAGACAAGCTACCCCACAAGAAAAGAATTATCATCTTCTCTCTTTAGTGATCATGTGCCAAGGGACAGATTATCCTCGGTGTGAACGGAAATTAATTCATCAAAAAGAAGAAATAATTATTATTGATTATTAATTTGTATTTCTGATCCAGACCCACTGATGAGTGCAGCAGCTCAAGGAATGTTTTAACTCTTTAATCCTTAATATCAAAATAGAAATTCTCCTTTCTTGTCTCTATACATCTCTTAATAGCATTAGTGGGGAGAAGTTAATATCAAGAGAATTCATCTTGGGTGATCATGTCCTTAATTCTCATGACATCTCTGACTGATTAAGCATTGATATTACAAGGAGAACTTTGGTGATGATCACTACTTATTAACCCAGCGTAAGGGCCATACAGGGCGATATTCTCCCAGTATGGTCCCCAGCTAGTGAGACTTAATAAGAAGTTTATTATTTGGCTGTCCCCTTTCATTTTATTTTGCCACGCTGGTGCCTGCGACTTGCCAGCTGGGCATAAACTGGGCATTTTGGGAAAATCTGGCGTGAGTACTAGCCAATCACAGTACATGTTTTATCTTTACAAGCTCATGCCAATGAGGTAATGGGGTTTAAATGGTTAAATTGTAGCTGAAATCTTTGAAAAAAGGGCTTTTCTGTGACAGGATTTATGGCTTTTTGCAAGTGCATAGTAGGGGCCATACATTTTCACCTTTTTATTTACTTGTGAATACACAAAGCGTAATGAATAAGTTATTAATAGCAGTAGGACCACATTGCACCAGTTTGCTCACTTGACTGATCAGCTGTTAACATTGAGGCCACAATATATTATGGTCACCTGTCTTGCAGTGTACCTATGGGGACGACGTTGGAGAAAGGGGAGGGTAGGGAATTGGACAAAGAGGGTTGGGGGGGGGGGGGGGTGAGTGAAACAAAACGTCTAGGAGAGGGGAGGGTCTGATTCTTCGTATTCACGAGTTGTTAGTCAGACAAAGTGAAGGCTGTAGCTGGTAAAATTCTTTGAAATGAGTTTTGATTAGGAAAATAAATAAGCAGCATTTTAGGTACATAAAAACAAGTCGGCATCATTGGCAAATAGTGAAACTGAACCAATTTTGAGCGGGGAAAAAATTTTAACCAAATCAAAAGTAAAAATAGTTTTGCAGAAAACACAACAAAAGATAAGGTAATCAAATTTTCTTTTAGAACCACATGGTATAGTGAGACATTTTCATTAAACAAAATAATACACTGTGCAGGGAAGCTGCCTTCGATGATGGTGATCAATCATGTTAATGTTTCATTTTGTAAAAAACTTAGCAAAATGGAAGCTTTTTCCGTCTGTTTATTTTCTCATTAGTTTCCCTGGTATCCTCTGCAGAGAACTCTTTGGGTGTGAGGAATGAGGACAAGTAAGTTTAAGGGCTAGATGACTGACTGGTACAGACGACAAAAATGTGACTGACAAACAGACAAACTTCCATGTGCGATCACCTTTCTTAATAGTCGAAGCCTTTCGTAAGTGCATGACCACAACCATTTTCAATGCTGGTAATTGGAATTTTTCTATTGTTTTTATCCTCTGGTAAGTGACCACTTGCCCATGTTTTGGTGAAACCACAGACTCAAAATGAATGTGTTACAGCAGCTAACTCCAATACAATTAAAATTTTGTCGCTTTCATTACAAAACTTCTATATGACCAAACAGTTTTTTTCTGATAGGTGCTTTGCACATTGAAATCTCCACAGGTTCATGTCATTCAAAAATACATGTAAGACTCCCTGTGGTATCACCTCCCACAGGTATGAACCTGGGAGGTTGGACTTTATTCTTTGTTTGTCTTTTTGCCCCAGGGTTGCAGGCGGAAGAGACTAGAGTTTGCCATTTACACAGGAAAACCAGTTTCTCCTTTGGTGTAAATGAAATGTGCATATGCAACATCTCACAATATGTTGCAACTGGGTTTTTAAACATGCAACTTGATGTTGTGTCTGTTTGACCAGTGCATTATGCACATTTTCCATTTGCAGGAATTTAGGACTACCATGGACTACCTTTTTAAAACAGCCCTATTTCTTTTTTCTGGGAATTTCCCATTAATCCTCCTCTTTATGCCTAAGTGGCATTTTTCATTTTCATTCCAACTGAAATTTATAAAATTTTGCTGTAAGTGGCAAACCATGGTTAAACTAGAACTAGCTTGCTATGAAGGCTTTCTTGGTGGATTCTTTTCATTTGCAATTTTTTTTTATATTCCTAATACTAGAGACTCGTCCCCTCCCCTCGATTTTTCTTGAGGTAAGGGGCGTCAGGTCTGTACACAGGCCAGAGAATACAAGTGTATTAATCTCCTTAGTTGGTTTAATTGCTAATACAGTGATATCCTGTTAATAGTAGACACTAATTTGGGTGTCTGTGTTTAGCAGGTTCCCATGAAATTATGACAATTTGTTTTATGGTTTTCAAAAACTGAAAATACAGTAATTCATTACCACATCTAATGAATGAATGAATGAATGAATGACTGAAAATATAGCGCATAATTATATCACTTGCATCTCATGGTGGTTATAGAATGAGATCAGACGACAGCTCATCTCAGAAAGTGCTCCAGGCAACCACTATCAGTCCATTGTTGATCTCGTCTAACTCCCATCATCATCGGTTCTTATCAGTGCCATGGGACGCATAAGGCCTAAATCTCACTGAGATGAAAATAAATGATTGGTAAAAATATGTGTAACATTCTTTAAACAGTTACTGTATGAGGGTGATGGGGAATAAGACAAAAATATTGTGGGATATTTGACTTGTTCCCTGCATGTTTATTCCCGCCTGCTTCTCATAAGACACAATTGTGATGTTAGCCTAGAAAGAAGAATATTTTCTTGTAACATTGATCTGCCTGTAAATAACATTGATGACAAATCAATGATTCCCCAGTTAGCAAAGATGTTTTATTTTTTCTCTTGGCATTTTGTAGTCTGTTTGTGGCTGTCTTTTTTGCACTGGCTGTTTCTTTTTACTGCCAAGCCCTAATTAACTCCCAAGAGTGCCAAATATCAAAATTCAATAAAAATCCCAAATTTCATTTTGTAATTATATTGAAAAACAAATAGTACCATGCAAAAGTACTGCTGAAGAGGTTTCATTTGAATGGTCAAACCATAGGATTTCATCAATAGACTCGAAAGTTAAAACTACGTTATGTCTCCATAATTGACTCTGGGGGTGAAAGAAACAGGCATTAAAAAAAGACAGATGCAAACAGACTGTGAAATGCAAACAAGGAGAAGATGAAAAGCCTCTGCTAGCTGGGTAGATAGTGATGCATAGTGTAACAACAGAAATTTAGTTGTTTAAAATATGGGAAATCCTAAATATGTTCAGATAAGGTGGGGGGGAGAGGGGGATAACCATTCTGAATATATTTTAGTATCTTATTTCCTTGAAAGCTGTTTGTAATAAACTTGTGAGTTTGTATCTGAGTAAAATATTGTTTTTGAAGTTGTATTGAAACCCGAAATTTAGCCGCTGTATTATTTATAGGGTGAAATTGTGAGGATGTGCATGTGCAAGGGGGAACACATGAAAGGGAGAGGAGCCCACATCTCCTATCCACGTGTTCCCTTCCAGTGCACATCCTCAAAATTTTGTGCCAATTATACCGGCACCTGCTAAACCAGAACTTGGTTACCACTTCATTGTAAAGGTTCAATTGGACATTTCTTTTAAGTTGTGGCAATGTGCCAGCTTCAGTGCAAGTTTTTGTTTTCCTCTGTGACTTGGCAACATACCCACTTATGCATTACAACATTCAGTCTCATTTCACACAATGTATACATGTTTATGTCGCGCTAATAAGACGTTTTTTTTTAAGTTTCTCGTTTTCTAAACAAAATTGGCTTTATTTCAACTAGTCCACCGTCCACTAAGTATTGAAACTGGACCAAACGGCCCGCTTGTGAAGCCGTAACCGGCTACTTGTTTTTAATTGTGCCACAGGTAACCCAACTGCATAATATGGGCATGTTAGTTAATTGTTATTAGGGACGGACCATTATTTTTCTGGAGGGGGGGTATGAGAAATTTTCCTCTGCAAACATTTTTTTTTTATCCATGCGCCTCTGCAATTATTTTTTTTAAAAACAAACCTTCCTGCAAACAATTTTTTTCATTGTGATCTTGTAAGGTTCCAAAAAAAATATTAAGGTACTTTTTCCAAGTCACTAACAGTGCTATATACTGGTCTTGTAACGCTTTCGAGTGGCATATCACGAGAAAGTGTTGCATAACTATTTTATACCATGCCGTAGAAAATACAGTAGGAAGCACCATCAATGCGACATACGTGCAGCGCACGATGGGAAGGTTGGGTGTAATACGGTCGAACAACGGCTTTCCTGTATTCTGATTGGTTGTATTTTCTATGGCATGGTATAAATGCATTTAAATTGCCTATTTTTCTAAATAGTTTCTGTAAATAAATTTATGCAGTAGTCACTTATATTTGTTGTGGTTTCTTTATACATCACTTACCATTCTATTTTAGATAGAAGTACGCAGTACTACTGTGGAGATGTATATATTTTGAGGCTCGGGAATAGTGGTAGTGAGCGAAAAGTCGTTTGTTCAATCCTGGTCTCTAGCGTCGTGTTGGTTCCTTTGATAAATTGAGCAACTTCACTCCACATTGTATAAATGGGTTGTGTCCTTAATAGACAAGAAACTTTACTCCATATTGTCTCTCTCCACCCAGGTGTATACATGGGTTGTGTCCTTAGACAAGAAACTTCACTCCACATTGTCTTTCTCCACCAAGGTGTATAAATGGGTTGTGTCCTTAGACAAGATACTTTATTCCATATTGTCTCTCTCCACCCAGGTGTATAAATGGGTTTTGTCCTTTATAGACAGGAAACTTTACTCCACATTGTCTCTCTTCACTCAGGTGTATAAATGGGTACCAGTTACCGTTAGGTAAACTTCACAGAAATACTGGGGGTAACCCTGTGATAGACTAGCATGCATCTATAGTCATTTCATGCTACAGAAACCATAGCAAAGCGCGGACACCGATTAGCCACCTGGTTAGTTCATTTTTCTTGGGCATGGGCTTTTAATACCTTCACAGTACTGCTACAAAGCTACTGACGCACATAGAGGGCATATGACAGGCAATATGCCAAGGGAGTTGCAGGCTTTTTCCCACAATACTTGAGGCCAGACCCTCGTTGACGATGCTCCCATAGCCCATCGTACTCATACCACCCGGCCTGTGGTACCAATGGTGATGGTAGGCACATTGCTGATTTGAAATGATTGCCATTGCCATACGTTACTCCAAACAACTTGTACGTAGTCAATGTCCCATTAGCTTTCAAAATCATGTCGTCAGGAAGATGACCGACCTCCAACACTCGCCCATTCCTTGACAGAATGTCAACGTTACATGGTAAAACAAGCGGCATTCCTTGAATGAAGAACCGGTTGGACTCTGTTCTTGAGCCCTGGCACAGTGAGCTACTGCGCTTCTTTTTCCGAAGGCAAGGAGAAGGGGTTGTCTTGTGGAGCCAATTGCAGACAGACATCTTAAAGCTATTTTCAGGTGTGTTCGCTTTGGCATCACTAAGGATTATTTCAGAAGACTTTGATGAAATTGAAGGCTTTGGGCAAGTGCTCTCACTGCAAACGGTGTTGTAGGTTGTGGCAAGTACATTAGCCATTGCTGAAATGAAAAAGTCGTATTCACTCCCAAATATGTCAATGACAGGCTGTGTAAGGTCAACTTTATGCGGGAACATCTCCAACCAATGCATTTTACCAAGCACAAATTCCCCAGCCTGAAAATATCTGTGTACACCCATAATACGCTGGTAAAACAAATCCTTCTCAGCCTGCACTATCGCGGGATAAAGGGTGCAAATGAAGTGAAACATTGTAAGCCAATTGTCTATTGGGCATGTGTTTTGCAGTCTTACAACGTTTCCGTTGTACACTGTGCTACCTGCCCAAGGTGGAACAGGCGGCAAACTGTTGTTGGTGTGGCTCTTTGTGCGTTGGACTGTCATTTTCAGAGAGACACCTGTATTTGGTATGTGACCGCACATAATGTTCTCTTTGATTAGTTTTACTTTCTTCCTTTTGTTGAATCCTTTTTTCTTTGCATCTTCAACTGACATACCACAACATTCTGTAAGATACAAGTTTAGCTCTGCAATAGAAAGATCTGTTAAACCGCCATATTTTGCCAGGTGTTCCCAGTCAATGTCATCAACATGTTTTGCTGCTGCAGATTCTTTGGCAGATTTTTTCTGGGTTTTTTTCATTGTTGCCTTAATTTCAAGTTCAACTTGTTTCTTGGCTTCTTTCAAGACTTCATCCCTCAAGTCTTCCCCCACAAATTCAATAACAAGCGCATCTACACCATCAGTTACTTTCGTCATTGTTTCGTTGCTGTCGACAGGTGTAAGAGTTTGACTTCCGTCATCATGGGTAGTGGTGTTATATGAAAGTTGAGGTTTCCCACAATCTTTGATTAGTTTATGAAGCTGTGTACGGGGACAGTAGTCATCCACTTCTCGCGTTTTACTCATTACTTTGGCTTTACTAAGAGAAAACTTTTCCATGAAGTTTCCAGACTCTACCTGCTCGGATGAACAGTAGTGAAAATCAGATGATTCTTCATTGTAATCAGGAACTGGGGCATTCACTCTTTGCACTGGAAGATCACTCCACCCATCAGCGTTGAGTCGATCTGTGTTTTCCACAGAGGCATGGAAGTGACACTTTTTCTCACAAGCATCTCGAATTGCTTCCACTCCGCCATCATAAACTCGATAATGCTCGGAGAAAAATGTTTGCTGGTATTTGAAATATGCACTTCCTGCGCATGCATTTAATGCCTTAGCTGACGAAGACATGCTACACTTTACAAGGAATTCATGGTCAAAGAAAAAGCCATCCCATGAACAGTCGTTTGGAACTCTTGCATGTATAGAGGTTCCCATGCAAGGCTTTCCGTCATACAACGAGGCAACGGATTTGGCACATTGATATGCTTCGTCTTGTTCCTTTCTGGTCATCACATCGTTCAGTTCGTCGTCTTTCATGATCAGAATTTCGCCAGGTGAAACTATACTGGTGAGTGGAACTGACGGAATTGGAATAGTATGTCCTGACCCAGCATGTTCATTCAGTGATCTCATCACCTTTTCTGCAATGTGAACTCTTGAGTCCCCGGGAGCATAGTGTAGTCTAGCCTGTAAATCCAAACTATGAATCTGGAATGCTTCTGCAAGGCGAATTTGTGTCACTTTCTCTTTGGAGTTCACCCCGGGACCAGCATCGGAAGTTTGAATTTCAATTGCACGGTGCTTTGGAAGATTCAGAGATTCTAACTGAAGTCTCACTCGTCTAGCTTCAGACTTCAGAGAGCCATATTCTGACAGTAACTGTTGCTTTGACTCCTCACCTGGACATGAAACTTAAACTATTTTTTGCAGATCTTCTACTTGACTCTTTAACTCATGAAGCTGGCTGACAACTGTAGAGCAAATGTTATCTTCCCTTGTATCAAGGTTTGTGAGGACATTTGTTACTGATTCTATCCTTCCTTTCAGCACATCCAGCCTCAGTTCCTCTCTTGCTCTATGATCACTTCCATCTGAAATGCGTAGAAAATCAGCCTCGATTGTCATAAGTTCAAACTGTAACAAGGAGTCCCGTATAAAGATGAGATGGCTGGCAGCTTCTGTTGGTTCCAGAAACACTTTTCCATGCTCTTCAGAGAAGTTGCTTGGAAGTTCGTGTTCTTCTCTAAATAGAAGCCTTGAGGAGTACAGGTCATTGGCCCAATTTGTAGCATGTGATGGATAGTAAACTTTGGGTTTACAGTTCACGGAAACTGTCACATCTTCGGGGACATACTTGTCTCGCCCATTGTATTCTGTCTCACTTTGTTCATTCACCATCAAAACGACACCAGGGCTCACATATCCTGTCTTCTTTGGATAGTCAGAGGAGGGAAGCTCAAACTTTAACTCTTCCTTAGCCAACTGCAACGGCCTGTGCAAAGGTCGAGAGAATCCTTCAGAGGTTCCACACCGGAGGTAGCATTTGTCATCGACTGCTAAACGCAACACACGACCTCTATGTTTTGAATTCTTTGCAAAAGCGAGCCTTGTGTAGTTCTTTATGAAAGCTCTGTTGTAATGAACATTTACATGTCGATTGCATTCCTTCTTCTGACTTCTGGTGAAGGACCACAGACTTTTGCCCCTGTGTTGTTTAGCTTGTACTGAGCGCTTGTTTCGAGGTTTTCCAAATGCTCTAACAGTTTCTTTTGACTTTATCAACCTCGTGTTGTTTTTCTTTAAAAACTTGTTGGCAATTCGGAGCATCTCCCTGCTTTGGATTCGCTGAGAAGGTTCATCCAAGTACGCTGTTCCTTCTTCACCATGCCGGCGCCTGTGGGCTTTTGAATGCTCTGCAAGTACATTGTAGATGGCATTTTCCGCGCCTCTGTCAATTAGGTAAGACCCCCTTTTCTTTCCCTTTTGATTCCACAAATCAGATTTCCACGCTCTAAACTTTCTATAAACATACTGCTTCCTTAGGCTGGTAGAATCCTCCTGTAATGTCTCAAGTTTCTGCCTCTTGTTTGCAATATCACTTTCATAATCACTGATAATGTTTTCATCAAGGCGTTTCCTTTTCTTGGCAAGGGATTCTGACTTTTTCTCAAGGGCATTTCTCAGTTTCAAAACTGTTTCTTCTACATGAGTAGCTGCTTCATTTTCGAATTCAGTCATCTTATCTGGGACAGACCACAGCATGTCTTCAACCTGTCCTTGAACACTTGACACGAAATCCGGATTCAGGCCTAGATACTCCTTTAGTCCCGTTTTGCTGAAAATGTTGCTGAGAATATACAGGAGTAAGTACCTGTCCTTATTTGTTGAAGTTAAGGACATCAGGTGTTCAAAGACTGGGGTAAACGACTTCAGTTTTTCATTAAGAATTGTAGGCTGTAGTTCCTCAACAATAGATTCCAACACCTCTTCAAAGCTGTTGCAAATTTCCTGGTTTACACCGTTCTCCATCAGCATAACAAATGCTCTCACACCTGTTGTTAAGTAAATAACAGGGAGGCCAGCATGTCCAAGCAGCTTCTCTTTGAACGTCTGCTTGGCGTTGCGCATTACTGACTCGGAAAGTTGTGTTATATCTCTGATGTGAGATGTGTAGTATTTGAAGCACTCGTCAAATGCCATAACCTTTCTAATCAGCAGTTCGTCCAGCAATGATGACAGGGCTGTGAAGGCAGAGGCTGATTTTCTGTTTTTTTCTTGATCTTCCAGAATTTTCATCTCAATAAACGCTTGGCAGCTAATGACAGACTGAACATTCAATGATCGCTCGATATGAACTCCATTCTTTTTGTGAAATTTTTCGCTGTCGTCAATTACTCGAAGATTCCTCAGATCTCTCCTGCGTTCATTCCACTCGTTTGTGCTCGCCATGTTGAAATATTGGGCAAATACGAGGAGAAACTGTAGCGAGAAGAGCGAAAACGTTCGATGCACGAGTGACACGAGGTCGAGCTTTAATAAAACTGATACTCGACTGACCTACTCGACTACGGAAATCAGGAATAACCACTTTGATAATCTCAAACTAACAAAAGGACTGGTGACTATTTGAAAGAAAAACCGCTGTTCACTGAACATGCATTTTCAAAATGGCGGACACGCTTGCTTTCGACAAATTTCTTTGTGATGCAAATTTGCAAATGTTTAAAGATAAATTCGTAAGCGAAGGGGTGGAAAGAGTGCGTGACATCACGGATGTTTCAGATGATACTCTTACTGGTTTTGGGATGTCTAAAACTCAAATACAGCGATTGCGAAGGCTCTTCAAACTCTGGCAACTGGAAACCAGCATGTCAAAGCCCAGCGACCAAAGCATTCCCCCAAAGACAAAAGAAGTGGAGGGCAGGGTAAACGTTCATGTGCCTTTGAACTTTTTCAACTCAACAGGAGGAAATATTCTTCAAATATCGCGAAAACCGTTGGAAAAACGCTACTCGAAACTGTGGTACTCGAACCCAAACTCGCTGAAACAGACTTTAAACAATTCGTTTATTCTTGCCATGTGCTATGAAAGGGACCGTGACTTTAATAACATCCGTTTGCTCGAAGACTGGGCCAGGAAAGAGAGGGAACGAAGAATTTCAGTGCTGTTGTCTATCCATCCCTGTGATGTAAATTTGGCAAAGGAATCTGTATACATCAAACAAAAGTCAGTACCTTGGATGTGGAATCAGTTAAAAAAGAATTATCCTATGGCTGCCACTCTATCAGCAGACACAAAAACCTTTTCTGGATCAGCTGCAAAGGATATACTTTTTTACTATGATGGTGTCAAAGAATTAGAAGAGAGTGTGAACAGAGTGTTAAAAATGGCAGAGGATGGCTTGTCTGAAACCACAGACAGTGGTATGAAAATGAAAGAATCGTTTAAAGGTGCACACCAATGGTATTCTGAAGTTTTACCACAGATCACTGAACTTCAAAACAGAGTGGCAACAGACCTTGCTAGAATATCCACACTCAAAGCAATTGTTGTAAGCAAGTACCATATGGAAGAGACAGTGAAAGTCATTGCTGAAAGAAAACGAAAGAAAAATGCACGGAAAGAGAAAAGAAAGAAATTAAAGCAGACAGAATCATCATTGAACAGCAGTTCAACCAAAAGCATTGGGCAAAAAGGACAGAAACTGGTGTCCTATTTTGCCAAAACAGACACAGTTGATGAGGCCCAAGTAAACAGTCAATGCAAGGCAAACACCATGGGGGAAGATGGTAGTTCAGTTATCAATGAGGATATGGTTTCAGAGGAAAGTGTTTCCCTCCAAGCAAGCACTCAGTGCAAGCCAAACACCATGGGGGAAGATGATAGTTCAGTCATTAATGAGGATATGGTTTCAAAGGAAAGTGTTTCCCTCCAAGCAAGCACTCAATGCAAGCCAAACACCATGGGGGAAGATGACAGCTCAGTTATTAATGAGGATATGGTTTCAGAGGAAAGTGTTTCCCTCCAAGCAAGCACTCAGTGCAAACCAAACTCTGAAGAAATATATGTTACTTCAGATGTTAGTGAGGGTATGGCTGCAAAAGAATGTACATCCCTTCATCAAAACTTTGAAGAAAAATGGGATATATTTGATAACCAATCTGAAATAGGCACAGACAGTTCAGAAACAGACAGTGACTCGTCTGCTGATGAGTTTTCTGCTATTGATCCATTACATGAGGATAATGTGGAATACATTTAACTTTAAACAGTTTATAATATATTAGTATATACCACAAAAGTGAATAGTGCTTTCGCTCTATAATAGTTAACTATTCACCTTGACTTGACTTGACTTATCTTATGCATCTCCTAATCTGTTTTCATTTAATAATAGGTGCTGATTTATGATAAAAAATATTTGTTATGAAAAAAGTGCTCAGTCAAACCGACTACAAACTGTTAAGGGATTTTCCCTAAAAATCCTGTACATCGAGACAATATTGGGCACTTTTTTCATAACAAATAGTTAATTGCTGATTTATGATGATAAAAATACATTATGATTAATTATTATCTGATCACAGGTAAACCACTAGGGATTGTGGAACACAAGTGTTGTTGTTTTAGTTATTAGTCATCGCATGAACATTAATTGGTAAAGGATTGATGCTTTTCTATTAAGAATGTAAGCTGGTGCAGCAAGTGGGAACATAGTGATCCAACCTTAATTTTTACCAGATGATAAACTTTATTCCTGCCACAAACAAAGGAATCATTTGTGAAACTATACAAAAATACAGTCCTTGTTTGTATGAATAAATAGAGAGTTCTTGTTTGTATTACAGAATCTTGGAGATTAAGCTGTTATTAAACAATGTTCAGTGTTTTTCCATGTAAGTGACTGGCTTCTGACAAGGGATTATTCTCTTGTTTATGAAACATCATGCATTTACTGCGCCTTTCAATAATGGTTGAGTTTTACACTGCCGTCAATCACTGTAGCAGAAGCTTAAGAAACAAAGTAGCTTAGTTCAACAGGGTCAAAAGGTCGCATTCGTACACAGTGATTGGTGGATTTTGTGGACTTTGTTTGATTGACGGCAGGAAAAAACGCAACCGTTAGTTGAGATTTAAATTTCATGAGTCTCCATTTTATTGAAAGGGGTAGTAAATAGCAATGATGAGTATAATATACTGCAATTGTTAAGTTTAAATATTTAATGCGCCAGAAACTAAAATGACTGCCACACAGAATTTTCTTTTCCACTGAAGAAGGGGCAGTAGCCTCGAAACGTATGGAACTTTTTAGTTTCTGGCGCATTAACTATTTAAACTTAACAACTGCAGTATATGTTTATATGTGCTACACAGTTTAGTCACATATTTTTTTGAAATTACCTAATGATGAGTGTAGCTGAGTTTTATCAAATTTCTTGAATCAACTTTTGACAGAAATTTGATAAGTTAGAGAAGTAAAAAATTGTTGATATTTAATTCCTTTGATTTACCAAATAACCCAGCTGAGTATATTCTTGTACTTTCAATCTGGAGGTCTCACGTTAAGATTTTAAATTTAAGTTTTCGAACTAATTTTTTTTTCATGAATAGCTGTTAACTTCGTTTGTGTGGCTCTTTTGCAAACTTTTTTTTTTATACATATTGCGTTTGCAAACATTTTATTTTGTCTTTTCAGGCTCTGCAAACAATTTTTTTCAATATTTCTCATACCCCCCCTCCAGAAAAATAATGGTCCGTCCCTTATTAGTTTAAAGTGGGCTCAACTCTCTGGTGGGCTTTGCTTCAAAGAATAGTGTTAGTTCTCTTTTTTAATACTCCAGAGGAAGGAGGGTGGCCCCTTTATTCCTCCCCCCAGATGTACCCTGACAAAAAGAGCAGGGGGTGGTGGTGTACTAGAATGGCCGGCATAAGCAATGATGTTGGGTAATATTATTATAATTTATTACTGTACGCTGGTTTGTTAAGAGTCCTTTTCATAGATATTGTTTTTCAAAAGTTTGGCTCGTTTTGGCAGTTTAAACCTAACCACGCTTCATTTTTATGCAAACTTTATGATCAACTTAGTGGTATTAAGCAACTATCTTGGGGCTGGGCTCTGGGTTAAATACACAATAAAGCAACTGATAATAAATTATGTCTTTTAATTTTATTTTTTACAAAATAGAACTTGTTCTTTATGGGCCAATTTGGTGTCTCTGCCAGTTCCACATAGTTTGTTCTTGAATTTTTAACAGAGTTGTATATTAAAAATGTCAAAAAGTTATGGATATACGCTATGTCTACATGACGTATATCCAACGATGGAGGTAAATTTTGCATATTTTTGACAAGAGAATGCAAAAATGATGGACCAGCCTTGATATTATTTTTTTCTTCAAACTGTGCTTTGTTATCAATGTGTTAAATTATAAAACTATTATTGCGCTCAAGCTTGCGTGATATCGCCTAATTTTAGCCGACTCGGTCTACGGCCTTGTCGGCTAAGAATTAGGAGATATCACATGCGCTTCCGCACTATAATAGTTAATTTTACACAGCTAGCTAATAACAAGTTCTCCAAGGAACAGACAAAATAAAGAATGAAATGTATTAAACTGTGGTCAGGCGATCTTTTTTTCAAAGCGAAAGTGAAAAAGAGCACCAGATCGCAGGTTAGAAATGTATTGGCTATCTTAATTTTTACAATTTGCATGGATGTTGCTTTCAATATTAACTCCAGGTACTATTGTAGTTGACTCAGCTGTGAAATGTTTGTCTCTATGACATGTCCTTTCAATTCAAAATCTTGTCTTTTCTTTCAGTACTAGAGCTTCATGTGCTGTGAAAGATATTATTTTCCCTTCTTGACCTTTTGTTCCACAAATAGTACATGCTTGTTCACTGAGGAGGAAAAAACAAAAATTGTATTCTAGCTATTAAAAAATGGGCCAACATGTGACATTCCAATGACAACCATACACTGACAAGTGTGTTTACCCAAATTTCAATTTCTACTTAAATTAATGCCTCTTAATAACATGGCAAGGGGAACATTGTGATTCTTGAGTTTAAAATCAATTCAATATTGCGTGCTTCCCAAAGAATGCCCAGGTCACACTTTCTCATAAGACGTTTTGGGTATTAAAGGCTCATTCATGGTGAAACAAGGAATCGTTGAGACAAGTACAATCTTTACAATAATAAATTATTAATTTACAGGGGCAGGGGACTCTGATATGAAAATGAAGGGGGCCGGTGCTTGTCATATCTTTTAGGGATCAAAATTTGTAGATTGGTACCGCCTTGAGTGCTAAAATCTAAAATAACCATAGTTAGAATTATCGCAGTACTTTTTAGGGTATTGAGCCAAAAAATGTCTCATGTTGCTTAAAATTGGTACCTTTTAGGGGTAAAAATATATTTGGGCCATGCCTATCAAACAAGATCTGGTACGGGACTCTATGGAGACTAACAACAGTTGAGAAGAAGACGTGGAAGTTTCTTTAATTCATGTACCAGATATACAAGAAAGAACTAATGGAAGTGAGTCGACAATCTGAGTTGTGGAAGATCATAACAAGTTAATCAAAAGGCTAAAAAAAGTGCACATGGAGTCTAAATCATCAGCAGAAAAGTCATGGTAATAGCGAATGGACAGCCATAACGGGATGGGTAGCCTGTGAACAGGCCTCCTTGTGGGGGTATGACAAAAAGTCATAGTGAATGGACAGCCATAACGGGATGGGATACTCATCATCGAGGTGTTACTAAATAACAAATAATTATTAGTATTTAGTACTCACCTACAGGATCATATTTCATGAACTCCAGAGGGCGTGTTTTGAGTCGGCTTCTTGTCATCATATAATAGTATCCAGTACCAGCCATGCTAACGAGCCTGACAATAAGTCTTCTACAGAGATGTTAAAATACACATGTTCATTTGTAAAGATGTAATGTCATCATTCTTTTAGCTGGAGGTTTTGCTACTGTATTTAACAAATAGATTCCATTTTGCTGTGCGTCTGTTCAATTATAGATCACATCTTTGATCACTGACATTCTTAAAACACTTTGATATCTCCTATGATCTAAACCTGAACAGGTGTACAGCAAAATGGAATCTATTTGTTTTATAACAGGAAAGAAAAACTAGCTCGGTGGTACTCAACTGCAATCGTGACTTTCTAATTTCGACATTTTCCACATTAGCACAGTTGCCAACCATGACAGCCTGCTGGTGGCTACTAATGACAGGCCTGCTACTCGGTTACACTGTACATTGAAATAGGCCCGACAAGGCTAAACTGTAGAATACCCGGCCACTTATTTGCATCTTGTTGAATAAGAATGGATCCTTTTGTTTTCATATGCTTCGTTCTATAAAAAGTTTAGGGATATGTAAATAAGTGGCCGGGCATTGTAAAATCGCTCCCCCGACGAAACCAATCATCATCTTCATCACCATCATTACCATAACTTTATTAACATGTCAGAAGTCATAGCCAAAGGTTAACCCTCTACTAATCGAACTCAATCGAATGCATTGGAACCCAATCGCGTGATTGGGTTCGATTGCGCTCGATCATCAAATACAATCAAACTCGAACAAAATATTTGGAGCAATCGAACGCAATCGAACGTTCTATTACAGTAGGTTGGAAAATCCAGTAGGTTCGATGGCACGGCCTGAATTGCAAAAAAATGGTCAAAGTTGAATCGCATTTGATTGAAAATGGAGTACATGCAAGCTGTCAGGGAACACGCCAGAGTAATTATCGGTGGCTTTCAATGATAATCCATTACGTTTAACCCGGGATTTATTTGAACAGAATATTCCAGCTTTCTCTCCAGCCCGTCATGAGAAAGGAAGGGTAAAGACGGCCTCGTGACTGTAGTACATGTACACTTCTTCACTTACTTTGTTTTAGCTTTTGCCACTGCAATTGAAAATAAAAATATTAGCAAAGGAACTAGACTGACATCCGCTAAAGTTTAATCTCTAAGAAAACAGCATGAAAACGGCGCTTACTTTTGCTTGGAAAACGTGTGCGTTCTCTGCAAAAACTAAGATGGCGACCTTTTTTACGTCATGTAAAGAGCCACGGAAAGTCTTGTTTTTTTGTGGGGTGAATACCGCAAAGGTTAGTGGGATATTTCCCGCGAAAGTTCAATATGGCGCTTCCCTCGAAACAGAAAACATTCCTAATTTTCCTTT
Organism: Dendrophyllia cribrosa; assembly: GCA_024195265.1. Lineage (NCBI taxonomy): Eukaryota > Metazoa > Cnidaria > Anthozoa > Scleractinia > Dendrophylliidae > Dendrophyllia > Dendrophyllia cribrosa. Next base: position 5,795,342 of record JAJLRJ010000006.1, on the reverse strand, counting down.
TTCAAAGACGAAAATGCGGCAATTAGGACCAGGAAAACGGCTTCATTTGTGTAAAAGGAAACAATTACATTTTTTTACTTGGAATGATCCGTCCCTTGCTGGAAGAAGTGCGTTCTCACTTGAGGTCAGGAGTCGCCATCACTAACTTGACGCAATGCGTGGAAGAACTTGTTTTGAACAGCATAGACTCCGGTGCTTCCAGCATCACAGTGCGAATAGACCTGCCGAATTTTAAAATCCAAGTCTCTGATAATGGCAATGGAATCGCTTTTGAAGATCTGAAGCTTGTTGGCGAGAGATACTCGAGCAGTAAATGCCACGTCCTCAAAGACCTTGAGCAGCTGACTTTCTACGGATTTAGAGGAGAAGCTCTGGCAAGCTTACGCGAGATCTGCGACGTGCTTGAAATAGTTACTCGCCACAGGTCTTCGTATCAAACTTACTGCAAACTCTTTCGAAATTCGCAAGTTTTGGAACTCACCGAATCTAGATTTCCAAGAACAAGTTCTGGAACGACTGTCACCATTCACAACATTTTTGCAAACCTTCCTGTGAGACGAAAATCGATCTCTGAAACCCTCGACTTTGAACGGGTTCGACACAGAATTGCATCCATAGCTCTCATTCATCCCAAGACTGCATTCTTGTTGATCAATGATGCAACAGGAGCAAAATGTCTCCAAACTCACGTTTGCAAGTCTTCTGTCTCCACATTCTCTCAGCTGTTTGGTAACCACAGATCCAAGGGACTACAACAAGTGCAATTTCAACACAAAGATTTCAAAGTGTCAGGATGTATTTCAACTGACACTCATCATAGTAGGAGTTTGCAGTTTCTGTTTGTCAACGGCCGTCTCCTGCTGAAGACAAAAATTCACAAACTCCTTAATAGTATTCTTGGAAAATCAGAACTTTTGAGAAAATTGCCGATTTCTGAAGTAGACAGCGCTGGAACAGAAAGCTATCATACTAAAGCTACAAGCCCCCAAAATGTGAAGACTGTTGACAAACATGGTATATTTTTTCTTAATATTGAGTGTCTTGTCACTGAATATGATATTTGTCTTGAGCCGGCAAAGACTATGATTGAATTTCAAGACTGGGACAGCGTTCTTTATTGTGTAGAGAGATGTGTAAATGACTTTCTAATTAAACATAATCTGATTTCCTACTCCGAACAACCAGATTCTGGAGGAGATGCTGACAGCCATGTGGAGAGGTCATGTTGCACAAGTCTTGAGGCTTTTGAGTACAGAAGAGAGATTGAGACCAGTAATGTAAAGAAAAGTTTACATTCTTCAACTGTTTTCAGGTCAAGAAAGGTTGAAACAGGAGAAAGGGGAAGTAGGTATAAGGCAACTTGTCTTAAAAAAGGACAATCAGTTTCACCTCTTTCTGACGAGAAGCACAAAGACAATAACATCAATGATACAAACAGAAATGATTCTTTAATATCTGAGTATCCAAGTTCAGATTCTAATTCTGTTTCAAAGGCTGTCTCATGTCCTGTAAGAGAATCCTCATATTGTTTAGATGTGGCAAATGTAGACAAAGGGCTCTCATCTTGTGCTGATGACAATGAAAATAAATCCTCTGGTGGAAACCATGGAAGCCAAGTAAGCGCCAGGACAACATGCCAATGGTCTCACGTAGCTGACAGCAACACAGTCACTGCATTAAACTCTGTTAAAGCTTTAGGAAAATGTTCAAGCAAGGTAGATTGTAGTTCTGTCGATCTTCTCTCCATGAGGTCAGTCGGCAGTCATTGTGTTTTGGACTTGCAGAAGACTTCTTGTCAGTTAGGTGCTGAGAGTTGCAGCAGTATGCAGAGAAATCTTTTAAATGGATTTTCAAACAGGAACAGCAACAACAATACATTTTATTCTGATGCTTTTATTCAAAATAGATTACCATGCAATTCAACAGTATGTTTAGACAAGAAGAAGGATTTGCAGACTAAAAATCTTGGCATAGATAAACTTTGCAGATCAGATCATGAAAAAGTTCTTACCATGGTAAACAGTTCTTTTACTAAGGCCTCTGTTGAAAAGACAACAAATTCTGGAGCATCCAGCACAGTGGTTGACAAATCAAGAACTAAATCAATGCCAACATTCACTTCTCCTTGCCCCATAACACTACAGGGGATGTATACGAGGAAGAGACCTCAGGCTAATAAGGAAACTTCTGCATTAGGTCCAGGACGTGCAGCAAAGAATAGGAGGCATATCACTTTGAAGGGAAACTGTGGGGAAAAGAGAATAGCCAGGTACAACAGAGATTTTGCAGAACAGTACACTGATGTTAAGAATAGTCAACATAATGCACAAAGTGTTGCTTGCTGTGGTCAAGCTTCACAAAAACCATTTGATGATAGTATCAGTAATAAGGCATCGACTATTGATCCGGGCGACAATGCTGGAACATCAATGTATCCAGTCATGAGCAACAGTTGTACCAATAGCAATGATTATATCCCTGGGGTGACTGTGTCACTTGGGGATACCTGCAACTCAACTGTTTCTTTAGCTTCAAACCAATCAGCCACTTGTGATTCTGTTTGCCGGGTGTGCTTGTCGAAGTTCAAGCAGCATTTGGAGGCAAACACTGTTGATTCTGAAGCAGTTTCAAACTTAAATAACACCAAGCCAGAAGGTATCACAGACAAGTACACAGAGCCTTTGTGTTTTTCACAGAGAGAAAGTGAAACTACAAACAAAGCAATGTCTGTACAGCAGTCAAGTCAGTGCTCCAAAACATCCATTGTAGGATCCAAGTTATATAGAGATGAAAAGAGTGACACCAATGAGAGAGAATGCTCTTTGAACAGGGAATGGTACTGCACATTTGATGCATCGCTTGGAAGAAATCTCTTTATTAATTCCCGAACTGGACACTCTTCCTTTGAACCACCAAATGAAGTCCATGTTATGGATGACGATTGCACTGAAGTGACTGTAACTGAAGGTACTGAGGTCAGAAATGACCACCCCAAGCATGTGCCACACCCAGTTGCCTCTCATTTGTCATTTTCCTGCACTCCATGGCTTCCAAGAGAAAATCGAAGACATCAAACATCTGACTGTAATGATGGAAACAGAATTGTCTATCCTAAAGGTAATTTATAATTGACATAAATTTGTCCCTAAGGAAGTACTTCTTTTAACTTCTTGTTAAATACACTCAGGGCAATCATTGTTTGAGAATGAACCATAATGAGTTCATTTACATTGTACAGTACTTTAGGTTCACGTGCCCAACATTTACATGTACATGTACATCTGTACAAGTCATGTACACTTTAAAGAAAAAACTAACTTTTACATGTATTTTTTTTTTCAGACATGTCACAGTTGGCTGCAATGTACCAGGAGCACCAGGAAATTGAAGGAGCAGAGGAGAAGCTCTGTAAGTGGACAGATGCTGACACCCTGAAAGCCTATGAACAGAATCTGTTCAACAGTGAATCACACAAAAGTGTGGCAGAAATGCTTGACAATTGGCAGAATCCTGTGTTTAATGCACCGGGAAAGGTGAGATTAGTGTCATAACTGCAAGTCATATATTTAAAACCATCTCATTGGACATAGAAATATGTATGTGGATCAGATCTGTCTCACAAATGAACTCGGGTCAACAAGATGAGGGTATACAAAATTTAAGACACTTATACGCTATAACTGAATTCTATGTTTTCTTAAAGAGTTTGCACATGCTTGGATGTACACTAAAAACAGTGAAAGTTCAAACTCTTTTTTTCTGTCTGACTACTTATCCTTTATTCTGTTGTCATCTGTAATGTAAACAAAACATAAATCAGCATTGCTTAATGAGGGTGACACTTGCTGTATCAGTCTTGCAACTGACAAACCTGTTGTCCTCAGAGTCGAGACTGAACTGGAATTTAGAAATATTCACGCCGGTTTTTTTTTGGGCGATTTCCGGCCACGGTTAAACTACTTTTTATGTTTTGATGCTCTGACCATGGAACTTTGCCACAATATAACTCTCGCCATTTTCTAAAAAGTTACCGTTTTCAATTTGTATTTTTGGCGGGAAAATGACGTCACAAGTTTGGCGGCAACATTTTTATTTTGTATTATGGGACATAGACGGCGATTTCTGAAAGAGCGTGCAACAAGGATTTTAAATCTGAAAAAAAATCTAAAATACGTTGATCCAGTTAGAAGTTATGGGGCGTTGAATTTGAACTTTCCGCCATTTTTGTTACTAAAAATAGCACAAATTGAATATTCAACACCCTATAACTTTTTATTGGATCAACATATTTTAATTTTGTTTTCAGATTTGAAATCCTTGTTGCACGCTCTTTCAGAAATCGCCATTGTATATCCCATAATACAAAATAAAAGTTTTGCCGCCAAACTTGTGACGTCATTTTCCCGCCAAAAATACTAAAATTTGAAAATCAAAAATGGTAACTTTTTAGAAAATGGCGAGAGTTATATTGTAGCAAAGTTCCATGGTCAGAGCATCAAAACGTAAAAAGTAGTTTAACCGTGGCCGGAAATCGCCCAAAAAAATCCCAGCGTGATTGTTTTTTGATGAGGGAGGTAAAACCAGTGAGAATCCCCAGAGAAAAAACCCTCAGAGCAACAAACTCAACTCACACATGACATGGAGTCCGGGAGTCAAACCTGGGCCACATTGGTGGGAGGCAAGTGTTCTTGCCACTTCACCATTCCCGCTCCCCCCAAAGTGCACTCTAGGATTGAATTCTTGTCAACTCTCATTTGGCTGCTGTTTCGCCCGAGCTTAATGAAAGTGCTGTTGTTTTTCTCTTTGAAGGACATTCTGATGGCCAACAAACCAGGCGGGTGTATTAAGAATCAGATCTCAGTTCATAATGTGATCCACCCATATCGTTTCACCAAAGACATGCTGGCAGGCATGAGAGTATTGCGACAGTTAGATGATAAGTTTATAGTGGGCATTCTCTCGCAAGAAGGTACATTGAATAATGAAATTTGGGATTTTGATTTTGAATTTTGGCACTCTTGGGAGTTAAAGGATTAACTGTAGTGATCTCCTTAATCTTATTATTAAACTTTGGTGATAAACAGAAAAATGTTGTGATCCTTGCAGTGTGCTATCAACTTAAGCAGTTGAAAAAGAAACCTGAAAGAAAGAATTCAGGCCTGAATTTGTTTTCAGGTTGCTTTTTCAACTATCACTCATGTTTCATCTGTAGTTCACATCTACATCTATATGATTTTCAAATACCGTAAAAATTTGACTTTCACATCATTTTAACTTATAAGAAAAACACACAAAATATCCAATTGTATCACACAGTAGATTGTCCTATTACACATCAGTATCCCAGTTTAAACACAAAAGCTGTGCTAAAAGGAATTAGTTTTTGGTCAAATAATAAATCCCTTATTCAATGTGTGGATGTGTGTGTGGACATTTTACTCATCGCTCACATTTTTTCTCGCCCCTGCAGAGCTAAAGATATACCACACAACTCATAAAATATCCAAGCATATTATCTGTTAAACCATCTATTAAGAAGTATGCATTCACTATTCAGCATGTCACAGGTGTCAGACAGAAAAATTTAAGTCCTCAGCCGGGAGTTGAACCCTTGACTATCTGTACCTACACTGTACAAGAGACTCCAGGCAATCTTTGACCTTTTTCCAGTCCATATACATGTGATATACAGTGTATATCTACAGTGTTTTAGCTTTTAACTGCATGAAGGGTCTAGTGCCAGGCTATCTTTCTAATGGATTTGCCATGCGCTTCACAGTTCACACTAGAAACACTCAAAATAAGGATATGCTTAACATCCCAACATACAAGTCTGCCACTGGTCACTGCATCTTATTCAATCTAGGTAAGCTGACCCTAACCCAAAAGCACGAAGCTAACCGTCACCCCCAGCACAAAGATATATGTAGCCAGTGGTGTAATGGTTACCTTTGTGTTAGAGTTGGCTCTGCTGGGGTTAGGGTTAGCTAACCTAGATTAAATACTGGGTACACATTTAACCTACAGTGGGAGACAAAATTGTTGAGACACTTTCATTTAAAGGGGCATGTTTTGGAAAAATAAGAAACCCGAACCCCCCACCCCCTTCCCCCCCAACCAGAGTTACATTTGAAGGGCCGTGAGCATGTCCAGCCTATATGACTTTTTAGGACTTTTTTTATTTTTTCTTGCTCAGATTTGTCCAATTTTGGCATGTGAACTAGAAATTAGTTGCAAAACATTGTTCCGAATTTTTTTCTGTTGTTTTTTCCGTCGTTTTCGAGAAATACCGTATGCAAAAAAAAAAAATCAATCAATCAAAGGCTCCTATTGTAACGCAATATTGCGGTAAGCTTCTGTTTTCACACTGACACGGTTCGATATTTTTTAAAAATTAAACGTAAGGAATTTTGACAAACGCAAAAAAAGTAAATCACTTTCATAATGTCCAGTTCGAAAAAAAAAAAAAAAAAAAAAAGATGCGGAGCGTGATTCGAACCTGGAGCCGTCCGAGCGGAAATCCCCGACCAAACCACTAGACCGCCGAGGAACACATGCTCAGTTCAGGCTAAGTTTTATTACTTAAAGCTTGATACGCATCAAAACGCGTATCTCGATTTCAAAATCCTTTTAAATCGAATTTAATGTTGCATTAAAGACTCCAAATGCGAAACGTCTTCCCGCCGGCCAGCAACAACTCACTTCGAGCTTCCCAAAGCTGTATTTCAAGTGCCCGACCACGCACAGCGGACCCATCTACCACTGCCGCAAAGCATGTCGGGAAATCCTACAACAAAACCGAAATGGAGTTCCCGACCGAAAGTTTTTGCAAAATACTATAAGTCTCAAAGCACTTCGGATATCGGGCATTTCGACCACGGCACGGGATGGGAAATGGCCCACAACTCTCAACGCTGCCCCTTTTCTGATCCGAAGTGATTCCAGACTTTCCCGCCGGCTCGTCTTCCCGACCAAGGTCCGTTTTTCACCTCGAGCGCTAAATGGCGCTTCAGACACAAGGAAGGACAAGAAACACGACTCGTTTCTTTGAGAAGTGCTAGAGACTCAAGGATTTCCGGACTTAATGATGTCTTTCAATCACCGGACGGGCCTCATACACGTTGGCTCACACACACGCTACAGAGGCGATGTGTTGCCGTAGTGAGCTCACGATAGATAAGCGAGCCAGGCGTGCGTAAATAACGGTATTTTCGTTTAGTTGTTGGCACTGGTCAGAAGTATTGCAGTCGCATATTCTCACGGCCAAACTGCTTTCAAATGGCTTCGAAATTGCGCTCTGAATGTACCGTCAAAGCACTGGAGGGCCAGAACTCTGCTTTTTTCAGGTGAAATTGGTCAAATTCCTTAGGGTTAGTGCAAATTCGACAAGGGCTTGTGATATTATTCGTTGTATGATAAAATGAGGCTATTCTGAGCTATTCCGAGCGAGAAAAAATAAAAAAAGGCCTAAAAAGTCATATAGGTTGGGTCGGTACAAAACGTGGACCCCCCATTCTGGACCCCCCATTTGGACCCCATCTGGACCCCCATCTGGACCCCATCTGGATCCCTTCTGGACCCCCATCTGGACCCCCTCTTTTTCTTCCAGGAAATGGCCAAATGACAATTTTGAATAGACCAATTTCGATATATTAAAATTCATACTTGGCTACGAGGATAAGATAAAAACAACTGGGCAACTTGAAAAGGAACTGAAGAGCGCTATAAAAATTACACATTTGTCACATTCCACCTTCCGTTTATAATACATGTAATGCTACACTATTTCCACTCAGTGTTCCATTCCGTTGAAACACTGGGCGGTTAGAACATCTTGCTGTCGACTATGTGTGATAACAGGAGCATTTGCCCACTTGGTAACTACAAAAACAAATAACGATGGTCTCCGAAAATACCAGATTCTACATCAAATAATAAAGAAACCTGAACACTCATCTCCATTAATTCTTACCTGGCTGTTAAAATGGAGGCGAGTGTTCAAGTTTCTTTATTATTTGATGTAGAATCTGGTATTTTCGGAGACCATCGTTATTTGTTTTTGTAGTTAACAAGTGGGCAAATGCTCCTGTTATCACACATAGTCGACAGCATTTGGCCATTTCCTGGAAGAAAAAGAGGGGGTCCAGATGGGGGTCCGGAAGGGGTCCAGATGGGGGTCCAGAAGGGGTCCAGATGGGGTCCAGATGGGGTGCAGATGGGGGTCCAGATGGGGTCCAAATGGGGGGTCCAGAATGGGGGGTCCACGTTTTGTACCGACCCATATAGGCTGGACATGCTCTCGGCCCTTCATTTGTTGTTGCCCACAAACTACCTGATCAACGGTACAGCATTGGATAGGGGGTTGTGTGTGTGTGTGTGTGGGGGGGGGGGGGGGGGGGGAGATCACTTTTTTGAGATATCCTTATGGTATAAGTTTAACAAAAGGTAGGAAAATTTGCTTTGGGCAAATTGTGTCAATTAATTTTGATGCCAATTGTAGATTGCATACGTATCTAACCTGAGAGCGGATTTTACCTGTACACATGTATGTGAACAAAACTCTTTTGATTCTCCTTGTAGATGATGATGGCTTGCTGGTCTTGGTAGATCAACACGCTGCTCATGAGCGTGTTCGATTAGAACATCTTCAGTCAGGTAGGTGTACAGGACATATATAAAATCATTTACATACATACATACTGTCTCAAGGAATTTTCTATCTAAAATTGTATTAATTCGCTCTGCATGTATTTGCATCGAGCACTCCTACAACTTCGTGAAACACTATTTTTAATTATTGTTTCTATGTTTACATGTACATACAATAATCATACATACATACTTTATTGTCTTCTTCCCAAAGGGGCTTTTAAGGAACAATCAATTTTGAAGTGTTAGTGTCTTCCACGCAAGTACATATACAGCACTGTTGATGGAGGAAACTGAAATCATATTTACTGATAGACATCATTTGAAAATGGCTACAATCTAATTACATATGTGTGGATGAAAATAATTTTGAAAATCTGATAAGATAGGCCCTTATATTATTGCAACAACATATATGGTGTTTTGCAGTTTTTACCCAGATATGACTGACTTCTTGCATGTACAGTAGCTTTGAATTTGTTAGTAAAATATGGCTTCTTATTTGGTTCTCATAGAACTCTTTGAAGATGGTAATATAAACAGTCTGCCTCCAAACAAAAAACCTTGCATCAAGTCTTCACCAGTCTCCCCTCCCTTGGAGATTACTTTGTTTGCAGAAGAATTTCGACTGTTAAGAACATTTCAAACTGAAATAGAGCGAATTGGAATACGTTTTGTGATAAGTCATTCATTGCAAGTTTCTGAAGAGATGTCGCTCTTTGTGCATGGTGTACCATCTGTATTAGTGGAACGTGAATTGTCAGAGGTTAAGCGTGGCAGACCTTCTGTGGCTGTTAGTAAAGTGAAGGTAAATAAATATAAACCTAATTTACTTAATTTACATGTATTTAGTGAAGTCAGCGCATTTTACTAACAACAGCATACAAGTGAGGTTTCAGTAATAATTAGTTTTTTATGATAATACTGTTAGAGCAGGACCAAAACCTTGAAGGTTGGAGATAAGACTGCTGTTTGGTGAGGCCCCCTCTTCTGTAAACTGTGACAGTTTGGTTGAACTCACCAAGATCACAAGGCTTCTGCCAGCATAGCCCTGGGGCACAATAGGGTACTTATGTGGGCCTTAATATAAGCCATCAACAATCACAGACAGAAGTAGTTGGGAAGGCGGAGCAAAAAAGAGATAATTGCAGAAAATTAATTCAGATTCCAGACCTATGAACATTTCCCCCTCCCTTCTCTCCCCCTTTCATTACTGGAGCTTAACCCCCTTCCCCCCTCCCCCCATCCACCAAGTAAAAGAAACAAGCATTGAAATAACCCAAATTAGTCACTACAACCAGTCTCTTGGTGTAAACAACTACAACCGACTTGGTCACCGCTACTAGACATCTCATGTGTGCACCCGTCCTTTAACTTGGAGCAAAAATGAGAACCAACGACCAACTCAACCCACATAAATGGCGTCATCTCCAGTATTCAACCTGAGCAACATCAGCTGCTCTCGCAACCACGCCACCCCAGCTCCCTCAGTTATATCACCGAGAAACACGACTTACAGTCTGATTTGCATAATTCCTGGATTACATTCTTGTTTACTTCCTCCAAGTCATGTTTAAGAGGGTTATTGTTTAATCAGCCATTTTTCTCTTATTTAGGAGCTAATCAGAGAGCATCTTACGGTAAGTAATGACCATGTTACCATCCGTATTGTTTCCGTTTAACTTATTTATTTTATGATTCTTTCTCTGGGACTAATTTTTGTGTTATTCATCTGGCTATTCTGGCACCTGTGGCATTTGCCCCCGGATCTACCATCTTTATCTTTCATCAGTCATTACACATTATACTCATGAATACAAATACATGTACAGTGAACTTTGTCTAAGCCTGACTCCTTCAGAATTAGTATTAGTTAACCACCTTAGAGAGGTGTCCACCTTGTAGAGAGTTAGATAAACAAAAATATTAGGTCAAAACCAGCCAATAATTGATTTCCATCTGGCATCTGCCTTACAGGGGTGTCCGTCTGTCTTAGAGCTTACTTTACACTGTAGTTACATTGCTCACTTTTGAGGCCAGATGTCCCAGAGTTGATTGTCATTTTTTCTCCATCCGAACCAAATATCCAACTAAAATGGTGGCTACGGAGGACATGATTTCTCTCAGGGATAGCCGAGCATGGGACCTCAGAAGCAAGTGCTGGGAGGACAGAAACAACGTCTATCTATGAGAAAAGTTAGGGACTAGTCAGTCTATGCCTGTCTCTATGCACTTGAGATCTTTGCCTGTAAATATGACCCATCTTTCTTTCTCAAATGTTCTTAACAGCATGTTTCATCGACTTGTGGAGTGCCAGCAGTGATTCCTAAGGTCATCTCTGAAATTATCAACTCCCAAGCCTGCCATGGTATGGATATCAATATTCGCGTTCGAAGAACGCAATCCTAATTTCGTGTTGGTTGTCCTGTGGTTTACATGCAGTAAAATTTGAGATTTTTTGGTAGACGGTTTTCCAAATGGCCGCCCCTATTGGTTTTTTTCAGGGGCTCATTTCCGCCGGAAATTCCTTCGAACGCGTCTCCATAATCTGTGATTACTGCTAGTATACATGTGTTTTGTTTACAATGAAAGGTTTTATGCAAAACTGTATACAAAAATGTAAGAGATGATTTTGCTGACATTTTTATTTTGCTTGTAATGGCATTACATTTTTTCAAACAGACCCAATTGTTTAATTTATTGTTTTTACATACCTAACAATGCTGTCTATTTTCTCATCCAAAACTTTCTTTCTATACTTTCTATACTTATGGTCACTTGTGGATCTTGTTTTCTAGCTGTAACTAACGCGTGGTTCTAATTTTTACAATTTTTGCGGGATTTTTTTTTCACGATCCGCAAAAGTAAAGTTCTCACAAAGAAAGATTCCCGCAAAAATGTACTCCCTAGTCGAAATTATTTTCACTTTTTTTACACGTTATGTAAAATCGTAGCGTCTCTTTTCTTCAGATATAATTGTAATATTGTGACCCTGATTAACGTGTTCTACATCGGCATGTTGTTTCATCTGTATTTCGATTGCATATACTGAAATAAAAACGTAAATGTTGTAATTCCAATTGAACGCGAGTTCCTGCACTGAATCGCAAAAATTAGTTCCCAGCAAGAAAAAAAAAGTCTTTCCCAATATCAAAAATTAGTTTCCGCAAAACACAACAAATTCGCCCATGGAACTGCAATGTTAAACTTCCGCAATAATTTAGTGCCACACATCAAAATACAACTAAAATACAAAATACAACTAAATTGCTTTTTTTTTTTTTGGAAAATATAAGTCCAATAAGTTTAACAAAACAAACAACAACAAATACGTAGCTTTGTTGAGTACAAGAAGAGAAGTCCGAAATTGTGGGACTCTGAGCAAAACATACAGCTAAATTTTTGTTTAGCCTTTAAACACTTTTAAGACTTCTTGTGTTACCACAAGTGATATACTTATCAGGGACACTATCTAACTTTATAACTCCATCAAATATTTTTTGTGCGCACGATTGGTCTACACATGTCATGTAATGCAGCCCAAACAGGGGAATATCCAATGTTATAATTCAACAAATTGATACACTGCCCAAATATGGTCATAAAGCTCTCGATATACGTTTGGTCTACATGACGTATATCCAGCGATGGAGGTAAATTTCACATTTTGAAAGAAAGTGAAAATGACCGCTGCCTGCAATTTCGTGTTTTTGGGAGAAAAATGCGCGAATTATTAAATAAAAAAACGGAAAGAGAAACAGAAAACAAGGAAGAAAATAAAGGAAAAAATTATTGATTACACGATTGGACAAAACAGGAGCGAAATTATAGCGTTGTGTCGCAGTGTTTCTTGGCGAAACTGAATGAAAGCTGGTTCAAAGTTCAACCGCTCGACATGGAGTGAATGAAGGAGCACAATAACTGTTAAATATTCCTCAAGTGATATTCCTCAGTTTTCAAAATTGCGTTGTTGTGTTCTTTCTTAAATATATTGCTAAATTGAATAAAACTGATTTTGAACGCTAACGTGAATTTTATTTTGACAGACAAGCCTTTGAAGGATAATAAACACAATAGCCTCCATTTGGTTTCAAAAATCTGTACGGACTTTTCTCCTTGGACATTATCTGTTCCTTGAAGCTCACAGTTTTCAGAAAGTGGATTGTTCGCTTCTCGAAGTATATTTGTCAGCGGACAAATATCGGTTTTTAATTATCTTCCGTGTGGTACTAAATTTTTGCGGGAGTTTTATTTCGCAGATTGGCGATTTTTTTGTGTTTTGCGGGAACTAATTTTTGCGATTGGGAAATACTAATTTTTTCTTGCTGGGAATTAATTTTTGCGATTTGCAGGATGTCGGGTTCAATTGGAACTACAACATTTTCGTACATGTAATCGAAATAAGGTGTTACTCTATTTCAATAGCCCATTTCCGAGTTGCTCTTAGCCTCCTTTTCAAACCGAGGCCAAGTGCAAAACCATTCATATGAAAATAAGTTTTCTTTCACATGCAAGTAAAACTTATATCCATATGAATTAGATAACGAGCAGTCGCCTGCTTCGCCCCCAGTTTCGCGCGGCCATTATCCGCTCGCTAATGTTTTTTTCGTTTCTCGCTCGACGGACTAAGCTGGGAAAGAAAGACTGCTCGTTGTCTGATATGAATGGTTTTGCACTTGTCCTCGGTTTGAAAAGGAGGCTTAAAGCAACTCGGAAATGGGCTGTTACATCTTGCCCTAGCGTGGCTGATTGCTTTGGCAATGAAACAGCAATAACTATGCTGTACCACTAGATGAATTATCATTACGTGTAAAAGTTATGTTTGCACATTATTTCGACAGTGGAGTTAAATTTTTGCTGAGAAAATGTTTAAATTTTTTTTGGTAGGAACTTTTTTTGGTGGATCGTAAAAAAATCCGCAAAAATCGGAAAAAACAGAACCTGAAAAAATTTAGTGCGACGTGGTAGTAAACCATTAATTCCCATTTGTTTTGTTTGTGTACAGGTGCTGTTAAGTTTGGGGAGACTCTTGGTGTAAGTGAGTGCCAGGAGCTGATTGGGCGTCTGTCCAAGTGTCGGTTACCTTTCCAGTGTGCTCATGGCAGGTGGGTGGGGTCAGGTTCAAAATGTTAATTCTCTTTACACCCCTAAAGCAGCCAAAATCAGAACTCAAGTAAAATTGAAATTTTCATTTTATAAGTGCATGCAGAAAAACAAGGAGTACCACAGGATAGCACTACTGAAGAGCCGTGTTTTGAATGGTCATACTGTAGCATTTCATTCATAGACACTTACATGTAAGTTAGAACCATTTTGTACAGCATTATAAACATCACCACAGCAAAGAAATGCTCCATAGCTTTCATTTGAATGGTCACACTGTATCATTTCATCCTAAGACCCAAATGTTGTAACAACCTTGTACAGCATTATAAGCAGCACCACAGCAAAGTCCTTCTTAATAGCTTTCATTTGAATGGTCACACTTTGGAGTTCATCCGCAGACTCAAAATTAGAACCACCTTGTACAACATAATAAACAGCACCACAGGAAAATACTGCTCAAAAGCTTTCATTTGAATGGTCACACTTTGGAGTTCATCCGCAGACTCAAAAATTAGAACCACCTTGTACAACATTATAAACAGCACCACAGGAAAATACTGATCAATAGCTTTCATTTGAATGGTCACACTTCAGGATTTCATCTACAGACTTAAAAGTTAGAACCACCTTGTACAACATAATAAACAGCACCACAGGAAAGTACTGCTCAATAGCTTTCATTTGAATGGTCACACTTTAGGATTTCATCTACAGATTTAAAAGTTACAACCACTTTGTACAGCATAATAAACAGCACCACAGGAAAGTACTGCTCAGTTGCTTTCATTTGAATGGTCATATTTTGGAGTTCAAATTAAAAAAAAGTTTTCAAAAAAGATTTTTGATAACTTTTTTTTACTCCTGTTTACAGGCCATCTGTTATTCCTTTGGCTGACCTCAGGTTTTTAGGAAAGAAAATGACATCGCAGGTGAGTGTTGTCATACAAACTTAAGTGAAATACAGAGATTTCTCCCGCCGTGGAAAAATCATCTCTCTACACATGTAAAGATATCAATTTTGTCTTCACTCTGGAGAATGAAGTTATCTATATTTTTACGTTTACTATCATGTTTCCAAAGAAGTTGGTCTACAATCGAAACATAATCGAATCTTCCTCGGAAATCTTCGGCAATCTTCGGAACATATCGGGAAATGATCGGAAACGTTCATACAACTTCAACCTCCGAATACTATCTGAAGGCTTCAGATAGTATTCGGAGAATTTTTGAAAATCTTCGGGAAATCTCCCGGATAGTTGTTTCTAATACTTCGTAATTAGTGTCGAGTTGAACACTTGAGGATAAATTTTTTATATGTCAAGCAAAGTTTCAATAGTTTTATGAAAATTACTTTTGCGCAGAAGTATCTCTAGGAGTATAAATTTTTTTAAAGGTCGCAAATTTTCTTAGTAACATTTGTTTCTTATCATTGTTGCTTTCAGGAAATTGTTTGTCAACCAAGAATGGGCACGCTGCGATCTGTACTTGCAAAACAACACTGAAGAGCACAGTTAGCCATTTAACTTCCAAGACTCCGAAATATCAAAATTCAAGAAAATTACCAAATTTCATTTTATAAAATTTTGAAAAACAAACGGTGCCATGCAAAAGTACTGCTGAAGAGGTTTCATTTGAATGGTCACACCATAGGATTTCATCAACAGACTCAAAAGTTAGAACAAATGGTACCATGCAAAAGTACTGCTGAAGAGGTTTCATTTGAATGGTCACACCATAGGATTTCATCAACAGACTCAAAAGTTAGAACAAATGGTACCATGTAAAAGTACTGCTGAAGAGGTTTCATTTGAATGGTCACACCATAGGATTTCATCAACAGACTCAAAAGTTAGAACAAATGGTACCATGCAAAAGTACTGCTGAAGAGGTTTCATTTGAATGGTCACACCATAGGATTCATCAACAGACTCAAAAGTTAGAACAAATGTTACCACGCAAAAGTACTGCTGAAGAGGTTTCATTTGAATGGTCACACCATAGGATTTCATCAACAGACTCAAAAGTTAGAACAAATGGTACCATGCAAAAGTACTGCTGAAGAGGTTTCATTTGAATGGTGACACCATAGGATTTCATCAACAGACTCAAAAGTTAGAACAAATGGTACCACGCAAAAGTACTGCTGAAGAGGTTTCATTTGAATGGTCACACCATAGGATTTCATCAACAGACTCAAAAGTTAGAACAAATGGTACCATGCAAAAGTACTGCTGAAGAGGTTTCATTTGAGTGGTCACACCATAGGATTTAGTCAACGGAATCAAAAGTTAGAACTACACTACATGCCTCCATAATTGACGCTGGGAGTAAAATTAATATAGGAAATGTGGTTTTTATCTAGTCCCTTCTGTGTTCTAGTGGGACATACTTGCAATACTCCTTCATTTAAATGAACAAGTGAATTGCTAATTCTCAGAAAGACAGGAAGTGTTTCTGAGTTTATTGGTCAATTATAAAAAACAATAAATATTTTCCCAAATTTATCATGTCAGCTTTTGTTGCATGTCATCTGTTGTACCATGTATTCCATTGGTCTGTCAATGAGTCAGTTAGTCTGTCGATCTATGTGTTGTTCCATGCATTCCATTGGTCTGTCGATCAGTCAGTCCTTATCGCTGCATGAGTTTGATGGTGACTGTTTGTCTGTTTATTGATGAGTCGTTAGACGGTCCATTCGCGCTCAAAACGCTGACAGGTCAGTTGAATCAGTCAGTTTGTTGGTTTGTAGTATTCAGCTTGCCAGTCAGTGTTTTTTTTTTATTAGTCCGTCACTCAGTACATTGGTGTCGGTTGTCATCCTTTAATTGGGCAACTCCTGTTCGCTCAGTTTGCGATCAATCAGTCAGTTATTACAACAGTCATTTGGTCTAGCATTCATTCCATTGGTTGGTCATTCAAGTAATTCAGTTTGTCAGTCAAAAGATTATTTGAGTCAGTATTAATCAACAAATAGTTGAATGAATTTTTTAGTGTATCATATGATCTTTTGTACAGTGATGTACGCCGAGTCAGTTCAACTCTACTGAACCAAGATGTATCCCATGGCTTTGATGTTCTTCGCTCCATTGTCCGATGTATGTCCCTTTATAGCACTATCTCCACACGTGTTGGAATCATCCATTCTTCCTGCTGTTCCAAATCCAATTCTGGAGTCACAGGAAACGCAATTATTTTCATTGTTGCCAAGAATACCGATTCTTGCCTTGGAAGGAGCACTACTGTAGGTACAAACGGCATTGAACCCTTTCTTTGTTACAACTGGTCTGCAAGGAGGCCTGTGAACCAATCAGCTTCTTCAACGTGTTACGACCCAATGAGGTTGCGCGGTATTTCCCGTCAGCGATGAGTGAGTGTAGAGAGCTGGCCTGTTTCTTGATGACAATGAACTTGATTTGCTGGCCGATCTTCATACCGAGACAGATCTTTGAGAAAGGAGTGTTCCAATAAGTCGGCAGTTTGGTCTCTTGAGCGTCAAACCCAGTCTTACCTCCAGGAAGATTATAGGCATTTTTGTTGCTCCAAAACCCAGAGTTATAATGGAAAGTTTTCTGAAATATAAACAACAAAAGAGGGTTAGCTATAAACTATGTGAATAACTTAGGTTTGCAATGACAGTTGCTTACCTTTGCGCCGTTAATCTTCATAGCCAGCGTCCATCCTCCATCTCCGCATCCAAAGTTTCCCATGTGACAGTAAACAGGAATCTTTTGTGAACCAAACTTCAGCGTGTACACTTGGTTTTTGGTGGAACTTTGAAAGACAAAATGGCGCACGTAAATTCGACAAGATTACGATATATTTTTCGTCCCTTTTTCAAAGATTTCTGGCAGTTTTACACAAAAACGGGGGAATAATTTTTGAAATCAGTATCTTTCTCTATAAGAGTCTTTCCTCTCGCTGATCACTGGATTTTACCATGCTACATCTAAGAACTCACCTGTGTTTTTCATACTGTTCCTTGCATGAAGAGGCAGGAAGTGCTGTAAACGAGATAAAAATTCCGGTTATGCGCTGATGAGTAAATGTGAAAAAATGGATAAAATTTCAAACAACAGACCTTCTTGTTGAGTGAGACGCAAAACGCGCTAAAGAGAAACCGACAGCTTTAAAATGGCGCGCGCGTATGTTTTCCCGGTTAGCTTGCCGGGCCTCTTGTTGTTTATAAAATAGACGTCACTAAGTTGAAATCCTTGATGAGGATACATGTAAGAGTTTACCTGGTGGCTTTGTAGGGGAAGGCCTGTTGACCACTGCAATAAGATTTTCCAGTCTCGCTTGCAGCATTTTAATGGCGTCGTTCGCGCCCGAATCCTGCAGGAGGTTACACATCAGGTTACAAACCATCATCTTGTCGTACGGCTTGGCGCAAGTTTTGGAGGATTTTGCGCCATTCACGGTCAATACGAGAAAGACTACGAGAAAATAAACTTGGAAACACAAGCGCTTTTGTGAATTTGCGGTTAAGTTGTCAGTCACTCAACAAACAAAGGTTCTATGGATCATCAACTCTTATGACTAATACTCATAGTCTTGCACTTACTTATGCTCAAGGTAACCACAAAGGCTGTGTTAACAGTGCGGGAATATTTTCCTGCTTACAGTCCCGTCCAATCAACTAACTCCAAGTTTATTTTTGTCGTAACTCGTCTCAGTACCTCTCGGCCTCCTCAGTGAATTGTTGACCCCAATTTTTGAGATAACAACTTCCATTCTTGTATATCGTGGATAAAAGTGATAATTAAAAGTGTGAAATACGAAAACCTCAATTCCAATCCTTTTTATGTGTGTGTTTGTGCCTTTACATAAGACGGCCACTAGAGAACGGCAAGAGAGCGCGCGAAAATGAAAATAGGAACGGTGATAAATTAGCGAGCGTTCAGATTTGTGGCGGCAAAATGACATACGGGATGAAATACCCGGATGTTGTCGCAGGCGAATAGAGTGAAATTAAAACGACTAGAAAACATCGGGACAAAAATCTGCAAGAGGCAGATAATTAAACGGGCCCCTTTCCTGTTAGAAAAATATCGTTGGAACGTATAGATCGTTTCAATTTTCGCACGTTTCGTTGATCTGTTTCTGGGTCTCCAACCTGGGTCGATTTTTTTAAGTTGGTGAAGTAATTATAACTCGTAATGTAAAGCAAGACATTTGTATTATGAGCCGTTCGTACAGGTTTTTTTGTGTGGCGATTTTAATTAGTTTCAAATTGTCCGTGTCAAAAACTAGCGACTAAATCGAAGCGATTTGATTTGATAACGATTTTGAATGTGGTGGGGCGGTAAAAGAAAAACGCGTATAATTAAACTTTATTCCCCCAAAATGAGTAGAATTGGTTGGGGTGACCCAAGGAAATTATAAACGTCACCCGTTCAAGTTTCGCTTTTGTAAACAGTTGCTACCATTTTACTGACACTTAAAATTGATTTAGTCACTTTTATCAATGAACCTTACGGCGACCCCGATATTCGTATGCTACTATTCTCCATCACCGTTACACTTCCATAGGTCCGCCAAATAACCGAAAAATTAACTTGTATTTCTTTACTGATACATTTATAATAGGTGACCGTAAATCACTTTCCCGGACAAAAGCGTAAATCTAACTTTGGTCTCAAGTTATATTTAACTTATTTGTTTCGACTAAACCTAATTACGACATAATCCAGGCTTAGACATGTATTAATAGGGATCTTTAGATCGGACTGCGAGTGCGACTATTCAAACCTAGTTCGCGTGCTCTAGATAAACATTTATCACACTATTTTTATACCTCAGTGTCTGTTAATCTTCCGGTCAGCAACATTAAGGACCGACAGCTCTGGGGATGTGACCATAGCTTTAAATTCAAAAGTCGTACTGAAATCTATAGCTCCCCATTACAAAGGGCTTGCTACTAATGATGGCATCGACCGCTATAAATGGCATCGACTGTTTACGAAAGGGTTGAATGAATGCCGTCGGTAGTTTTATACAATAGCGATTTAAAATTGCACGCAAAGTCGCCTCCCAAATCCTGTTAAATTATAAACACAAATGGTACCTACCAGCAATGCAAGTTCATTAAAGAATTATTTCGTTTCTTCTCCTACAAAGCTTGAATTTGAACGTGCCGATTATTTGTTTTAAATGAGAGAAATACGAACTTTTGATAAAGAACTTATCCGCATTCTTTCGCAGACGCAAAGATGAGCATTAATAAACAAACAGTCTGAAACACGTAGCACAACGTTCTTTGTGAAAATGTAAATAACATGGGAACGTCACTCATGTTACAATAGACCATGTTAACCTCTGCTTTGCTTAGTTCTTTGCTCAAAACTGATTAATTCTCTTTGCTGTTTGCTTTACAGTTCGAGTAACTCAGTCAGATAATTTATTGCTTATGCCATCCCCATAAAATGTTTCGTTTCCCATCGCCTCCCCTCTCGTGAAGGTGGGTCGGTCGGTCGGGCAAAAAAAAAAGAAAAGAAAATTGACCGAGGGATCCTGAGTCCAGAAAAAGCCTGGATGCTAAGTAAGAAGGCCTGGTTACACGTGTGCTTTCGATTGCCAAGTTTTACAGGCTCCTTATCTACAATGGAGGCTAATAAATTAAATATGAAAGATTTCTATTTAAAATAAAGCCTTGATCACATGTTTAAAAAGTAAAATTTTGCTTGTCAGGCAGTGTATCTAATTTTTTTTTTTACTTTTCCAAAAAAATGGGTCGGTCGGGCGATGGGAAACGAAACATTTTCTGATGGGAATGGCCTTAATCAGTACTGATATTGTGACGAGAAAATAGACTTTGATTGCCCTTTGGATGTGATAACAAGCACCACAATTTGTGCCGGGAATTTGTGTTATTAATAAAAGTGAAATAAGCATGAATGCAAGGAAAAGAAGAGGTTTTCTTCGTTTTACTTAGGCGTCGGCGTTGAAAGAATCTTTACGACTAGCAGCACTCAATTACGCCAACAAGTAACAGGTTATAGTAGGTAAATGCAGTAACTCGTCCTATTGAAACTCTCATTTGAAAATACACTACCTTTTGAGAAAAAAAAAAAACAGGTTGCAAAAATTGATTGACACTTGTTTGTAGAACAACTTGTGCCAATTCAAAACGCTCGGACAATACAACATCGCGGGTATTGAAATTGCTGGGTGTACATCACTTATTGTACTTGATCATTGTTCTTTGGAATAATTGCGCGTAAAAATGCCAGGGTGAACTCGGGTGCCTTCATGTTCGTTGAAGATGTCTGCTGAGGTAGTGATTAGCATTGTTTCACACATTTTCGTGGAAAATATTTTTGTTGGCAAGTGTCTTTTGTGGATTTGTTATCCCACAGGCAGCCCAAGCTTAGTATGTGATGTTTACGCAACGAACGATTTGTAGACTTTGTATGGGAAATCCATTTTAGTCTTATATATGCTAAAATAAAGCTTTAATGTGGAAATAAACTTCACTTACCTCAACATTGTGTTTTCGTTGTGTCTTGTATGCAATTTGGGCGCAAATGATGTCCATTTTTGACGGTTTTGTGGCTTACGAGTTTTTGCGATGTCGTTGGTTGTCATTTTCCATTTTTTTCCCATAAAACACGTGCTGCGAGTTTATTAAATGACTTAAGGTTACAGTGTACCTTCGGGGGTGTCTCCAGTATAACAGCTCTAGCGTCTTAAGATTACACTTAATATACCTAAACCCAGATATCAAATTAAAGCTTATAGAGCTGGCTATCTAAATATGGAAACCATTTGGTAATAAAATAAATTGTCGAATTTTTTACGACGTCTAAATTCGAACGTCCGAATCAGCTTTAAAACGCTATAACTCAAAGCGATTATTGTATTTTGCTAATTTGATTTGTTCTCGGATTTCCGGACACGAAGCGCTAAAAAACTTGTCGGCGATTTCCCATATTCAATTGCAGTGAAAAGTTACAGAATATTTTCGAAAAGGGGAGAAAAAAAATTGGAGTGATCGCACGGAAATGGCTCTTGACAAAAAAGTTTTCGGAAATAAGAAATTCGCCGATATGTTTTTGTTGATTATATGTTAGCCTAGCTTCTTTCCAAATTTGAGGAAAATCGAATAAATTCCCTTTGAGTTGTAGCTCTTTAAAGTGTCCCCAACAAGCGAAAAATTAACTTTGAGAAAACAGCGCTTAAAAAAACATATCGCTTCATAAACAAACTCCGCCCACAAAAGTTATACCATCATTTCTCCGTCAATTTTCACTATTTTTCGATAATTTGTTTTGTATGAAAGTTCATTCTGTAAACTTTATTTTGACGCCAAAAAAAAAAAAATTTCAATAAATTTTCGATCTGAAGGTACACTGTAACCTTAAAACACGTTTATTGAATGAGTTTATTGAATGACTTAAAAAAAATCGTTAATAATTCATGACCATTCTGTCCAATATCGATGAAACTATGTGGAGTGATACATGTATGAGAAAACAAAAGAAGGTTGTTTGCATTTGGGAATTGAACAACAATAATGAAGGAGAAATAAAATTAGAAATTTAAATATGCAGAACTATGTCAGTATTTTATTCGAATGCGGTCTTTTGAACAACAAATGATGGTCAGCAATTTGCTCGAACCACCAGTCGCAAATCTTACAGATAGCGCGTCGACTAACACCCCCAGCACAAAAGTTAGTCTTTCTAAAACAGATGCAGCTGAAAGCAATTCAAATTTATTAGATTTTGAATCGTTAGATTTTGACGTCGCAGATGAATTGTTAGCTAACACATAGTTAGCCATACTAACTATGGCTAACATGACTATACCAGATAGTTCCAACGTAAACAAAGTTGTTATGTCGGGCTCAGTATTCAATAATTGTACTTTTCATTTGTAAGTTAGCACAAAATAAATGTGTTGCGTGAAATTAATGGTTGTTCTCAGTATTTAATTCCTACTGTATATAAACTTGAAGCATTATATAATATCACATGTGGCATTATATATGAATATTGATAGATAATGCAACGTGTGTCATTATATAATGCTTCACGTTCATTTGTATGCCATTGTTTTTCTATTATACCCCATTATTCCCCTGGGCCACATTCAAAACCCTCCCGGGCTTTTTAGTTTCAAGCGTATTTTATGTGATAAAGAGTGCTTTCCTCGTGACTAGAGAGGAGCATCGGATTGGACAAAATGGTCATGAATTATTAATGAGTTTTTGAACCTACGTGATAGAAAGAAACGTCATAAGGAAAAATAAAGCTGGGCGCCAAAAATGGTGAACGGCATGGAAGAGTTGTACCTTCCTTCAGAATCAGTTGTAAATGATGCGGCAAAGACCCCCAGTGCGAAGAGAACCATTGGGTAGTTTTCCATCTTTCAGATAATGTTGCGGTAAAGGCCTGAGTCGTGCTTCAATTCGATTCGGCTTTAATATAGGTTTGTCTTTGTTTAAAAGCGGGCATCTTCAGACTGGTTTTAAATGACGCGAAACAAGAGATTTAAAAGACACAAAACAAACAAAGAACAATATTTTCCGCCACACCAAAGAATACCCAATGGGTTATCGCAGAAGCTCATAAGTGTCATAGGTGTCACATTACAGTGAACTTATATTGGTTCATTCCGTAGATGGACGTTAGTTTGCATCTTTTTTACATGTAGCTACCCGTTTTAGTAAACAAAATATGACAAACTCATGTAGAATGAAGGTAATTGTATATTTCTATGCACTGCCATTATCTCTTCAACCTATGATTAGAACTTGTCCCTTGTCGTATTAGATTCGAATTCCGAATATAAAGATGAGTTCTGTCATCTTTACTCTGCCTTGCTCGCACAATGTCCCAGTGTGGGTACCCTGTGGGTAGTTTCTCAGGACCCTCTGTCAGTCTTACACCTTCTGTTGCGGTGAAGTTCTGGGTTGTACGTCAATTCCCCTTTAGATTTATGTTTCTTAACATAATTTCTTTAAATGTGTCTGTTATCATTAGAGTGCAGTCCTAACGGTTAATAGGTCTTTAATGCCTTCTGGTTGTGCCAGAAAAAATAAATAACAGAAACAATACTAGGGGCATTCATAATTGCTTTGCTGAAATTGACTCATGTCCCGGACGTGTTTTAAATAAATAATAAAATAAGCACAAAATAAACACAGAAGGCATAAAAACGTTATTCGCATGCAAATAATTCATTTTCGATATATTTATATTCATTTTTCGCTGCGACACTTAGGTGAATAAATAATTAATTAATTTTGTTTTATTCCTCTAACCTATATATTAACGTTAAGCTTATATAATAGAAAACACACAAAATTATAACATCGTCGACAGAGTAAAATACGCGATATCGTACTTTACTCGAAAAATTACCGATGTGTAATAACGCAAATTACCCGCGCTACTATTTCGTTCCATGAAACTATCGGTAGTTGCATGGTATTAAGCAGACATTGGCCTCCAAAACTGTGTCGGGGATGTTAGAAATTCGCTTTAGTTTTTAAGTTATTGGCACGAACGCAAAAAGGATCGGATAGAAAACTCTAAGCAATCTTCAAATCACTTTAATTTTGTGTGCAAAACAAATATCAAAATCCCCGACACGGTTTGTGATAGACTCAAGGTGAATTCTTTTTCAGGTGTAAAATCCGTTTGTCTAGCGTTTAGCACAGTTTTAGGCATTTTCCTGGAGAATATTTCTGTGGAGCAGTATCTTACGTGGAAATCTTTTTTTCTTAGGTTAAAGATAAAAGGTTTGGTGATTTTGTTTTATTCACTGATGTTTTTGGGACCGAGAATAGCAGCACTGCGCTCTGCACACTGGTCACTAAAGAATATAACAACAGGAAATGCGATCATTTTCCAGTCACTTTCTGTGTTGTAATGCCGCAATATTGAAATATTTTTTCAGTTAACTAAACAAAAAATGACAATGAAATGAAGTTTGTAAAAGAGCTCAGATGCCAGTGTGCATTAATGTGCATTAATGCATTAATGTGCATTAATGTACGTATTAGGGGAGGGGGTTATACCTTTCCCGAGGGAGGAGGGGAGAGCAAAAATGTTTACCTTTATCCTTGAGGGCACAACAACATTTCAACACTATTCTGTACACTGTTCCATTTGCCAGCCCCCTCCATGTGAATAATGAACACTCCATTATTGTTGGAGCTTTTGTTACCAAGCAACATTCTTCGTCGCCATGAAATAGGTTGATACTGTAAAGTTTATTTCAGGGTGTTGAAGCAAGATGGTAAAAATTGGTTTTTATTTACTTTCTTAATCTCTTGATGATCATTTTGCTAATTTTTGCACTTTTTAACGCTTGCCAGTTGCGATAAACCTCAAAATATATTGTTATACTTTAGTCAAAAACACGTTGACTGATGTAACAACGAACGTTCAGGGAGCCGTTCTTACGAGTTCGCGCATCTCATGTGCAGAGTTCTTTCAAGAGTTTGAAAGGAAACGTGGACGTTTTTACCACGTTATTCACTTTTTAACGCTTGCCATTTGCGAAAACAAACTCAAAAGAAGTGGTTTGACTTTGACTTTGACTTTGCTACTGCAGCAACAAAACGCTCAGTGAACCGTTCTTACTCGAAGTTCGCGCAGCCTATGTGCAGAGTTTAAAGGGTAATGTGGAAGTGAAGGGGACCAGTAAAAAACAATAAGCAGTCACTTACCCAGTCTGAGTTAGGTTATTGGCTGGTATGGTGTTTATTCTGTCCCTGAAATTGTTGTTTAGTTACTCAATTAGTCCACGGGTCTGTCAGTCGGTTAATCTGTATATCCACCCATATGCTACTCAGTCTGAGCTATAGTTCATTGGTTGGTCTGTCAGTCAATCTATTGCTCAATTTTTTATCAATTTTATCAATTAGTCAATTGGTCTGTCAATCAGTAAGTTTTCTTGAATGTTGCTTGGTCAAGCAGGCATTCAATTGGTCAGTCAATCAAATTATTCAGCCTATTGTTTGTCAGTTCATTACGAAACCTAATTCGATATGCCTGAAGAAGAATAATTCAAAAACAGTCAGCAAATAGTTGAATGACGTTTTTATTGCATCATGTGACATTCTGTACGGTAATGTACGAGTCAATTCAACTCTACTGAACCAAGATGTATCCCATGGCTTTCATCTTGTTTCCACATGTATTGGAATCATCCCTGTGTCCTGCACCACCAAACGCGATCCTCGTGTCACATGTTTTGCAGTCGTTCTCGTTGTTTCCAAGGAAACCGATTCTTGCTCTTCCGTAATTTTTGTCGCCACTGACAACATTGAACCCCTCTCTGTTACAGTTGGACTGTAGGGAGACCTGAGAACCAATCAGCTTCTTCCACGTGTTACGACCCAATGAGGTGGCGCGGTATTTCCCGTCAGCGATCAGTGAGTGTAGAGAGCTGGCCAGCTTGTTGATGACAATGAACTTGATTTGCTGGCCGATCTTCATACCGAGACAGATCTTGGAGAAAGGAGTGTTCCAGTAGGTCGGCAGTTTGGTCTCTTGAGCGTCAAACCCAGTCTTGCCTCCTGGAAGGTTATAGGAATTTTTATTGCTCCAAAACCCAGAATTGTAATGGAAAGTTCTCTGAAATACAACGACAAAAGAGGGTTAATAGACTATGTAAAATAAACTATGTGAATAACTTAGGTTTGCAATGACAGCTGCCTACCTTTGCGCCGTTAATCTTCATGGCCAGCGTCCATCCTCCATCTCCACATCCAAAGTTTCCCATGTGACAGTAAACACGAGTCTTTTGTGAACCAAACATCAACGTATACACTTGGCTTTTTGTGGAACTGTGAAAGAGAAAATGGCACACGTAAATTCGACTAGATTACGATACATTTTTGGTCCCTTTTTCCTGCAGGATTCTCGCAGTTTAAAAAATAAACGGAGGAATAAGTTTTAAAATCAGTATCCTTTCTGTCATTTCTAAGACAAGCCGTCCCAATTTTTGGCGCTAAATTATGGAATGAGATACCAGGTAGAATGAGAGATATGTCAAAATATGTGTTTAAACGAAAATGAATCAGTGTGCTCTTTGAAATATTAAAAGACAAAGATGATTACCTCGATACTACCATGATAATACGAGAAATAAAATCGCGAAATCCTAAACCTTAGCTTCTTTTACAGTTTGCGTTAAACAGATTTTCTTGCTTTGAATTTATTACACACATTTCTTCTTTTCTTTTTTTTGCTTTTTACTTATTACCTGTAATATCTGATTTGTAATAGAATTAATTTGGCACGCCTCGACTAGCGTCTTTTTTGCTAACTGCGTGCCAAGAAATTGTACATGCCGATAATTATGATAATAAACTGTCTTGTCTTGTCTATAAGAGTTTTTCCCCTCGCTGATCACCGGATTTTACCATGGTACGTATAAGAACTCACCTGTGTTTTTTATACTGTTCCTTGCATGAAGAGACAGGAAGTGCTGAAAACGAGATAAAAATTCCGGTTATGCGTTGATGAGTAAATGTGTAAAAATAGATAAAATTTCAAACAACAGACCCTCTTGCTGAGCGAGACGCAAAAAGGAAACCGACTGCTTAGCGCGTTTGATTTACCGCTTAACATGCCGGGCCTCTTGTGGTTTATTAAATCACTGAGTTGAAATCCTTGATGAGGATAACAGTTTACCTGGTGGCTTTGTAGGGGAAGGCTTGTTGACCACTGCAATAAGGTTTTCCAGTTTCGCTTGCAGCATTTTAATGGCGTCGTTCGCGCCCGAATCCTGCAGGAGGTTACACATCAGGTTACAAACCATCATCTTGTCGTACGGCTTGGCGCAAGTTTTGGAGGATTTTGCTCCATTTACGGTCAGTACGAGAAAGACTGCGAGAAAATAGGCTTGGAAACACAAGCGCATTTTGTGAATTTGCGGTTAAGTTGTCAGTCACTCAACAAGCAAAGGTTTTGTGGATCACCGACTCTTATGACTAATACCTATAGTCTTGTACTTACTTATGTTCAAGGTAACCACCAAGGTTGTGTTAACAGTGCGGGAATATTTTCCTGCTTACAGCCCCGTCCAATCAACTAACTCCAAGTTTATTTTTTTGTCGTAACTCGTCTCAGTACTTCTCGGCCTCCTTAGTGAATTGTTGACACCAATTTTTGAGATAACAACTTCCATTCTTGTATATCGTGGATAAAAGTGATAATTAAAAGAGCGAAATGCGAAAACCTCAATTCCATTCCTCTTTATGTGTGTGTTTGTGCCTTTACATAAGACAGCCACTAGAGAAGGGCAAGAGAGCGCGCGAAAATGAAAAAAGGGACGGTGATAAATTAGCGAGCGTTCAGAGTTGTGGCGGCAAAATGACATACGGGATGAAATACCCGGATATTGTCGCAAGTGAAGAGAGTGAAATTAAAACGACTGGAAAACATCGGGACAAAAATATACAAGAGGCAGATAATTAAACGGACCACTTTCCTGTTAGGAAAATATCGTTGGAACTTATAGATAGTTTCAATTTTCGCACGTACCGATGATATGTTTCTGGGTCTCAATCTCAGTCAATTTTTTTAAGTTGGTGAAGTAATTATAACTCGTAATGTAAAGCAAGACATTTGTATTATGAGCCGTTCGTACAGGTGTTTTTTTACGGCGATTTTATTTACAGTTTCAAATTGTCCGTGTCAAAAACTAGCGAGCGAATCCAAGCCGAGTTGATTTGATAACGAGTTTGAAATGTGGTGAAGCGGTAACAGAAAAGCGCGTTTAATGTTATTTATCCCTCCAAAATGAATCAAGATTGGTTGGGGTGACCTAAGGAAATTATAAACGTCACCCGTTCAAGTTTCGCTTTTGTAAACAGTTGCTACCATTTTACTGACACTTAAAATTGATTTAGTCACTTTTATCAATGAACCTTACGGCGACCCCGATATTCGTATGCTGGTATTCTCCATCACCGTTACACTTCCATAGGTCCGCCAAATAACCGAAAAATTAACTTGTATTTCTTTACTGATACATTTATAATAGGTGACCGTAAATCACTTTCCCGGACAAAAGCGTAAATCTAACTTTGGTCTCAAGTTATATTTAACTTATTTGTTTCGACTAAACCTAATTACGACATAATCCAGGCTTAGACATGTATTCCCCGTGTGCTGTTACCTTGTCGTGGTGGGGGAGCTTGTGTGCCTCAATGACCCTGTGAGCTAAACCGGTGGGGGCTTAAGCCCCTGGCAGGTCTAACCAAGCCGGGCAGGTTACAGGGGAGAGGACAGACTAAAAGCAGCAACTGGCCCTCCAGGTTGGGGGTTGGGCGTGGGGCTAACAACCCCACCCCAGAAAACATCAGCTTGTTACTGAAACTGCAAAAGCGGCCTTATGTCCCCGATGGGACGAAGAGGATGAATGAATGAAATGAATTTCTTTACTGATACATTTATAATAGGTGACCGTAAATCACTTTCCCGGACAAAAGCGTAAATCTAACTTTGGTCTCAAGTTATATTTAACTTATTTGTTTCAACTAAACCTAATTACGACATAATCCAGGCTTAGACATGTATTAATAGGGATCTTTAGATCGGACTGCGAGTGCGACTATTCAAACCTAGTTCGCGTGCTCTAGATAAACATTTATCACACTATTTTTATACCTCAGTGTCTGTTAATCTTCCGGTCAGCAACATTAAAATGAGGACCGACAGCCCTGGGGATGTGACCACAGCTTTAAATTCAAAAGTCGTACTGAAATCTACAGCTCCCCATTATAAAGGGCTTACTACTAATGATGGCATCGACCGCTATAAATGGCATCGACTGTTTACGAAAGGGTTGAATGAATGCCGTCGGTAGTTTTATACAATAGCGATTTGAAATTGCACGCAAAGTCGCCTCCCAAATCCTGTTAAATTATAAACACAAATGGTACCTACCAGCAATGCAAGTTCATTAAAGAATTATTTCGTTTCTTCTCCTACAAAGCTTGAATTTGAACGTGCCGATTATTTCTTTTAAATGAGAGAAATACGAACTTTTGATAAAGAACTCAGTATCCGCATTGTTTCGCAGAAGCAAAGAAGATGAGCATTAATAAACAGTCTGAAACACGTAGCACAAAGTTCTTTGTGAAAATGTAAATAACATGGAAACGTCACTCATGTTACAATAGACCATGTTAACCTCTGCTTTGCTTAGTTCTTTGCTCAAAACTGATTAATTCTCTTTGCTGTTTGCTTTACAGTTTGAGTAACTCAGTCAGATAATTTATTGCTTTAATAATCAGTACTGATATTGTGACGAGAAAATAGACTTTGATTGCCCTTTGGATGTGATGACAAGCACGACAATTTGTGCCGGGAATTTGTGTTATTAATAAAAGTGAAATAAGCATGAATGCAAGGAAAAGAAGAGGTTTTCTTCGTTTTACTTAGGCGTCGGCGTCGAAAGAATCTTTACGACTGGCAGCACTCAATTACGCCAACAAGTAACAGGTTATAGTAGTTAAATTCAGTAACTCGTCCTATTGAAACTCTCATTTGAAAATACACTACCTTTTGAGAAAAAAAAAACAGGTTGCAAAAATTGATTGACACTTGTTTGTAGAACAACTTGTGCCAATTCAAAACGCTCAGACAATACAGCATCGCGGGTATTGAAATTGCTGGGTGTACATCACTTATTGTACTTCATCATTGTTCTTTGGAATAATTGCGCGTAAAAATGCCAGGGTGGACTCTGGTGCCTTCATGTTCGTTGAAGATGTCTGCTGAGGTAGTGATTAGCATTGTTTCACACATTTTCGTGGAAAATATTTTTGTTGGCAAGTGTCTTTTGTGGATTTGTTATCCCACAGGCAGCCCAAGCTTAGTATGTGATGTTAACGCAACGAACGATTTGTAGACTTTGTATGGGAAATTTATTTTAGTCTTATATATGCTAAAATAAAGCTTTAATGTGGAAATAAACTTCACTTACCTCAACATTGTGTTTTCGTTGTGTCTTGTATGCAATTTGGGCGCAAATGATGTCCATTTTTGACGGTTTTGTGGCTTACGAGTTTTTGCGATGTCGTTGGTTGTCATTTTCCATTTTTTTCCCATAAAACACGTGCTGCGAGTTTATTAAATGACTTAAGGTTACAGTGTACCTTCGGGGGTGTCTCCAGTATAACAGCTCTAGCGTCTTAAGATTACACTTAATATACCTAAACCCAGATATCAAATTAAAGCTTATAGAGCTGGCTATCTAAATATGGAAACCATTTGGTAATAAAATAAATTGTCGAATTTTTTACGACGTCTAAATTCGAACGTCCGAATCAGCTTTAAAACGCTATAACTCAAAGCGATTATTGTATTTTGCTAATTTGATTTGTTCTCGGATTTCCGGACACGAAGCGCTAAAAAAACGTGTCGGCGATTTCCCATATTCAATTGCAGTGAAAAGTTACAGAATATTTTCGAAAAGGGGAGAAAAAAAATTGGAGTGATCGCACGGAAATGGCTCTTGACAAAAAAGTTTTCGGAAATAAGAAATTCGCCGATATGTTTTTGTTGATTATATGTTAGCCTAGCTTCTTTCCAAATTTGAGGAAAATCGAATAAATTCCCTTTGAGTTGTAGCTCTTTAAAGTGTCCCCAACAAGCGAAAAATTAACTTTGAGAAAACAGCGCTTAGAAAAACATATCGCTTCATAAACAAACTCCGCCCACAAAAGTTATACCATCATTTCTCCGTCAATTTTCACTATTTTTCGATAATTTGTTTTGTATGAAAGTTCATTCTGTAAACTTTATTTTGACGCCAAAAAAAAAAAAATTTCAATAAATTTTCGATCTGAAGGTACACTGTAACCTTAAAACACGTTTATTGAATGAGTTTATTGAATGACTTAAAAAAAATCGTTAATAATTCATGACCATTTTGTCCAATATCGATGAAACTATGTGGAGTGATACATGTATGAGAAAACAAAAGAAGGTTGTTTGCATTTGGGAATTGAACAACAATAATGAAGGAGAAATAAAATTAGAAATTTAAATATGCAGAACTATGTCAGTATTTTATTCGAATGCGGTCTTTTGAACAACAAATGATGGTCAGCAATTTGCTCGGACCACCAGTCGCAAATCTTACAGATAGCGCGTCGACTAACACCCCCAGCACAAAAGTTAGTCTTTCTAAAACAGATGCAGCTGAAAGCAATTCAAATTTATTAGATTTTGAATCGTTAGATTTTGACGTCGCAGATGAATTGTTAGCTAACATGACTATACCAGATAGTTCCAAAGTAAACAAAGTTGTTATGTCGGGCTCAGTATTCCATCGCCAACTATTCCGGCCAAGCGCCCGCGTAGCTTAAGCGGTTTCTTAGAAAGTAACTCTCAAAATGGCGTCAAATTGTACAAAGAAATGTATGGAGAGGTTTCGAATATTTCGAAATAGTCGGTTGAAAATTACAGATGGAACATTTGCCGGACCGGGATGTAATTGTAACGACTACTGTCTGTGTACAGCTGTAAATAATAAGACTGTAGTTTAAAAAAAAACCCGTCCTTTTTTCCTCGCTTTGTATCGAGGTGAGCGGCCCATTAAGCCTTTACAGTAGCAGGCAAATGCACACAAAAGCCTAAAATTAAAGACACATACTTGTGTTCCTGTGCTTGGTACTTCATTTGCCGGAGTGGAGATCCATAGTTGACTCTGTTCTCAGCCGTATTCTAAAATATCAAGCCCACAGCGAAATGTTTGATCCGTCCTTTTCCTTTGCAAAAACGCTAGGAAATTGATAATCCAAAGCTCACGCTAAAATTCTAAAATTCGCTGTCTTCGAATGACGATATCTCGTCCGTCTTTCATCCAAATTTCTCGCAAAAACCATCGTTTAAAAGCTAACTTTGTTGTCTCTTTTCTTCGTATCACAGTATATTTGTCAGCGGAATTTGTGTGGGCTAAACTTAGATCATGTAAACAACATTTTCGGTCCTTCGCGCCGCGGGAATACGAGCCCGCTAATACGCAGCGGTATGTCACTCATCATGTAAGGCGCGCGAAATGTCGTGACCGGAATAGTTGGCGATGAATAATTGTACTTTTCATTTGTAAGTTAGCACAAAATAAATGTGTTGCGTGAAATTAATGGTTGTTCTCAGTATTTAATTCCTACTGTATATAAACTTGAAGCATTATATAATATCGGCTCATCCTCGGTGTAAGAACCTGTCAAATTCACGAGTGACGTAAAACAAAGAAAACAAAAGGCATAAAACAATAGAGTCAACTGGGAATGCAATACTACAAAGGTAAAAAACAAAGGAAAAAGTCATAGGTTCTTACACCGAGGTAAACCCATAATATCACATGTGGCATTATATATGAATATTGATAGATAATGCAACGTGTGTCATTATATAATGCTTCACGTTCATTTGTATGCCATTGTTTTTCTATTATACCCCATTATTCCCCTGGGCCACATTCAAAACCCTCCCCGGGCTTTTTAGTTTCAAGCGTATTTTATGTGGTAAAGAGTGCTTTCCTCGTGACTAGAGAGGAGCATCGGATTGGACAAAATGGTCATGAATTATTAATGAGTTTTTTAAGTGCTTTTAGCAACAGGAAATTTAGAGAAATAACCTACGTGATAGAAAGAAACGTCATAAGGAAAAATAAAGCTGGGCGCCAAAAATGGTGAACGGCATGGAAGAGTTGTACCTTCAGAATCAGTTGGAAATGATGCGGCAAAGACCCCCAGTGCGAAGAGAACCATTGGGTAGTTTTCCATCTTTCAGATAATGTTGCGGTAAAGGCCTGAGTCGTGCTTCAATTCGATTCGGCTTTAATATAGGTTTGTCTTTGTATAAAAGCGGGCATCTTCAGACTGGTTTTAAATGACGCGAAACAAGAGATTTAAAAGACACAAAACAAACAAAGAACAATATTTTCCGCCACACCAAAGAATACCCAATGGGTTATCGCAGAAGCTCATAAGTGTCATAGGTGTCACATTACAATGAACTTATATTGGTTCATTCCGTAGATGGACGTTAGTTTGCATCTTTTTTACATGTAGCTACCCGTTTTAGTAAACAAAATATGACAAACTCATGTAGAATGAAGGTAATTGTATATTTCTATGCACTGCCATTATCTCTTCAACCTATGATTAGAACTTTTCCCTTGTTGTATTAGATTCGAATTCCGAATATAAAGATGAGTTCTGTCATCTTTACTCTGCCTTGCTCGCACAATGTCCCAGTGTGGGTACCCTGTGGGTAGTTTCTCAGGACCCTCTGTCAGTCTTACACCTTCTGTTGCGGTGAAGTTCTGGGTTGTACGTTAATTCCCCTTTAGATTTATGTTTCTTAACATAATTTCTTTAAATGTGCCTGTTATCATTAGAGTGCAGTCCTAACGGTTAATAGGTCTTTAATGCCTTCTGGTTGTGCCAGAAAAAATAAATAACAGAAACAATACTAGGGGCATTCATAATTGCTTTGCTGAAATTGACTCATGTCCCGGACGTGTTTTAAATAAATAATAAAATAAGCACAAAATAAACACAGAAGGCATAAAAACCTTATTCGCATGCAAATAATTCATTTTCGATATATTTATATTCATTTTTCGCTGCGACACTTAGGTGAATAAATAATTAATTAATTTTGTTTTATTCCTCTAACCTATATATTAACGTTAAGCTTATATAATAGAAAACACACAAAATTATAACATCGTCGACAGAGTAAAATACGCGATATCGTACTTTACTCGAAAAATTACCGATGTGTAATAACGCAAATTACCCGCGCTACTATTTCGTTCCATGAAACTATCGGTAGTTGCATGGTATTAAGCAGACATTGGCCTCCAAAACTGTGTCGGGGATGTTAGAAATTCGCTTTAGTTTTTAAGTTATTGGCACGAACGCAAAAAGGATCGGATAGAAAACTCTAAGCAATCTTCAAATCACTTTAATTTTGTGTGCAAAACAAATATCAAAATCCCCGACACGGTTTGTGATAGACTCAAGGTGAATTCTTTTTCAGGTGTAAAATCCGTTTGTCTGGCGTTTAGCACAGTTTTAGGCATTTTCCTGGAGAATATTTCTGTGGAGAAGTATCTTACGTGGAAATCTTTTTTTCTTAGGTTAAAGATAAAAGGTTTGGTGATTTTGTTTTATTCACTGATGTTTTTGGGACCGAGAATAGCAGCACTGCGCTCTGCACACTGGTCACTAAAGAAAATAACAACAGGACATGCGATCATTTTCCAGTCACTTTTTGTGTTGTAATGCCGCAATATTGAAATATTTTTTCAGTTAACTAAACAAAAAATGACAATGAAATGAAGTTTGTAAAAGAGCTCAGATGCCAGTGTGCATTAATGTGGTAGTTTCTTGGTGTTGCGGATGGTGTGATCACCAAATGACGTAAAACAAAAGATTCAAAAGACACTGAACAATACCCACACCACAACACAAAAGCTAACCAACAATGGCTTCCGCAACACCAAGAAACACCCATTAATGTGCATTAATGCATTAATGTGCATTAATGCATTAATGTGCATTAATGCATTAATGTGCATTAATGCATTAATGTGCATTAATGCATTAATGTGCATTAATGCATTAATGTGCATTAATGTACGCATTAGGGGATGGGGTTATACCTTTCCCGAGGGAGGAGGGGAGAGCAAAAATGTTTACCTTTATCCTTGAGGGCACAACAACATTTCAACACTATTCTGTACACTGTTCCATTTGCCAGCCCCCTCCATGTGAATAATGAACACTCCATTATTGTTGGAGCTTTTGTTACCAAGCAACATTCTTCGTCGCCATGAAATAGGTTGATACTGTAAAGTTTATTTCAGGGTGTTGAAGCAAGATGGTAAAAATTGGTTTTTATTTACTTCCGTAATCTCTTGATGATCATTTTGCTAATTGTTGCACTTTTTAACGCTTGCCAGTTGCGATAAACTTTAAAATATATTGTTATACTTTAGTCAAAAACACGTTGACTGATTTAACAACGAACGTTCAGGGAGTCGTTCTTACGAGTTCGCGCATCTCATGTGCAGAGTTCTTTCAAGAGTTTGAAAGGAAACGTGGACGTTTTTACCACGTTATTCACTTTTTAACGCTTGCCATTTGCGAAAACAAACTCAAAAGAAGTGGTTTTACTTTTACTTTGACTTTGCTACTGCAGCAACAAAACGCTCAGTGAACCGTTCTCACTCGAAGTTCGCGCAGCCTATGTGCAGAGTTTTTAAAGGGTAATGTGGAAGTGAAGGGGACCAGTAAAAAACAATAAGCAGTCACTTACCCAGTCTGAGTTAGGTTATTGGCTGGTATGGTGTTTATTCTGTCCCTGAAATTGTTGTTTAGTTACTCAATTAGTCCACGGGTCTGTCAGTCGGTTAATCTGCATATCCACCCATATGCTACTCAGTCTGAGCTATAGTTCATTGGTTGGTCTGTCAGTCAATCTATTGCTCAATTTTTTATCAATTTTATCAATTAGTCAATTGGTCTGTCAATCAGTAAGTTTTCTTAAATGTTGCTTGGTCAAGCAGGCATTCAATTGGTCAGTCAATCAAATTATTCAGCCTATTGTTTGTCAGTTCATTACGAAACCTAATTCGATATGCTTGAAGAAGAATAATTCAAAAACAGTCAGCAAATAGTTGAATGACGTTTTTATTGCATCATGTGACATTTTGTACGGTAATGTACGAGTCAATTCAACTCTACTGAACCAAGATGTATCCCATGGCTTTCATCTTGTTTCCACATGTATTGGAATCATCCCTGTCTCCTGCACCACCAAACGCGATCCTTGTGTCACATGTTTTGCAGTCGTTCTCGTTGTTTCCAAGTAAACCGATTCTTGCTCTTCCGTATTTTTTGTCGCCACTGACAACATTGAACCCCTCTCTGTTACAGTTGGGCTGTAGGGTGACCTGAGAACCAATCAGCTTCTTCCACGTGTTACGACCCAATGAGGTGGCGCGGTATTTCCCGTCAGCGATCAGTGAGTGTAGAGAGCTGGCCAGCTTGTTGATGACAATGAACTTGATCTGCTGGCCGATCTTCATACCGAGACAGATCTTGGAGAAAGGAGTGTTCCAGTAGGTCGGCAGTTTGGTCTCTTGAGCGTCAAACCCAGTCTTACCTCCAGGAAGATTATAGGAATTTTTATTGCTCCAAAACCCAGAATTGTAATGGAAAGTTCTCTGAAATACAACGACAAAAGAGGGTTAATAGACTATGTAAAATAAACTATGTGAATAACTTAGGTTTGCAATGACAGCTGCCTACCTTTGCGCCGTTAATCTTCATGGCCAGCGTCCATCCTCCATCTCCACATCCAAAGTTTCCCATCTGACAGTAAACACGAGTCTTTTGTGAACCAAACATCAACGTATACACTTGGCTTTTGGTGGAACTGTGAAAGAGAAAATGGCACACGTAAATTCGACTAGATTACGATATATTTTTGGTCCCTTTTTCCTGCAGGATTCTCGCAGTTTTTAAAAAAAACGGAGGAATAAGTTTTAAAATCAGTATCCTTTCTGTCATTTCTAAGACAAGCCGTCCCAATTTTTGGCGCTAAATTATGGAATGAGATACCAGGTAGAATGAGAGATATGTCAAAATATGTGTTTAAACGAAAATGAATCAGTGTGCTCTTTGAAATATTAAAAGACAAAGATGATTACCTTGACACTACCATGATAATACGAGATATAAAATCGCGAAATCCTAAACCTTAGCTTCTTTTACAGTTTGCGTTAAACAGATTTTCTTGCTTTGAATTTATTACACATATTTCTTCTTTTCTTTTCTTTTCTTTTTACTTATTATCTGTAATATCTGATTTGTAATAGAATTAATTTGGCACGCCTCGACTAGCGTCTTTTTTGCTAACTGCGTGTCAAGAAATTGTACATGCCGATAATTATGATAATAAATGTCTTGTCTTGTCTATAAGAGTTTTTCCCCTCGCTGATCACCGGATTTTACCATGGTACGTATAAGAACTCACCTGTGTTTCTTATACTGTTCCTTGCATGAAGAGGCAGGAAGTGCTGTAAACGAGATAAAAATTCCGGTTATGCGTTGATGAGTGAATGTGTAAAAATAGATAAAATTTCAAACAACAGACCCTCTTGCTGAGCGAGACGCAAAAAGGAAACCGACTGCTTAGCGCGTTTGATTTACCGCTTAACATGCCGGGCCTCTTGTGGTTTATTAAATCACTGAGTTGAAATCCTTGATGAGGATAACAGTTTACCTGGTGGCTTTGTAGGGGAAGGCTTGTTGACCACTGCAATAAGGTTTTCCAGTTTCGCTTGCAGCATTTTAATGGCGTCGTTCGCGCCCGAATCCTGCAGGAGGTTACACATCAGGTTACAAACCGTCATCTTGTCGTACGGCTTGGCGCAAGTTTTGGAGGATTTTGTTCCATTTACGGTCAGTACGAGAAAGACTGCGAGAAAATAGGCTTGGAAACACAAGCGCATTTTGTGAATTTGCGGTTAAGTTGTCAGTCACTCAACAAGCAAAGGTTTTGTGGATCACCGACTCTTATGACTAATACCTATAGTCTTGTACTTACTTATGTTCAAGGTAACCACCAAGGTTGTGTTAACAGTGCGGGAATATTTTGCTGCTTACAGCCCCGTCCAATCAACTAACTCCAAGTTTATTTTTTTGTCGTAACTCGTCTCAGTACCTCTCGACCTCCTCAGTGAATTGTTGACCCCAATTTTCCATTCCTGTAAATCGTGGATAAAAGTGATAATTAAAAGAGCGAAATACGAAAACCTTAATTCCAATCCTCTTTATGTGTGTGTTTGTGCCTTTACATAAGACAGCCACTAGAGAACGGCAAGAGAGCGCGCGAAAATGAAAATAGGGATGGTGATAAATTAGCGAGCGTTCAGATTTGTGGCGGCAAAATGACATACGGGATGAAATACCCGGATATTGTCGCAAGTGAAGAGAGTGAGATTAAAACGACTGGAAAACATCGGGACAAAAATATGCAGGAGGCAGATAATTAAACGGGCCACTTTCCTGTTAGGAAAATATCGTTGGAACTTATAGATAGTTTCAATTTTCGCACGTACCGTTGATCTGTTTCTGGGTCTCCAATCTCAGTCAATTTTTTTTAAGTTGGTGAAGTAATTATAACTCGTAATGTAAAGCAAGACATTTGTATTATGAGCCGTTCGTACAGGTGTTTTCTTACAGCGAGTTTATTTACAGTTTCAAATTGTCCGTGTCAAAAACTAGCGACTGAATCGAAGCGATTTGATTTGATAACGATTTTGAATGTGGTGAGGCGGTAAAAGAAAAGCGCGTATAATTAAACTTTATTCCCCGAAAATGAGTCGCGATTGGTTGGGGTGACCTAAGGAAATTATAAACGTCACCCGTTCAAGTTTCGCTTTTGTAAACAGTTGCTACCATTTTACTGACACTTAAAATTGATTTCACTTTTATCAATGAACCTTTCGGCGACCCCGATATTCGTATGCTGGTATTCTCCATCACCGTTACACTTCCATAGGTCCGCCAAATAACCGAAAAATTGACTTGTTTTTCTTTACTGATACATTTATAATAGGTGACCGTATCACTTTCCCGGACAAAAGCGTAAATCTAACTTTGGTCTCAAGTTATATTTAACTTATTTGTTTCGACTAAACCTAATTACGACATAATCCAGGCTTAGACATGTATAGGGATCTTTACATCGGACTGCGAGTGCGACTATTCAAACCTAGTTCGCGTGCTCTAGATAAACATTTATCACACTATTTTTATACCTCAGTGTCTGTTAATCTTCCGGTCAGCAACATTAAGGACCGACAGCTCTGGGGATGTGACCATAGCTTTAAATTCAAAAGTCGACCGCATCGACCGCTATAAATGGCATCGACTGTTTACGAAAGGGCTGAATGAATGCCGTCGGTAGTTTTATACAATAGCGATTTGAAATTGCACGCAAAGCCGCCTCCCAAATCCTGTTAAATTATAAACACAAATGGTACCTACCAGCAATGCAAGTTAATTAAAGAATTATTTCGTTTCCTCTCTTACAAAGCTTGAAATTGAACGTGCCGATTATTTCTTTCAAATGAGAGAAATACGAACTTTTGATAAAGAACTTATCCGTATTGTTTCGCAGACGCAAAGAAGATGAGCATTAATACTGACAGTCTGAGACACGTAGCACAAAGTTCGTTGTGAAAATGTAAATAACATGGAAACGTCACTCACGTTACAATAGACCATGTTAACCTCTGCTTTGCTTAGTTCTTTGCTCAAAACTGATTAATTCTCTTTGCTGTTTGCTTTACAGTTTGAGTAACTCAGTCAGATAATTTATTGCATAGGCCATCCCCATAAAATGTTTCGTTTCCCATCGCCTTCCCTCTCATGAAAGTGGGTCGGTCGGTCGGGCAAAAAAAAAGAAGAAAATTGACCGAGGGATCCCGAGTCCAGAAAAAGCCTGGATGCTAAGTAAGAAGGCCTGGTTACACGTGTGCTTTTGATTGCCAAGGTTTTCCAAATCCAAATTTACAGGCTCCTTATCTACAATGGAGGCTAATTAATTAAATATGAAAGATTTCTATTCAAAATAAAGCCTTGATCACATATTTAAAAAGTAAAATTTTGCTTGTCAGGCAGTGTATCTAAAATTTTTTTTTTTACTTTTCCAAAAAAATGGGTCGGTTGGGCGATGGGAAACGAAACTTTTTATGGGAATGGCCTTAATCAGTACTGATATTGTGACGAGAAAATAGACTTTGATTGCCCTTTGGATGTGATGACAAGCACCACAATTTGTGCCGGGAATTTGTGTTGTTAAAGTGAAATAAGCATGAATGCAAGGAAAAGAAGAGGTTTTCTTCGTTTTACTTAGGCGTCGGCGTCGAAATATCTTTACGACTAGCAGCACTCAATTACGTCAACAAGTAACAGGTTATAGTAGGTAAATTCAGTAACTCGTCCTATTGAAACTCTCATTTGAAAATGCACTACCTTTTGAGAAAAAAAAACAGGTTGCAAAAATTGATTGACACTTGTTTGTAGAACAACTTGTGCCAATTCAAAACGCTCGGACAATACAACATCGCGGATATTGAAATTGCTGGTCTACATCACTTATTGTACTTGATCATTGTTCTTTGGAATAATTGCGCGTAAAAATGCCAGGGTGGACTCGGGTGCCTTCATGTTAGGTGAAGATGTCAGTAGTAAAAGGTGGCACTATGGGACACGAGTCAAAAGTCCCTAACCAACGCCCTTTTTATGGGACAGTCAAAAAAGTCCCTATAGTTAAGGGTGGCTACCGGGGGAATAGTCAAATTTCCCTAACCACGCCCAATAGGGGATTTTGACTAGAATTTTTTTTATATAGGGGATTTTGACTAGAATTATTTTTCAATTTTTTTTCAAATTTTTTTGAATTTTTTTTTGAAGTTTTTTTTGAATTTTTGATTTATATAGGTGATTTTGAGTATCGAATTTTTTCAAAAAATTTTTTGATTTTTTTCAAATTTTTTTTTTGGGGAAGTGGTCAAATTTCCCTGTGTACGATCCTCCTGGGGAATGAATTGGGGAAGTAGTCAAAATCCCCAATATGAAAGAAGAAGCCCACACAAGGGTGAAAGTTCAATAACATGTTTAATGAAAATCATCAACAAGAAAAAATTTCAAGGATTAACGCTTTCTTCTTTTCTTGAGTAACTTTCCGATCGGGGTTTGAGCAAAATTTATCTGGATGTTATGGTGATAAAAGCGCTTATCATCGAGCGCTGAATAATTCTTTTAACAGAACATAATACAAGCAATCACTTGGTAATTAGACCGCATGAAAACCTTCAGGGCAAAAAATTCAAAGTCAGACATTTTCCGCGAAGACGTGTCGTAAATCGGGTTCTCTTTCTCTTTCGATTCCATCGCATGTTAGAACGAAAATCATCTTGGCTCGCCTCCGGGACATTCCGTGAATGAAAAAAAAAAAAAAATAGTTTGAATTCAATACTCGCAGAAAACTCGTTTGAAAGAAGAAACGTGAAAGTATTTTAAACAAATCAAATTTTCCTCGCATGACGAATCGAGCAAAGACAAACAAACAAACTACGAACCTGCGGAAAGATTTTGCAGTAAAAAAATCCCTTTCTTTTGCCGAAAAGGTTGTCCTTTTTCCAAAGCCACCTCTTAAACCTTCCACGAGGAGAGTTGTCTGATTTTTTAGCGAGGAACTATCTTTGTTTTCACGCCGTGAAAAAATCTTTCTTGTCTTTCTCAGAACAGCGTTTTCCTGGAAAAACCCGGCTTACGCCATCACTTGGCTCCAGACCACGCGCGAACCACCAGCGGGACCTGGCTCGACGATAAAAGAGTTTAAATTGAAATCGTCTCGTCCCAAGTGTTTGCGATAATCTTGCACCCATTACTGTTTTCTTCTGCCGAGCAGCTCGTCTGGCTTTGCGTTGTAAGCGAATGAGAGAAGAATGAAAAAAGAACAAAGCGCGAGACTTTATAAAGGAAAAAAAGCTGACGCCACCCCTCAGGCTACGAGGAAGCCCTTTGCTGACGTCTCTTGTTTTTGAAGGGCAATTTGTTTTGTCAACCAAGCGTTTCCAGAAAATGAGAGTGCTTTTTGTTTTGTGTTTTTCTTGCTTGTTTTTCGTTTTCTTGTGACCTTGGCGAGAGTCTACACTACCAGTGGGCCTTTTCTCGTTACTTGTGGCCACAAAGGAGTCTTGCCTTGTTTGATTTGGTTCATCAGACAATGAACCACGCAGATTGTTTTTTTTTTTTTCATTGCGTTTTTGACTTTTTTTTTGATGAATTCTTATTCAAAAAACCGGTTCGCTGACGCCATTTCTTCATTATAAAAATCGCTCCCCAAGTTCATTTTCACTCATTCTCCAGCTGAAGAACAAGAAGAAGAAAAGAAGAAGATGCCGAAGAAGATGCCATTTGAAGAAAAAGTTTACGTAGCCCCGAAGCGGAAATCCACCAAACCTGCGAAAGTTCCTGCGGGAAAGAAAAGAAAGAAAGAAAATGTTAAAGATATCATTAACAAAGCTAAAGATGTCGTAGAGTACATCACAATTGAAGCAGAAGGAAGAGCAAATGAAGCACCATTGGCATCAATAGCCCCGTTTATACCTGACGCTCACACAGAAGTGAATGAACCTCTTATTCAAGATGTGGATCTAAACGTGGAACAACAAAATGCTGTCAATGCAATTGTTGACAGCATTGGTCACATCACCCAGATGCAAATTGAGGATGCAGCTTCCAACAAGAACATTTTTTTATTCTGCCCCTTTCATCTTGGACATTTGGAACAGAGAGTCAGCTCCCCAAACGGGTTTTGTTATCTGAAATGCCCTTATCAAGATTGTTGTGTGATCTGCGCAAAAGACAAGGCAGAGCTTTACATGCAAACTGTTCACGCTCAGTTGAATAGGGACATTAAGGAAAACTGGAAGCCTTTGCGTTGTTTCTGCAATGAAGTCTTGACCCTGAAGCAAAGCAATTCTGAGAAGAATCCAGGTCGAATCTATCTTGCTTGCAGAAAGAGAGAGTGTAAATACTTCCAATGGGGTGATCTCCCTTTGAACGAGAAAAACGGAGACCATCATTTTAACCTTGATCCCTTCCTCTCCCCATGAAAGTATGCAGGCAAAACCTTGATCAGAGATGCATGCGGCGCTTCAAACAAGAAGAGCAAAAGAAACCGCAGAGCAGACGGAATCAGCGAGAGTGATCCAAGAAGCCTTTCCAAACACTTTTGGCTCTAGTCAGCCAAGTCACCCAAAATGTACTACTCTTTTTTAAAAAAAAACGTTTGAAAAAACTTATCATTATTGCTATAAAAGGTTTTAATTTTTTGAATAAA
Organism: Dendrophyllia cribrosa; assembly: GCA_024195265.1. Taxonomy (NCBI): domain Eukaryota; kingdom Metazoa; phylum Cnidaria; class Anthozoa; order Scleractinia; family Dendrophylliidae; genus Dendrophyllia; species Dendrophyllia cribrosa. The sequence goes on along the minus strand of JAJLRJ010000006.1, from coordinate 5,751,675 downwards.
AATGAAACTGGGCAAAAAGGTTGTTTGATCTCTTGTGGAATTGGGGTCGATGGCGAGTCATGCCGTGGGTATGTTCCTCTTTGTATAGACGCTATAAAGAAGGGTTGAAACCTATTCCAATAGAAGATGTTCACTGACAAACAATTGTTGTCGAAATACAATGATTCCAAAGCTATAGGCAGTTTAAGAGGAGTGGCACGATTTGCATCCTCCCAGGGAATTCCGCTGGGTCGAGCCAAACGATTGTTACAACAACATCCGCAAGAATTTAAACATGTTTGATGTCCACCATGTTTTGTAATCCCACGCCACTTTGAAAACCAAGACTAAGACAACAGAGGTTTCATTCACATTGCACCAACGTTTTACTCAATAAAAAAAGTAAAGAGAAGAAAACATGGCTGCGATTGACAACAATGGCAAAAAAAAAAAAAACATTGATCAAACGGTTTTTTTTTTCATTGAGCTTGAGGCTCGTGGGTCGTTTGTCCTCTCATGCAAACTTCGACGACCGTCAGTTTTTTTTATGGATCTAATCCCAAGTCCTTGCACGAGGAGCTGTCATCGCTGTCCACCTCATCTGTCCAATTATGACCTAATTTCAGGCGCTGCCAGTCAAACACTTCATCGATGTTGACGTGCGTCAATCCTAATAGTTCATAGGTAAAGAACAGATCTTGACGTCGGAAGGATAAAATTTCTTCCAAAATGCGTACGGTGACCACATCGGTTGACAACATGTTGCGCACAAATTGACAGTTTTCAGGGGTCCAGATCGGGTGTACGATACCATTTTCATGCAGCTGATGCACCCATTCGTCGTACACATCTGGAAAAGTGACTTGTCGAAGAGCCCTACTAATGTTAGCTCGTAGATCGTGTAAGAACAACAAGGCTTCGGGTGACCAAATGGGGTTATCGGGCGGTTTCAATACCACATGATGTTGCATGCATTTTAATAATGCTACAATCCACCAACGCCGCCAAGGGCGAGCATTCAGACTCTGCGTAAACTCGCTCTGAGAGTCCACTACCCCTTGACTCGTGAAAGGAGAAGTCATGTTTGGTGTAAAAAAGACTAAACGTTATCCTTATATAGAAAGCGCGAACTGTCAGTCCACCAAAATCTTCTATAAAAAAAAGAAACGACAAGGTATCAAAACAAATGGTAACACGTTAACAAAGAACACTTCAGTGCGCAACATTAAAAAAATGTCGAGAACGTCTGACGCCCAGATCGCTTTAAAAGATTGGTTGGGATGTGCCATTCTCTTTTTAGAAAGAGTCGACCCCATTCTTTGTTGGACTTGAGCGATGATGCGTTACAAGAGCTAGAACCGGACATAGCGTTTGCGCAACTGGTGACCAGAAACAAAGAGAAGAACGAACCGTTTAGTTTGCTTCATTTGATGGCTTATTTAAGCGTTATGCGTCAATGTTTGTCCCTGGACGCTTACCGTGAACATCGTCGTTGGATATTTAAGCAACAACAAGCATACATACCTAGTTTTGGACGTTTTGTGGCTCAATTTACAGTGAGTCTGACCCGGCGATTGATCCCATTGGTGGTGCGCACCTGTTTGTTCCCCATCTAAAAAAAAAATGAAGAAGGCCGAGCAGATGAGTCCTTTGGAAGACTTGTATTTGGATCTGGAGAGTCCTTACGCGTTGAGTGGAAATTTCAAGGAATTGACCAAGGTGGCCCGCGACACGTTGGACGTCTCACCCAGCCAGGCGCAAACGTATTTACAAGGAGAACCCACTTTCACGTTACACCGTCCTCGTCAGGTACGATTTCCACGCAGCAAGACGGTCGTGCCTCCGCAAGTGGATTATACCTGGCAGGCGGATCTTGTGGAAATGCAGGATGCCAAACTCATTGCCCAAAACAAACGCACCCGATACCTACTGACGGTCATCGATGTGTTGTCCAAATATGCATGGGTCATTGCCTTAAAAAGCAAGAAAGGCAAGGCCACGGCAGATGCCTTTCGTTATTTGTTGGAGAATTCAGGAGGACGTAAGCCCGTCAACTTGCAGACGGATCAAGGGAAAGAATTCTACAACCAACACATGAAGCAATTACTGGACGAGTATAACATTCACCACTATTCCACTCGAGGTGAACCCAAAGCTGCTGTGGTCGAACGTTTCAATCGCACTTTGAAGGAATTGATGTTCAAGTACATGACAGCTCGCAACACCCCCAAATATTTGGAGGTCTTACCCTTGTTGGTGGACAAGTACAACACGCGCATTCACAGCCGCACTCAAATGGCCCCGGCCGATGTCACTGACGACAATGCCTCGGTGGTCTGGAAGCGGTTGTTCAAACCCACCCCTGCCTTAGACCCTTACAAGTTTCGACCGGGGGATTTTGTGCGCACCTCAAAACCCGTCAAGGGTAAAAAGAGTGCCTTTTCCAAGAGTTATCGGGGTAATTGGTCGCAAGACGTGTACACGGTGACCGATCGTCAACGGTCCTTGTACGATGGTGTGAATTATTATAAGTTGGACACTTGGAAAGGTGATAAAGTACCTGGACGATTTTATGAACCTCAACTGCAAAAAGTACGAGCTCTACCCAACCAATGGCGGGTGAGTAAAAAGCTTAAATACAAGGGACGCGGACCCACTCGTCAAGTGTTAGTTAACTGGCAAGGACTTGCTCCCGATTATCAAACGTGGATACCCGTCAAAGAGTTAAAAAAGTCCTCGTAAAAAAATGGCCAAACCCTGGGAAATGGACGATGATTTTTTGCTGTTTCTGAATAGTGGGGATGTGGGCACGGAACCCCTCGAACCCGGAGAGACCACCGTGCGCAGTGCGTTCCGACAACGGTTGGAGATTCCATTGACGCTCACCGACCAGTGGCAAGTTGCCCTTTTGAAACTGTTGTACACCAATTCTTACGGGAACACTGTGTTGAAATCGTCGCAGGATTACCATGTGCGTGTGGGGAGCTCGGATGGATCGGTTCCCACTCGATCAATGGCGCTGACTTCGCACAAACACTTCACGCACGCGGCAGAATTGCTTGGCGATTTGGTGCAGAAGATGGGATGGTACGTGATACCCACCTTGTCGGGCGGTCAACATCATTACGGACAACTCCACATGGAATCTCCTGGCACCACGGACGAAAATTTTCCCACAAATCCCAAACTGGATCTGTTTCGTCCCGACCTGGTGCGTGAATTTTTGCAAAGGATCGAAAACACTTATCGCGTGAAACAAGTCGCACTCCCTACGCGCTTCAATCTGATCGAATATTACCTAGGATTCGCCCTCCTGAAACTCATGGGTTTAAGGAGGGATTACATCTGGTTAACTAGAGCTAGTCCATCCAGACCCAGGACGCATTATTCACTCCATCTGTGGGCGCAGGGTCAGTACAATCTAGGGGAATCGTTGGCTCTGTTGATGGGATTTTTGGAGCCCGATCCAGATCGGCCGGGCCAGACGCGCATTGTGGCTCACAACACCGTCTACGCGGACACGGGAGAAGGTACGCAAGCCGATTGGGTGGTTAGTCGTTTGGATACGCATCACTTTGGCATCGAGACGGAAGATTTTCTGTTGGGAGGCGTACGCATCAAACTCAACACTGCCGTCGAGCGGTTGCACTACACGTTTGGCAAAAGAGCCGTCTTTGACATGGGGGCTTGGGTGCGCGACCCGTCTCCCTTGTTACCCTACGCGCGACAATCCCCCGTGACGGTGGTCACTACGGAACCCGGCAAGTGGTTTCTGCAGGCCCGAGAAGGGGTCAACGTCGATTTCAAAAACGGTCTGGAGACAGTGATGGGTACCCCACAACTCAAAGCTCCTTCTCGGGTTAAGGGATTCGGGGCCTGGTTGGCTTTGCCCAGTTTGGAGACATCCCTGGCCCAAACAAACACCCACTTGTCTGACGTGGACCTCACGCGATGCAATACCGAAGTAGATGTGGTGGAATTTAGCCCCGTGGGCGACAGACAACGCCGATTGCTGGCCACTCTTCCCCTCTCACCTAGCAGCGATTACGGTCTCACGGTCGAATACGACCCGCAGCATTTGGATTTCAGACCGTTGGCAGGACCCACGCAAAATCTGAGCGAGTTGAGAGTGCATTTAAGAAACGCTGAAGGTTTGGGTATACCATTTTACACGGGTCTCACCGGTGTTTGGTTGTACTTTCGCAAAGGAGGAACGAAAAACACACAACCCTTGCAATCGGCCGGCATGAGTTTTGCTGGGGGACGTCGAGTGACTTTGGAAAGTGACGATCAGAAGGACCTCTTCCCGAACAACACCCATCGCGTTTCAGGTTGAGATTACCCGAACAGTGGACCTTGGATGCCACATGGGAAGTGGCTCTGGTGCAATTGTTGATGCCTCACACGTTTCACAACGTTCAAGATCGCCAGATACAGTGTTCTGTCAACTACCCGTCCGGCAAACAAGATATTTTTTTGGCGGGCGGGCTCTACGTGACCTTGACAGATGTTGTGTTGGCCCTTCATCAAGCCATCGAAACGGAGACACCCGTTTCAGATGCTGGCACGACCGCTCGTGTCCAACTGCAGTTGGACGAGAAAGGATTTTACCAGTGGACCTTCCCCACGAATGATTTTTCGCTGTACTTACCCAGCTGGTTGGCTCGAGTTTTAGGATATCTTGATTGGGAATCGTGGACGGTCCCGTTTTACTACAAGTCCGACGTGCGTCATCCCACAGTGGAAATCACCAGCACGGACACCCAGACTGGGCGCCCGACCGAAGTGGAAATCACACGCTCGCATACCATGGCCTTACCGGCCGATCATCGCGTGTGGAGTTTTGTCTCCCCGAACTCTTTCCAGAACGTCTACGTGCATTGCAACGTGGCCGAACCCGTGTACGTGGGATCGCAGATGGCCAAGGTGGTCTTAATCCATGGCGTCAACCCTCAGAAGGGGGTCTTGGAGGACGTGCCCATTCCACACTTGATCTTTTCGCGATTGAGTCATTTCACTTTTCGAGACCTCGAAATCGATATAAGAGACAACTTAGGTCGTCCCATCCCATTTCAAGGAGGAAACGTCACAGCTGCTCTGTATTTCCGACAACGTAAATTGCCTTAAAAAAAAAGTGCCAATGCGTCGCACGTTTTTGAGATCGCAATGGATCCAAGTAGGTGGTGGTGATGGTTACAATCAAGGCCTGCCTCCGTATCAAGAAGGGGGTTTTTGGGGCACGCTGGCAGGTCCTGCAGTGAGTTATCTGGGTAATTTAGCGGCCAACGCGGGATACGAAACAGCCTGTCGAGCCGCCCGCAAATTTTACAAAAGTCATTGTCGGAAGAAGGAGGAGGAAGAGGAAGAGGAGGAGGAGGAACCGCCCCGCAAGAAAAAGACAAAGACAAAACGAGAACTGCCCCGCAAGAAAAAAAAGAAAAAGATGCAACGAGGAGGAAGAGGAGACAAGTACGACGGTGGGACGGCCGATTATCAGGAAGGAGGACTGGTCTTACCTTTCTCCGAAATGACGTACGAGCAACTGTTGAGAGCGCAGAGGGGTTTTGGGAAGCGGCGATCTCGACAAAGAACCCCTCGTCGACCTCGCAACATCACGGCCGCGAGTTTGGATGAAAATCTCTATCGGCGTCTGGGAGGGAGACCCATCGGGGTGTTGCCCAATGCCATTCCTGGCTTTCAGGTGGGCATGGGAGAGAATCGAGAGAGAGTAAGAGGAAAAAAACGTAGACGAACGGGTCACGGTGATTGTTTCAACGAGCTCCTATAAAAAGGAGCATCCACGGGTGGTCGACCATTTGACTAGACGTCACCGTCAGCATGTCACAAGGGTCAGATGACACAGACAACAACAACAACAACAACAACAACGGTGGGATCATCGTGCAGGCCGATCAGGGTCTTTACAATTATCGCCCTCCGCGAGAAATTGATGCCACAGAATACAAATGGCACTTTGAAGATGTGAAATCTCAGACCACTTCGTCAAACCCTCTCCAGTTTCGTTTGGCCGATCGACCTTACCCTTCTGCCCCAGCGAGATCGAACTGCATCTTAAAGTGTACTTCAAACTGGGCTCCACAAAAGCACCCTTGAATGACTTCACCACCAACCAAGCTATTGTAGGCCCAGTGAACAATTTTGGGTACAGTTGTATCCGTCAAGTTCGTTGTCGAGTCAACAACAACGAAACTGAGTCCACGGCTGGGGTGAATTTGGCATACCGAGAATATTTCAAGACCTTGTTGGAAGCAGATCCCTGGGACGAAGCCAGCCGCCTCAAGCGACAAGGATGGTACAAAGATAGCGCAGGACAGATGGATAAATGGGGAGGCCTAGCCACTCATAATCCTGGAGGGGTTCAACGACAAAAGATCTGTGTCAATGACACGGGCAAGTTCGAATTCAACGTGTGCCCTTTGCCTTGTAATTTTTGCCAGATAGAACAGAACGTCCCACCCAACACCAGAGTAGAATTTGAGATCGAGTTCAATGACCCCAAGTTCTGTTTGATGTCCATGACCCTGGACAAGTCCACTGCAGCTGGGGCCGTGAACAACACGGCTAGTTTTGAAGTCTTGGCCCAAGAGTGTTTTCTCCGTGTGTTTTATCGCGTTCCCAATGATATCATCATGAAGTACATGGAAGAACAAGTGGAAAAGACCACGGTGGCCAACCCCCTCTCCTTCCCCTTCAGGCGCATGCGATGCGAGAACAGGTACATTCCATCAGGCGTCAGCCAAGTGGAGTTCAACGATGTGTTTCAAGGACGTTCCCCGCGCTTGTTTTGGTTGGTGGTGTTGGAAGATGCGCGTTATCAGGGAGAATTCAATAAAAATCCCTTTGACTTCAAAGCCAATTTTTCAGGATTCAACATCACCAGTGCCGAGTGCACAGCCAACGGAGTCCCAGTGAACAAAGCCAAAGTGGATCTTACCAACAAATACGAGATCTATGATTTGTTGCTGAATGCCTCAGGCAAAAAGAGACGCGATGCTTACCTGTTGGATCCCGATACCTTTGAAAAGGGTTTCTACTTTGTACCCTTTGATTTGACGGCTGTCCAAGATGGAGGTGATTCTGTCACCCCGCAGTTGCAAATGCTGATCAACGTCAGGCTGGGGTTTTCTACAACGACAGGTGCAGCATTGCAAGCTTTGTTCTTGTACAACACAGATGAGAGTCTGTTGCAGATTGACAACAGAGGAACCACTCAAGGCCCAGTGCTCTTGTCCGATGCCTTGGTGTGAAAAGAGCTGGAAAAAACATTATCTTTTTGTAACAATAAAAAAAAAGAGGTCAATAAAAATGTCACTTGCCTATTTCATGAACTTTAGATGCCTTGTTTGAAAAGAGCTTTTTTGTAACAAGAAAAAAAAAAGAGTTTAATAAAAATGTTTTATCTTTTTTGGTGATGTTTGTGTGTGTCACTCTCCTGTTCCTCGGGCCCCCTATAAAAAAGGGCACAAGTCCTCCTTGGTCAGTTTTGAAAATGCCTTGCAGAAAGAAAAGAAGAAGAGTATCTCGCAAAAAGAGGTACCACAGAGGGGGTGCTAGGTTCGTGAGACGACCCACCCTGCAGGATAAAATAGCCGAGGGAGCCAGTATGTTTTTATCAGGACCTGCCCCTTCGTTTGCTACGGCAGGCTTGTTCCTGGGCAAGCAAGCATTCAAAGGCATAAAAGACAACGTGGAGCATTTTTTAAAGGCCAAAAAGCGGCGGAGATAAAAAAAAAAAAGATCCACCTTGTCAAAAAAAAAAAGATGGTCAACCCATCCCGTGCCAGACGAGACAGCGCCCAAAGACGAAGAAATCGTCGGATGACAAGGCAGGGAGGTATTCAACGAGGAGGTTTCGTCCCCATTGTGGTGGATTTTAAGAAAGGGATCCAAGTGACACGGGACGCCATCGAAGCCATGCAACAACCCATCGACCACGACAAGGCCCGACGAAACGTGAACAGGTACAAAGCCGAGTATGCGTCTTATAAAAGACGCGGTGGAAACAAAGGGTTCACGCGTTGGGCCCGCGACAAAGGTTACGCCAAAAAAAGTGATGCCTGTTGCCTGCAGTAAAAATGCATGACACGTTGCAATTGCGAAAAGCGTGTCGAGGCGATGACAACATTTCAAAATACTTTTGGGACGTGTTTGGTGCGGATGAAGGAGCCTGTCAACCCGTCGAGTACCCCAAGTGCGCCATATGGAACACGGACCCCATACGCTTACCCGGCCAACATTGGATAGCGGTGTTTTGGGCGAGTCAAGACCACGGAGAATTCTTTGATAGTTACGCGCGAGCGCCATCCTTCTACAACGCAGCGTGGCGTTGTTTCGACCTTTTCCGTCACATTCCACAAGAGCTACAAGGAACCAACACCGATGTGTGCGGAGATTATTGTTTGTACTACTTATTTCATCGTTGCCGCGGCAAACCCATGACCCAAATTGTTCGACCCTTCTCACACACGGATCGTGTCTACAACGATACGGCCGTGGTGGAACGAGTACGGGAAGAATTCCCGAGTTTACGACATCAACACCTGGCAGGGGGACTGTATGATGAGGATGGACGCCCCAACCAGATGTGTCGGATCAAACGGTTGAATCTTTGCAAAAGAAAGGCATAAAAGGAAGAACGGTGTTTTTTACGGGGTGACAGGTTAAAAACATGGAAACGGAAGATGCTCCCTCTTGTTATGATCCACGTTTCAGGGTCCCGGGTAACATGCAGATCGTGGGTCCTACCTTGAGCGGCAAGACAACCTTCTTGTACAAGTTGGTCAAAGATGCTCCATGTTACTTTCGGGAAGACGACAGATCCCCTTGTTATTTTCAAAAAATCGTGTATTGCTATGGATCAGCCTGGCAACCGATTTTTAACCAATTCCAAGAGATGGGCGTGCAATTTCACGAGGGCTTGCCAGACAACGTGGAAGCACTCTTTCCACCCGAAACACGCCCCGGTTTGATCATCATGGACGATCTCATGCACGAAAGCAGCAAGTCACCTCAAGTGACCCAACTGTTGACCAAAGGAACGCATCACTTGGGTCTCTTTGCGATTTTCCTGTCGCAGAACCTCTTCCATTCGGGCAAGGAACAAGCTGGTCAAAATCGCAATTATCATTACACCGTTCTCTTCAAAAATCCTGCGGATACCCGTTACATCAAGATGCTGGGCAATCGTTGGTTGGGTGATTCAGAGGCATTTTGGCCCATCTATAAAAGGGCCACAGAGAGACCTTTTGGCTATCTATTGACCGACCATCATCCTCGAACCGACGACGCCATTCGTTTTCGTACCCATCTCTTGATAGACGATCCCGAACCTCTTACCGTGTTGCAACCCGCTCAAAAGAGAAGACACAAAACGTGAGAAAAATGTCTTTCCGTCGTCGAGATTGGAGAAGACAGCGAGGACGAGGCATGTTGGAGGATTTTAGCAAATCTCGCGCCACCCGCACCAATCAAATCAGAGCGCGATGGAATAAGGAGAGAGCCGACATGCATCGACGCTTGCAAAACGAAAGCGGTAAATTGCAAGAAGGTGCCCGTCGCCTCCAGTGGATGTTGGAAAACCCCAACCCCAGTCTGGGTGAAAGGGTCATGGAGAAGGGACGTCAAACCCAATTCAAAGCCAAGAATGCTTTCAAACCAGGCATCAAACGCCCCAAACTCAAAGCAGGAACGAAAAGAGCCCTGATGGCTGGGGCGATGGGAGGTGTCTTGGCCCCCGTAGTGGGAACTTTAATCGCCAAAGCTATAAAAAAGACGAAGACGAAGAAGAAGAAATCATAAAAAGAAAACAGTTATGCAGTCCCTCATTGTCATTCCCACCTATGGAACATGGCCCACCATGCCACGCATCGCTCGAGCGCCTTGGTCGCAAGGGGTTCCTTTTACCCGTTACGTGGTTGGGAAAGGGATACAATTGCAAGATGCAAGCGATCTCACCACGGGTCGGGCGGCCTGGCAAGCACAGATCCGTCGCAGTCAAAGAGGTCGCGGGATCGATGGCAGCCAGAGATCAAGAGCCATGGCCAAAGCCTATGCCAACCGACCCGCTCAGAAGGTCGATCGTTGGGTCAACAGAAAGATGTGGCGCTTGCGAGATAAGATGACTCCCGAAACCTTAACAGGAAAATTAACAGCAGGTGCTGCATTAGGAGGAGCTGCGGCGGCCGTGCCAGCAGCGTTTTTGGGTGCCTTAACAGCCAAAGTCTTCACCCAGAAGAAGAAAAAGAAGAAGAAGAAACAAGAAGGAGGGTTTTTAACGCTGCTAAGCAGTGCTGCCAAAGTGGGATACGAGGTTGGAAAGAGAAAAGATTACAAGCGTATGGGAGCCAAAGGAGCCACGGGGCATTATAAAGCGCATCGCAAACCCTGGGAAGTTTAAGGAAGGTATAAAGAGAGAGTAGTCCTCATCCGCAAGTACATTCACCATGCCAACCGTTCGCAGAAAGAAAACAAGACAGCGTGGAAAAGGTTTGGGCGCCGACATGGCCGTGGCCACGGCAGCTCCCATTGTGGCCAATCTCTTAAGTCAAGGGATTGAACACGCCATGGACAAAGGACCAGAGGTACTCGGCAAGGTAGCCGAGCATGGCAAACGTGGTGTAAAGTGGCTCTCGAAACGCTTCAACCGTTTGAGAAAAAAGAAACCTCAGAAGGGCGGTAGAAAAAAAAGAACATCCTTGCCCCGTTGGGCTCAAGAACCTGGTCTGTCCAAACTCGTAGGTCTACCCAATCATTTACCGTCACACGTGCAATTTCAACTTGAAAATTCCACGACCTCGGTGTAGGCAGGCGAAGGATATAAGAAAGGAGGAAACTGCAGGACACACACAGTTTTTTGTGATGGCCCCACCTAGAGGCGCTTGGCGTGCTTTTCCTGTCAATTCAAATTTTTCGCCCACTTCTGCTGCAGAGCGACGAGCGAACTCGGGATTTGATGCCCCAAGAAAGAAGGCCACTACCGATCGTTTTGGGAGACCCAACCGAGCCGTGAAAGCCAGTATTGCCTTGAAAAAAGGAATCAAGACAGCCAATGCGGCGACAGCGGGAGCGATTTTAGCGGCCACTTTGGGCGGTGTGCTTGCAAGTCAACTCTCGAAAAAAAAAAAAAGAAGAAGAAGAAGCAAGAACAACAAGGTGCAGGCAAAAGATCAAGGGGATGGCGCATGCAAGAACAAGCCGACTGGTTATCGGGGTTGACGGATCGCCGGACGTTTTCGGAGGACATAAAAAGAGCCAGCAACGAACAATTGCGAGCTCTGACCGATCTGATACGTAATCTCTACGACAACGTGATCCAAGTACCCGCTTACGTCAAAACCCCTCTCCTGGGTAACAGGAAAACGATTCGACGCATCAGTGCACTGACGACGCCTTTGCACGAAAGAAAGAGGCTCTTAAGAAGAGTAGGAGGAGAAAAACTCGTTCCCTTTTTGCAAGCCGGACTAGACGCCTTGTCGTCATGACGGACAAATACGCTCGAGAGATGATGTTGGTGCCCAAAGATCCCCCCTGGATGAAACCGCCGGTTCCCTTTCTACCCGATTCATCCCGTCAATGGGGAAGGGGTGAACAAACACCCCCCGACCCCAACGAAGCCTACTGGAAACGTCAATTCTTGACGGACCAATTGGTCAATGCCCCTCGTTTGGATCGCGTCATGCGTGTCATGGATGCCATGAAGAGCGTGGAAGGTGAAGGGCAACCGCCCAAGTTACCTTCGTACGGAAGTAAGAGCAGCGAATACTTTCGACTTCAGAATCAACTACGACACATGATAGACCCCCGTCAGACCTCTGCGCTCTTGAGAAGACCTCCCCCTCTTTCGGCGGCGGAAAACCAAGCCCGAACGGATGATATTATTCCCCCCAAACCACCCCTTGGATCCACACTTCCACCACCTCCCAAGTCATTTCAAGAAGCGCACCAGCAATCAAAGAACATTGACAAACAATTGGAAAACTTCATCAACGTGGCTAAACAGAATTTGGACGAGGCCAAGCGCGCCGGCAATAATCCTAACGAGGTGAAAATGGCTGATCTAGATTGGCAAGTGGCTCAAAAGTCTGCTGAAGTCATACGAGAGTTGGACGATCAATTAAACTCAGAAAACTATGGTTTGCCCTTCAGCGACCTCAAATACTGGACCACGGACAAAGACACATTCGATGCTGCCGTGGAAGCACACAAAAGAGAGCTGCTGGAACGTCGTGACAAACTGTGGGGTCAACTGGAAACAGAATATCAAGAGCACAAGGAAAGCATGAAACAGAGAGAAAAGCAAAGACAAGCCAAGATAGAAAACATTATTCAAAAAGGAAAAGGGGTCGCCTTGAAACGACACAAACCTCGCGGTTGGGTGCAAGAGTAAGAAAGTTGTTCAGAAAAAAGAGACGTTTAAAAGTTGTCACTATTTAAATTGTTGACCTGTTTTCACAACAAGATTGTTGTAATAAAGTTGCTTTAAAATGGTCAAAACACGTGTGCTCTTTTTCTTGCACTAACCGGTTTTTTGAATAAGAATTCATCAAAAAAAAGTCAAAAACGCAATGAAAAAAAAAAACAATCTGCGTGGTTCATTGTCTGATGAACCAAATCAAACAAGGCAAGACTCCTTTGTGGCCACAAGTAACGAGAAAAGGCCCACTGGTAGTGTAGACTCTCGCCAAGGTCACAGGTTCGATTCCCGTTGGGGTCCCAAAAAAATCAACAAGAACATTCGAAAACAAGAAAACGAAAAACAAGCAAGAAAAACACAAAACAAAAAGCACTCTCACTTTCTGGAAACGCTTGGTTGACAAAACAAATTGCCCTTCAAAGACAAGAGACGTCAGCGAAGGGCTTCCTCGTAGCCTGAGGGGTGGCGTCAGCTTTTTTTCCTTTATAAAGTCTCGCGCTTTGTTCTTTTTTCATTCTTCTCTCATTCGCTTACAACGCAAAGCCAGACGAGCTGCTCGGCAGAAGAAAACAGTAATGGGTGCAAGATTATCGCAAACACTTGGGACGAGACGATTTCAATTTAAACTCTTTTATCGTCGAGCCAGGTCCCGCTGGTGGTTCGCGCGTGGTCTGGAGCCAAGTGATGGCGTAAGCCGGGTTTTTCCAGGAAAACGCTGTTCTGAGAAAGACAAGAAAGATTTTTTCACGGCGTGAAAACAAAGATAGTTCCTCGCTAAAAAATCAGACAACTCTCCTCGTGGAAGGTTTAAGAGGTGGCTTTGGAAAAAGGACAACCTTTTCGGCAAAAGAAAGGGATTTTTTTACTGCAAAATTTCCGCAGGTTCGTAGTTTGTTTGTTTGTCTTTGCTCGATTCGTCATGCGAGGAAAATTTGATTTGTTTAAAATACTTTCACGTTTCTTCTTTCAAACGAGTTTTCTGCGAGTATTGAATTCAAACTATTTTTTTTCTTTTTTCATTCACGGAATGTCCCGGAGGCGAGCCAAGATGATTTTCGTTCTAACATGCGATGGAATCGAAAGAGAAAGAGAACCCGATTTACGACACGTCTTCGCGGAAAATGTCTGACTTTGAATTTTTTGCCCTGAAGGTTTTCATGCGGTCTAATTACCAAGTGATTGCTTGTATTATGTTCTGTTAAAAGAATTATTCAGCGCTCGATGATAAGCGCTTTTATCACCATAACATCCAGATAAATTTTGCTCAAACCCCGATCGGAAAGTTACTCAAGAAAAGAAGAAAGCGTTAATCCTTGAAATTTTTTCTTGTTGATGATTTTCATTAAACATGTTATTGAACTTTCACCCTTGTGTGGGCTTCTTCTTTCATATTGGGGATTTTGACTACTTCCCCAATTCATTCCCCAGGAGGATCGTACACAGGGAAATTTGACCACTTCCCCAAAAAAAAAATTTGAAAAAAATTTTGAAAAAAATCAAAAAATTTTTTGAAAAAATTCGATACTCAAAATCACCTATATAAATCAAAAATTCAAAAAAAACTTCAAAAAAAAATTCAAAAAAATTTGAAAAAAAATTGAAAAATAATTCTAGTCAAAATCCCCTATATAAAAAAAATTCTAGTCAAAATCCCCTATTGGGCGTGGTTAGGGAAATTTGACTATTCCCCCGGTAGCCACCCTTAACTATAGGGACTTTTTTGACTGTCCCATAAAAAGGGCGTTGGTTAGGGACTTTTGACTCGTGTCCCATAGTGCCACCCCTTACTACTATGTCTGCTGAGGTAGTGGTTAGCATTGTTTCACACATTTTCGTGGAAAATATTTTTGTTGGCAAGTGTCTTTTGTGGATTTGTTATCCTTGATAACCAAAATATTTTTCATCGCTACCCTTGGTAAATTGTAGTGAGTTTGACCCGGGATAACTACACTAAGGGAGAACAAATACGGTACTTATTTAACTCTTTCTTGGCGTGAAACAAGCCTACTATCAGTGCAACCCTGTTTTCCTTTAACTGGTCCTAACCGAGCTTTGGATAACTTCACCGGAGTTCTTCCACATCAGTTGCCAATTTCTGATCAAATCCAAAAATTCAATTGCACGAATGACAACTGCCAATTTCAGCAGTATGACCATTCCAGGTATTTCACCTGGGGAAAATGAAAGCCGAGATGAATTTACCTTGGAAGATGTTACGTTTGGTCAATTTGCTCAAGGTAAATCGGTTTTCCCTTGGTAAAAGTGTGTATTGTGACCACGGTTTATTACGCACACCTTGTTTTTAAGGCCGCATACTTGGGATAGTCCTTCATAAAATGAACAAGAGAAAAGAAAACCTGGTTTTCCCGCACTAGTCTAAAATGTAAGTGGTATGTTTGTTTTCTCAGGCTATGCTTTTTCAGGTCCACTAATCGGGAACACTAAGAAATATTAAGATTAATATATCTACAATAAAGTCTTTCACGTTCATAGTTTTATTTATTTACCAATCCGGCTATTCTTTTTTAAGAGGCAAACATCAATTACACAAATGTATTGAATCTTGTTGCATGCATGCACTGTTTGGCTGGAGGCGCCAAATAATAGTTGACTAAAACAGAGAGTGGAGTGTACAAAGCAACAATTAAAATCATAGCAGCCTTCAATTTCTTTCTCTTAAGAACTACAAAAAATTAATTTCAAATTATTTCAACCTTTCACTCAACAACGGTCACTTCCTACAGCTGCAGGTGCTTTTCGGTGGAAAATCTGTTCGGAAGTCTAAAAATTAAGAGTTTTATTTACTTAACTGCCGCCCCAAACTGTCGTAACATCAGAAAATTTAAATATACAGCAAAGAGAACCGAAAAGGCGGAAAAACAGACAACGTCACATGACATGACGTAATAGTTTATTTAGAAGGTCAACGAAAAATATTAAAAAACCACGTCCTAAACTGAGGAGAAATCATGAGGTTATCAAAATATAAAAACAATTTCCCCAATAAAAGAGTTTTGGTAAACATTCCTCGTTGGGTGTTCCTCAAAGATGTTTGTCTCTTTACACGTTTAAACTAGTTTTATATTTAACCAATACGTATTACTGGCTGCAATCCCCGGGGCGGGGGGGGGGAGGTACTCCCATATGTAAGCTATATAGGTATGTGCCGCTGTCAAGGGTATGGTTTTCAGGCAGTTTAGTCTGGGATAGGGTATAGTAATCAGAGATTTTTGGTCTAGAATAGGGTATCATTTTCCGCGAAACTGATCAGTTGCGTGAAGAATTTAGTCTAGACGAGGTTAACTGGCAAATGGCATTTAAAAATCGGTACGGTGGGCAGTACGGCATTTTTACTGACCCCAGGCATCTTAACCCTATTCGGCCTGGGCTTTTTTTGAGTTCCTGAGCCTGGGGAGGGGGGGGGGGGCACATTGTGCCCCCCCTTCGTAACTTCAAGAACATTAAGGCTATGACAATGAAACCTAGAGGGTACATAGTACGTCCAAAACTGTCTCCTTTGTGGTCCGCACAATGGAACGATGACGTCATATGACGTAGTTATTAGGTAATTAGTTATACGGCCGCCATCTTGGATCCGCCATCTTGGATTTCTGAATGTTTTTTAAAACCTCTTAAAAACCGTCCAAATTGACGCAAAATTAATCAAAAACTAATAAATAAACGCTAAATGACGTAAAAATACAAAAGTTATAACAATAAACATTGTTTTTCTTCATTCAAAGGTATAAATATGCAAATTTCCAAAAACATGGCTGTCAAAATCTTGTTGCCATGGAAACGTCAAGTCACGAGATCAAAAATTTGTCATATGAAATTGTTGCCAGATAAATTTTAGGAAAAGTCACAAAGTTTGATGGCGTTTGAATACATATTAAAGAAGTTATGAATGTTGAAAGTTAGCGCGGGCACTTTGGGCCCCCCACCCCAGGCCGAATAGGGTTAATAGACTGTGATAGTGAACGAGTTTCTGGAAAATAGTGAGTCTGGAATAGGTCCAGGATAGGGTAAGGTTTTTCAGTGTTTAGTCTAGAATAGGATTGCAAAATGCAGCTAAAATGGTCTAGTATAGGTTAAGGGTCTCGGAGTCCCAGCGGCACACCCCCGCCCAAAAATTTGCAGAGTACCCCCCCCCCCCCCCCACCCCCTGGCTGCATTCCTAGAAAATGAAATTTGTCCAACAGGACTGTAACGTAAACACAGTTCCTATTCTCGAATGATCATTAACAAGAAATACCAAAATTAATGTGAGTCGATGTTTGATATATCTAACATCATTGTAAAGACAAAAAGAAATAAACAATTGAAACTAAGTTTGCTTTCTTATGATATCATTAGTTCCAATTTCATTATTCATTGTCAGTGTCCACTATGCTATCGACGTGTCACAGGAAGTTTGTTAACCAGAACTTTGTTAACAATAAGTTGTTAACAATAGAACCGCCAACACCAGAATGACAGCGGTAACAATGATGCAATCATGTATCACCAGGCAACCCGAAAAAAAAGTTGCATAATAAATTCATTAAAGGTCAATGGCACAAGATGTGAATAACACAGATATTCTACGGATTAAATTCTGAAAAAAAGGCGACACTTCGAACATCAAAACCTCTGAACAACTGAATAGTTTGGTCTTTTAACCTTCGGACATACGAGGGGGGACGAGGGGGGGGGGGGGGGGTGCCACCCTCCCCTTAAGGTTTTTCTCCGATATTTCAAGACAATTTAAGATTAGCACATGCCGTTTTTAGTAGCTGTTCGTTTATCCTTGGACACATCATGGTTAAGTTTGGCGACAACCAGTTGCTATGGTAACGGGATATGACGTCATAATTAACATGAGGTCAACCCATTGTTGAATAAAAATGCGTGTTTTCCACCTATTTTTAGCGAAAAAGCCAAAAGCATCAAAATGTTTAATTGTATATTATTTTCCGATAAATTTGAATTTTTAGTAAAATCCAAGATGGCGGCCATCTTGGCGGCCATTTGGATGACGTCACGGACCCCTAGCAGCGCCACAACCCATAACATTTACCTTATCTTGTAGAGCACATCGCGGGCTATCTATTAGATGTAAAATATTTCCGAAATATTGCAACTTCGCAAAAACCCAAAGCCGGGAGGTGGGTGGGTGTTGGTAACAACCCCCTCCCTTGTACCACGGTGGAGGTATAAGTTTGCGTGTACGTCCGAGGGTTAAGACATGAAATTGATAAAAATTGGCTGATGAATATCAGACAAGACGACAATAAAGGCCGCGCGTGACATCCGCGTGGGTAAAGAATATCTTTGCCAGCGCTCAGGTGACCTAGTACTGAATCTTGGCCTTCAACGGGTTGACCCCAAAATTTCAAAAGAAGAAAAGTTAAATTAACTGTATACATCCAAAAACTTACGGGCGTGCAGTAGACATATGCTGCCCAAATGGAGCCTATTTTTCAAGTTGTCTTGGTAATGATGTTAAACACATCAAAACGTCAACTTATATTTTATTAAAATGATTCCTACCACCATGAAAGCCACTATCACTAATACATAAAAGACATAATAAAACGAGTGCTAAATATTCAAAGCTGCAAACTTACATCATGTGCGCATATATATCATATTTGCACATGTTGCAAATTTTAAAAAAACTTTTACGCTTACACCTAATGGGCTAAACATACGCGATTGACAGTGAATAATATTCACTGCAACTATAGTTATCATTATATGCTTTATATCTGCTATATATACCTAATACACCCAATGAGCTAAACATACGCGATGGACAATGAATAATATTCACTGCAACTATAGTTATCATTATATGCTCTATATCTGCTATATATACCTAATACACCTAATAAGCTGAACATACGCGATGGACAATGAATAATATTCACTGCAACTATAGTTATCATTATATGCTTTATATCTGCTATATATACCTAATACACCCAATGAGCTAAACATACGCGATGGACAATGAATAATATTCACTGCAACTATAGTTATCATTATATGCTCTATATCTGCTATATATACCTAATACACCTAATAAGCTGAACATACGCGATGGACAATGAATAATATCCACTGCAATTATAGTTATCATTATATGCTCTATATCTACTATATATACCTAATACACCTAATGGACTGAACATACGCGATGGATAGTGAATAATATTCACTGCAACTATAGTTATCATTATATGCTCTATATCTGCTATATATAGCATTGTATCTTAGAGAAGTAATCAGATTAACTTACAGACATTTAGTTATTTATTATTACGAATGAGGTTTAAAACTAGTATGAATCTGTAAATATTTTAGAAATAGTTATTAGTTTTTAAGCTTTAATTATAAGTTCTTAGTTTGGTGTAACTCTTGCGATTTATGTAACAGCTAACTCTTAAATATTTAAATTTCAAATCCATGTTATTATTATTACGAAAAAAATTTGAAGTTAGTATAAATCTGTAAATATTTTAGAAATTAGTTAATATTAGTTTTTAATTATAAGTTCTCAGTTAGATGTCACCAATTAGCTCAATAGACCAATTCCGATATATTAAAATTCATACTTGGCTCCGAAGCTTAGGGGAATAAAACAAAAGAAATCACATCGAGGTTCAGGTATGAATAATTTATTTCTTTTGTTTTATTCCCCTAAGCCTCGGAGCCAAGTATGAATTTTAATATATCGGAATTGGTCTATTGAAGAAAAAAACGAGCTAGAAAGCTTTGACACATAAATAAAGTTTGATGACGATGATGATTTATAAAGGACCTACTTTGTATATATTTTGTGACAGCTTAATTATAGGATTTGTCATACGCTATGTTATTTAATCAGTACTAGCCAATTATATAATTGTAATCTATTTTGTAATTTCCAGAGTTGTTGCATATTTTACAATCACCCTGTTGAAGACGAGTTCTAATAGTCGAAATATTGGCCATTAAATCTGCCTTTAATTTCCGTTATACTAGCCTTGCATTGTAAATTGTTTGATCCAACTTACACAGTTTTGACACTTTTATAGAACTCATGAATATTGTCTGAAATTTCCGAGTAAATAGCAACAATGGATTCCGCCTGCATGTCGAATGCTCCAGTTCAGGTTACCGTGTACCCTCGGGGGTGTCTCCAGTATAACAGCTCTAGCGTCTTACGATTACGCTTAATATACCTAAACCCAGATATCAAATTAAAGCTTATAGAGCTGGCTATCTAAATATGGAAACCATTTGGTAATAAAATGAATTGTCAAATTTTTTACGACGTCTAAATTCGAACGTCCGAATCAGCTTTAAAACGCTATAACTCAAAGCGATTATTGTATTTTGCTAATTTGATTTATTCTCGGGTTTCCGGACACGAAGCACTAAAAAATAGGTGTCGGCGATTTCCCATATTCAATTGCAGTGAAAAGTTACAGGATATTTTCGAAAACGGGAGAAAAAAAATTGGAGTGATCGCACGGAAATGACTCTTGACGAAAAAGTTTTCGGAAATAAGAAATTCGTCGACATGTTTTTGTTGATTATATGTTAGCCTAGCTTGTGTCCAAATTTGAGGAAAATCGAACAAATTCCCTTTGAGTTGTAGCTCTTTAAAGTGTCCCCTACAGGCGAAAAATTAACTTTGAGAAAACAGCGCCGCTAAATCAATCAAAAGAGAAACTTTTACTTCCGTTCAAAACGTTATACCGTCATTTCTCCGTCAATTTTCACTATTTTTCGATATTTTTTTGGATGAAAGTTCATTCTGTAAACTTTATTTTGACGCCTAAAAAATTATTTCAATAAAATGGTCGATCTGAAGGTACACGGTAACCTTAACTAAGCTACAAGAGACTGATGGCGAGCTAGCTAGGTCATTTAACTAGGTGAAATGAACTAAATTATGAGTAAAGGTTATTTCTATGTCAAGCAGAAGAATGCTAGGATGATGCTTGTTTACATTTTAGGTCTTATTTTCATCTCAGTACGTTTTAAGGAATACTGATACCTTCTAAAGGTTAACCAGTTGATCCCATTAGCATGAGAGGCATGCGGTCCGCCAAGGTACTGTCTGTTGAGGTTTGCCCTGTGACAACCCCTGTACCACCAGGCGCCTTTGAAAGTGACAGCGCAATTATTGCCCCACACATCATTATCTTGATCTTTGGTGGTAAACTGCATTCCACTGTAATGATAAAAATAATGTTCAAAGTGTAAAATATATCTGTATAAAATATATGTGTAAAAAAGGAGGAATAAAGGTAACCATGAGTTTTAAACACGAAGGCCTACAATGAAAATGATATGTCAGTGAGTCTCAAAAGGCAATGCTACTCAGTTTTCTTACTTTCCTGACCCAAAAATGCCAGCCATCGAGTCACCAGCCGTGCCATTGTATCCTTCAATCACAAGCCGGTATTTATCTCCCTCATCAGCCACCTTACATGTCATGTATTCAGCGTATGTGATGTTGCCATCAAAGTCCTCCAAGTCAACTCTTAGTTTCACGTCATCAGCTGCCGTCAAACGATGAAGATTGTCGTTTCCAAGCCAGAACTCGCCGTTCAGATCTCCAAACCCATTTTTGTAGGACGTCCAATCAAGAAAGAAATCAACCGAGCCGTTTAAACGTCTCTGAAAAACGGTCCAACCTCCACCATCCGTGGTCATGTCACACAACACTTGCATTGGTTTGCCACCATCTGGTTTGATTGTGTACACGCCACTTGAATTGATGCCATCGTGACGAAGTTGTGAACAGCTTCTTGGCTCTAGATAAGTGAATTTCAAATTATAGGTTTATGACCACACTTGTCTAATAATTCTGCAAGGGAGAGGTTAACAGTTTGCTGGAAAATAGACCTATCTAACATTAATATTTATATATTAAGCCCTGGTCACACATCTTGGTAAAAGGTTTTCCACGATGCAACCGCTGAAGATTTGCCGTGGTGTTCGTAATATCGGTACCGGACAGCGGTTTAATACACTCAATCAGTCAATCGCAATCAATCGCTATAATCGCTTGGTTTAAATGAATTTCTGCATAGCATGCACATTAAAAAGCAATATACATAGAACTAATTATAATAAGAACCTTCCTGTGAATCATTGCGCCTGAAAAATTTCTATTGACCAAATTACCGTTAATTTTGAATCACCGAGGATTCTACATCAATCATCGATCAATGTGTTTATGTTAAAAAGAAGTTCTTTGACGTTTTCTTGTCTTTTTTTGATCAGCTCGTTAATTTAAACTAATCGATAATCTCATAGCTTAATTTTTTTTGTATTATTTTAGTCACGTGATTGCGGTTAAAAATTGAAAATTAGCAAGCAAAATGCTGCGATAACCCCACGATGTACTAGCATCCCGTTCATTGGGGAGTTGTAATACTCCTGTTGCTTCATACTACAGAAATCTGGTTAACCTCCGGCCGTGTGGGCCACCTATGGCTAATATGGGCCATCTATGGCTAATATGGGCCACCTATGCTCATGTGGGCTACCTATGGCTCGTGTGGGCCACCTATAGCTCGACGGTGTGGGCCACCTATGGCTCATGTGGGACACCTATAACTCGACGGTGTGGGCCACCTATGGCTCATGTGGGACACCTATGGCTCATGTGGGATACCTATGGCTCATGTGGACTACCTATGGCTCGTGTGGGCTACCTATGGATCGTGTGGGCCACTTATGGCTCGTGTCAAAAAAGGCAAAGTCGCACACGAGCCACGGATGGCCCACACGGCCGGAGCTTAACCCGGTTTCTGTAGCATGATGCAACTGGGAATATTGCTACTCCCCCCTGGATGGGATGCTAGTCCATCGCAGGGTTACCCCCAGCATTTTGTCGCCGGTACCCATTTATACACCTGGGTGGAGAGAGACAGTGTGGAGTAAAGTTTCTTGTCTAAGGAAACAACACGACGGCAGAGACCAGGCTCGAACCACCGACCTTCAGGTTGAAAGTCCAACGCGCTAACCACTAGACCACCGTGCCTCCATATATGGCTCGTGTGGGCTACCTATAAATCGTGTGGGCCACCTATGGCTTGTCTGGGCTACCTATAAATCGTGTGGGTCACCTATGGCTTGTCTGGGCTACCTACGGCTCATGTGTGTCACATAAGGCTCGTGTAGGTGACCTATGGCTCTTGTGAGCCACCTGTGGCTCGTGTGACACCTATGGCTCGTGTGGGTCACCTATGGCTCGTGTGGGCCACCTGTGGCTCATGTGACACACCTATGGCTCGTGTGGGTCACCTATGGCTCATGTGGGCCACCTATGGCTCGTGTGGGCCACCAGTGGCTCGTGTGACCCACCTATGGCTCGTGTGGGCCACCTGTGGCTCGTGTGACCCACCTATGGCTCGTGTGGGTCACATGGCTCATGTGGGCCACCTATGGCTCGTGTGGGCCACCAGTGGCTAGTGTGGGTCACCTGTGGCTCGTGTGGGCCACCTATGGCTCGTGTGGGCCACCTGTGGCTCATGTGGGCCATTTATGGCTCTTGTGGGCCACCTGTGGCTCGTGTGGTCCATTTATGGCTGGTGTGGGCCATTTATGGCTCGTGTGGGCCACCTGTGGTTCGTGTGGGCCACCTGTGGCTCGTGTGGGCCACCTATGGCTCATGTGTGACTTAACCTTTTTAAATGAGTTGAACACCCGGAGAGAAATTGAATACTTCCACGAACCCACGTATTGTTTTCGACTTCTCTTTTCATTAGTTTCCAGTCTAACCTGTTTCACATCGATCTCCAGTAAATCCTGGCGGGCAACTGCAGTGGAATCCATTGACTTGGTCAGCGCATGTCCCGTTGTTGACGCAAGGACTGCTATCACATTCATTTATGTCTGCAAGAGAAGTTCGTTCACAAAGAAATTCAGCTGGATTCATTTGCAAGTTCAATGCCGAAATAATTCCGTCCAGGCCATCGCTAACTATAAATTCAGTTTTGCAAGTTAACACATTTGACACTCTGATAAAAGAGGAAAAGTAAGCGACCGAAAATATTCTGGCTGTTTATAATTATATATATTATCCCATGCCGTTGCATTCTGCGGTATGCCTCGGATTGTATTCAACGGTAGTTTCTTGGCGTCGTAAAATGAACTAGGTAGTGGTCTGAACTAGATATGTAAGTGTGCTTTAATCAAAACATCTTCGTATCTTCCTCGATTATGGCTTTCGGATAAAAATCGACAAATTTCGGAAGCACTGCTGAATAGAATGTTTGTCAGTTCAATGCGGATATTTTTGCTAGTTGTGCGATTTTTTCATGCATTGCAAAAATAAGTTCCCCTAATAAAATTACTCCCTAAAAACGTTTTTCCGCACACTTTACTCCACCACTAAGACTTCCAAGTATCGCCACTCGCTCGTTTCCGATTATAGCTTCTGAGTGGAGTCAGTAGCTTAATTACATGTAAGGGATCACTACAAATACGAATAACGGTAAGCAACACCGTCTAATTAAACATCCGTGATTGTTCCACATCGCCATCGCGAGGCTTTCTCCCGCATAACGGGAACCAACATTAATACTTTGACATTCCTTGCATGGGTTCTGGTCGTTAGCGACTTCTTTACCTCTATTGGGTAGTGCCGGTTTCGCTCTCATGATTTTTTTTAAACAGTATCAACAAGGAATTTGACTTGATACGAATCGCATACATAAAAGCCCTTGAGAAAATCTCAGTCTTTTAAAATCGTAACAATTTAACCTCGCAAACTCCCGAAAAATATGCGCCATGCAATAACACACCACCAGTTCTGTCCGCAATTCAGCATTAGTTAGAAAACGCGTTATGCTACGAATGATCAAAGAAAACGTTTCTTACCAGTCTCACAGTTTTGTCCCGTGAATCCTTCCTTGCAAACACACTTATAGCTTTTTTCCTGGTAGAGTGATATGCATTTGCCATTGTTCTTACAAGGCGAACTGCTACACGAAGACTACAAAGTAAAGAATGAAAAATGACAGTTTGACTACCTAAGCCGAAAACGTCTATCCTAATTTTTCGGGGTCAGTTTAGAATTTGAATTTGCGAAAATATCCTAAAATTTATCAGGCGGAAATATTTTCTTGTTAAGATTTTCATAATATTCGATGAGTGAAGTACACAAATTAAGACATCGTAAATGGATAAAAAACATTTGAAAGTCAGCAATAACAGACTGCGTTTCGACGACCACTTCTTAGAACTTAACTTTAAATGTAACAAGTTACCGTCTTCGTTTAACGACTTTTTGCATTATTAAGTGCTTAACCATGATGTTGATTACATATCTCCAGGCATGTTTTTTTTAGTTCTTAAGGAAGTCGACTAAACGACCGAAATTAGGGTAGGGTACACGATAACTACTCTATATCATTTATTGTACTGCAAGCAGATGTTTCCTTTCGATCCGTAGAATAGATTTCGCGAGTTTAATTTTCTCGAACCTTTGACGATTCGCAAAAAAATAACAAAATAAAGGCATTAGGGAAGTGGGTAAATAGCATTATTTGTGTTTGGTAACAGGTGGCCGTAATGTAGCTAACGTAGTGTTGCTACTCAAACTCAATTTGAATATGTAAATTATGCCCATGGGAAAATGCTAATGAGTATTCTCACGGACAGGACGCCGATATAAAGGGAAGGGTGTAAGATATTACGACACTCTTCATCAACCACCAAACGAAGTTGGTCAGTTTTTGGTGGAAAACTCAACCCGGCTTGCAAAGTACGAAGTATGGCTGAAAAAGATATTGGGAACATCGTACGCCCCGGTTTGGAAGCTCAAGGACATGTACAAGGAGTCCCGGTTCAAGCTCAGGCACCAGTTCAGTCCCCGGCGCAAGAAGCGGCTCAAGTCCCGGTTCAGGTTGCAGGCCACGGCGTAGCTCAGGATCGGGAAGCACAAGTGGCGGCCGTGCAAGAGGTAAAAGCAAAGTCTTGGCGGTTGTTTTAGAATTTGAGTGTTTGTGTGCCATGCTGCCGGGTCCGTTTCAAAATGTTCGGTGGCGGATTTGAGAGGCTGTTGGTTTTGGGACATATTTGTCTGGGATAGCAACATTTCTAACCGCTTAGTGGGTGTATTGGAGGGAGAGGGAAAAGGCGAGTTTGTTTGAATTAGCTGGATGTATCCATTAATTTGGCGAGTGTTAACGAGCTGTGCAAGGTCAATTTGCAATGTGGTTTTCGAAATAAAAATACTGGTTAATTTTGTAAATCGTGCTTAAAGCGAACCCTAGGGATTTGGGTAATCGAAGGGATATTATTCTAGAACCAATGTCGGTCAGGCAGGTTTGAAATACTTATCGGCGGGAATGTGCTAACTCTGGAATTGATCGGCCAGGGAGGCCTGATGTAATGATCAATGTGAAGTGAATGTAATAATTCTAGAATGTTAATCGGCCAGGGAGGCCTGAAATACTGATCAGCGGAAAGTTGCTGTGATAATTCTAGAATATTAATCGGCCAGGGAGGCCTGAAATATTGACCAGTGTGAAGTTAGTGTGATAATTGGCCAGGGAGGCCTGAAATACTGATCAGCGTGAAGTTACTGTGATAATTCTAGAATGTTATCGGCCAGGGAGGCCTGAAAGATTGACCAGTGTGAAGTTAATGTGATAATTCTAGAATATTAATCGGCCAGGGAGGCCTGAAATACTGATCAGCGTGAAGTTACTGTGATAATTCTAGAATGTTATCGGCCGGGGAGGCCTGAAATATTGACCAGTGTGGGGTTAATGTGATAATTCTAGAATATTAATCTGCCAGGGAGGCCTGAAATACTGGGTAGCGTGAAGTTACTGTGATAATTCTAGAAAATTAATCGGTCAGGGAGGCAATTATGTAAGTCTTGTGGAATTTATGTATAAGGCAACAGAGTGAAAATGAAAAAAAAAGCAAGTCAATAAAGATAGGTGGATAACAAAGTCTCTGAGTGATATTGACAATTTTGAGCAAGGGTTTCAAGACAAGATAAAATAGATAAATGAAATAAGGGTAGAACGTCGTCCCTCAAATCCGTGTGTCGTTTGTTTAGATGCATTTGATAAGTTTATTTGGGGGAGGGTTTCGGTTTTTGTTCTGGATTAGGGCGAGCAACTCCCATTGACTACTCTTTACTCTGGAGAGTCATTGGACGTACTTTTCAGGCGTTTTGAAGTTTGCTCCTTCCTGATCGGGAACCCCATTAACATTACAAAATAGTAGGATGATAATAACAAATGCTAAAACGGGGTGGTACATTTTTATATCTTATTCATTATTGTATCCATTAGATCTTTTTGCCCAAGACCAAAATGAGAAAACTGGACAGTGCGCTGTCATACAATGCTGTTTTTGGGAAAGTTTAAAGAGGACGTAGGAGCACTTCGAGTTCGAGAAGAAGTATCTTGGGTTAATATCAATGGGGTTCCCGTTCGGGAAGGAGTTGGGATGTTGCCAAAAATTACAGAGAATCATGGATTGACTGAAGAATGGTGTTGATATATTTGAGTTTTGTCAGCCATTTCGTGGAAGGTTTAAAAATGTATATTATGATTCGGAACTCCCTCCACAGAAAACATTTGCAAACAACGCTTCGTGCAAAGTATTCACTGATTTTGTTTCAAGTGAGATCTTAAAACGCATCAGGTCTGGGGCTGTATACCCTTGGAGTAAAGTGGAAGAGCAGAAACCTCCACATCTCGTGCTGCCGCTTACAGTAGAACTATCGAAGCCAAGATTGTGCATCGATGTATGTTTTCTGAATTTGTGGATGAAAGATAGCCTTTTCAATTAGACAAGTTGGCAGATGTTCCGCGTTATGTGTATAAAGACTCGGGATATGATCTTTTCGCATTTGGAGGTGCTTGTTAAATAGTGCGAGAGAGGGGAGTATTAAGGATTGGGAAGACGCAGGCATGTGGAGATAAAGACAGAAGGGGAAATGGGCATGCGAGGAGTCACATTTAACGTCACACATGGGTGGAGTTTGGGGAAGGCCTGAGTGGCTTTCCATAACTCATTAAATAACAATACATGAGGCAGAATAATACACTATAGCAACAAACGTTAGCTACATTATGGCCACCTGTTACCAAACCACAAATAATGCTATGTGCTTACTTCCATAATGAATTTAATTCCTACTTCAGTGTTCTCTTGTTGAAGACTTGCTTTCTCATTCTCCAGTTTAAATTGCCGTTTTGATATTACCATTATAGCAACAAACGTTAGTTACAATATGGCCACCTGTTACCAACCGTAAATAATGCTATCTACTTACTTCGAAAACAAATCTAATTGATAATTCTGCTTTCTCTTGTTTAAAGAATTGCTTTCGCATTCTCCAGTTTAAAAAAGGCCGTTTACACGGCAGAAAACTCGGGTACGGTCTCGTCAAAAAAGTGATACGGACCGCATAATTTTAGCCGTTTACACGGATAATGTTCTACTGCAGGTGGGACAAAAAAAGGCCTAAGGACCAAGTTTGGAAGGTTGCGTTTACACTACACATTTTGGGGGACCGGACCAATTTCTAGTCCCCAGAGGCACGCGGATTTTTACTGCGCATGCGATCAGCGAAGTTATTATGCAAGCTGACAAAACACGGGTCCGGACCAATCCCAAAAGACATGGTACGCATAGTTTACAAGGGCGAAAATGTGAGGTCCGTACTCCTTTCTTGACGGGTCCGTTCCCATTTTTTCTGTCGTGTAAACGGCCTTTTAGTAATTGCTGTTTTGATATTACCATATTGTATTATTCTGCCTCGTGTATTGTTATTTAATGAGTTATGGAAAGCCACTCGGGCCTGGGACAAACCCAAACCAGAGAGCGATTTGTGTCTCTGAAGGTGTTGTATTCAACCCGGCTTGCCTGAGGGTGGGAGGGTGGGTCACTAACAACTTCGTTTGGTGGTTGATGAAGAGTGTCGTAATATCTTACACCCTACCCTTTATATCCGCGTCCTGCCCGTGAGAATACTCATTAGCATTTTCCCATGGGCATAATTTATATATTCAAATTGAGTTTGAATAATGGTAATATCAAAACGGCAATTTAAACTGGAGAATGAAAAAGCAAGTCTTCAACAAGAGGACGCGGGATTAAGAATTAAATTCAGTTTTATAAACTTAGAAAATTGTTATAAAAAATAAGCTGTATTCAGTGTTATCTCGAGCATGCATGACATTTTGTCTTTAGAAAACTGGGCGACAGGCAGAAATAAGTTCGCCATCCTGTTTCAATGGCATTTTGTATTGAAAGGACGATTAATGGTGAAAATTTAAAAAGTCGACAAATTAAAATATCTGTACTTCTTGTAATTGATCGGGTTTTCTTTAAAATTTGTTTGGCCAACTGCCACACAGAGACCATAATGAAAATAATATTAAACTTTGTTGCAATACTAGAAAATGCGTTAGAAACTTCTTGGTTCATACTTCTGGCTTTAACCATGAAACTTATCATTTCGTTGTTCCTTTACGCGTAGATCACAAAGTAATTTTGTCCATTAAATAATTTCGAAATGCAAAAGCAATGCATTTTTTGAGGGGTGTTCACATTAAAAAGGCCTGTGGAGCTTCTTTGATAAAAAAAAAATGAAGCGATATTTGTTGCACTGTTAATATAAATACTATACTACTCACAGGAATACTGAAGTGATGAAAAAACTGGCTGGGGAGGAATTTGTCCGAGTTGTTGTACTTGTCAGATGGGAGCAGTTCGCAAAGCAGTTTTCCGTTGATGTCAGGCGATGCAGCCACGTTATAGGAAAAACACGAAGGAATTTCTATACAGGCAAATCCGCATTCATTTTGGTCTTGGACGAGATCCTTTCCAATACTGGTGATGTTCAGAAAGGAAAACTCGTCGACCATGAAGTTGACATAATCCAGGCCATCAAAGGATTCTTGGCTGAAAGCTTTGTGAAAAAAAAAACACAGGGAAAAAAAGTATACATGAGTGCTTTTAGCAACAGGAAATTTAGAGAAATAACCTTCGTGATAGAAAGAAGCGTCATAAGGTAATAATGAAGCTGGGCGCCAAAAACGGTGAACGTCATGGAAGAGTTCTACCTTCAGAATCAGTTGAAAATGATGCGGCAAAGACTCCCAGTGCGAAGAGAACCATTGGGTAGTTTTCCATCTTTCAGATACCGTTGCGGTAAAGGCCTGAGTCGTGCTTTAATTCGATCCCTTAATAAAGGTTTGTCTTTGTTTAAAAGCGGGCATCTTCAGATGCAATGGTTTTAAATGACGTGAAACAAGAGATTTAAGACACAAAACAAACAAAAAACAATATTTTCCGCCGCACCAAAGAATACCCAATGGATTATCGCAGAAGCTCATAAGTGTCATAGGTGTCACATTACAGTGAACTTATAT
Organism: Dendrophyllia cribrosa; assembly: GCA_024195265.1. Classification (NCBI taxonomy): domain Eukaryota; kingdom Metazoa; phylum Cnidaria; class Anthozoa; order Scleractinia; family Dendrophylliidae; genus Dendrophyllia; species Dendrophyllia cribrosa. The sequence goes on along the minus strand of JAJLRJ010000006.1, from coordinate 5,721,870 downwards.
TGGTTCATTCCGTAGATGGACGTTAGTTTGCATCTTTTTTACATGTAGCTACCCGTTTTAGTAAACAAAATATAACAAACTCATGTAGAATGAAGGTAATTGTATATTTCTATGCACTGCCATTATCTTTTCAACCTATGATTAGAACTTTTCCCTTGTTGTATTAGATTCGAATTCCGAATATAAAGATGAGTTCTGTCATCTTTACTCTGCCTTGCTCATACAATGTCCCAGTGTGGGTACCCTGTGCGTAGTTTCTCAGGACCCTCTGTCAGTCTTAGACCTTCTGTTGCGGTGAAGTTCTGGGTTGTACGTTGTAGATTTGTGTTTCTTAACATAATTTTTTAAAGTTTCTTAACATAATTTCTTTAAATGTGCCTGTTATCATTAGAGTGCAGTCCTAACGGTTAATAGGTCTTTAAAGCCTTCTGGTTGTGCCAGAAAAAATAAATAACAGAAACAATACTAGGGGCATTCATAATTGCTTTGCTGAAATTGACTCATGTCCCGGACGTGTTTTAAATAAATAATAAAATAAGCACAAAATAAACACAGAAGGCATAAAATCCTTATTCGCATGCAAATAATTCATTTTCGATATATTAATATTCATATTTCGCTCCGACACTTAGGTGAATAAATAAATAATTAATTTTGTTTTATTCCTTTAACCTATCTATTAATGTTAAGCTTATATAATAAAAAACACACAAAATTATAACATCGTCGACAGAGTAAAATACGCGATATCGTACTTTACTCGAAAAATTACCGATGTGTAATAACGCAAATTACCCGCGCTACTATTCCGTTCCATGAAACTATCGGTAGTTGCATGGTATTAAGCAGACATTGGCCTCCAAAACTGTGCCGGGGATGTTAGAAATTCGCTTTAGTTTTTAAGTTGTTGGCGCGAACGCAAAAAGGATCGGATAGAAAACTCTAAGCAATCTTCAAATCACTTTAATTTTGCGTGCAAAACAAATATCAAAATCCCCCGACACGGTTGGTGATAGACTCAAGGTGAATTCTTTATCAGGTGAAAAATCCGTTTGTCTAGCGTTTAGCACAGTTTTAGGCATTTTCCTGGAGAATATTTTTGTGGAGAAGTATCTTACGTGGAAATTTTTTTTCTTAGGTTAAAGATAAGAGGTTTTGTGATTTTGTTTTATTCACTGATAATAGAATAGCAGCACAGCGCTCTGCACACTGGTCACTAAAGAAAATAACAACAGGACATGCGATCATTTTCCAGTCACTTTTTGTGTTGTAATGCCGCAATCTTGAAATATTTTTTCAGTTAACTAAACAAAAAATGACAATGAAATGAAGTTTGTAAAAGAGCTCAGATGCCAGTGTGCATTAGGGGAGGGGATTAAAACTTTTCCCGAGGGAGGAGGGGAGAGCAAAAATGTTTACCTTTACCCTTGAGGGCACAACAACATTTCAACACTATTCTGTACACTGTTCCATTTGCCAGCCCTCTCCATGTGAATAATGAACACTCCATTATTGTTGGAGCTTTTTTAACCAAGCAACTTCTTCGCCGCCATGAAATAGGTTGGAACTGTAAAGTTTATTTCGGGGTGTTGTAGCAAGATGGTAAAAATTGGTTTTTATTTCCTTTCTTTATTGCTTGACGATCTTTTTGCTCATCGTTGCACTTTTTGATGCTTTTCAGTTGCGAGAAAACTCAAAAGATGTTGTTATACTTTGACCAAAAACACATCGTCTGATGTAACAAAGGAACGTTCAGTAAGCCGTTCTTAGGAGTTCGCGCATTTAATGTGCAGAGTTCTTTTAAGAGTTTGAAAGGAAACTTGGAAGTTTTTACCAAGTTATTCACTTTTTGACCCTTGCCAGTTGCGAAAACAAACTCAAAAAATGTGGTTTTTCTTTGCCTTTGCCTTCATTGCTGTAACAAAAAGCGCTCAGTGAACCGTTCTTACGAGTTTTGCGCAACTTAAGTGAAGGGGAATTTGGAAGTGAGGGGGATCAATGGAAGAAGGTTAGCTATCCGACTTACTCAGTCTGCGTTAGTTTATTTGTTGGTCTGGTGTTTAGTCTGTCCCTGAATTTGTTGGACGTTCAGTTACTCTATTAGTCTATTTGGACTGTATATATCCGCTTATCTGTTTCTGATTCTTAGTTAGTCATTAACTAATGCTCCACATAAGAACTACGGTAAACTTCATTGTTCTGCGGCATTGGCTCTTTCCCACATAGAATATCTTTGATTTCAAGAATAGAGGAGGGGCTGTTGGTTCATAATTATATTTCAGTACAAAAATAAATTTTAGGAATTGTTCGTGCTTAACCAATCAGAATAGTGGAAGACAATAGCTAATAATTTTGCTTCTAAGATGAAGTTCCCCAAATACAATATCTTTTAAAAATTGCATGTTGTGCGATTGGATCTCAAATTACTTGAAACCTTAAAAAAATGTGACAAAATGCACCTTGAACCTTAACGTTTTAGTGGTTTTTGAGTCTAGACCAATGAGATCACTAGTTGTAACAATGAAAAAGGTTGATATTCCAACATGCATTGCCGTTCAGCACTTTCCTTCTTTTGCGGATCATTACTTAATTGGTCTGTCATTCGGTCTGTCCCTCAATTTGTTGTTAATTTATTAAATTATTCAATGGTCTGTTAGTCAGTTAAACTGTTTATCCACAGTCAGGCAGTTTTACCGACAGTTGTTCAGTCAAGTAGGCATTAAATTGGTCGGTCAATCAAGCAAATCATTTCTATTTTTAGAGAGTAAATTGCGTAACCTAATTCCATCCTTCATGAAGGATAATTCAATAACTGTCCACAATTAGTTGAATGACTTTTTTATTGCATCATGTGACCTTTTGTACAGTGATGTACGCGTCAGTTCAACTCTACTGAACCAAGATGTATCCCATGGCTTTGATCTTTTTATCACCATTATCTGGACCTGAAGTTGCTTCATTTCCGCAGGTGTTGGAATCACGATAATCTTCAGTACCAAATCCGATTCTCGAGTCACAGCTTGCGCATTGCTTCTCGTTGTTTCCAAGGATACCAATTCTTGCTTTTGAATATGGTTTGTTCACACTGAGATTTCCACCGAGGACATTGAAACCCTCTTTGTTACAGTTGGTCTGCAAGGAGGCCTGTGAACCAATCAGCTTCTTCCACGTGTTACGACCCAATGAGGTGGCGCGGTATTTCCCGTCAGCGATCAGTGAGTGTAGAGAGCTGGCCTGCTTGTTGATGACAATGAACTTGATTTGCTGGCCGATCTTCATACCGAGACAGATCTTGGAGAAAGGAGTGTTCCAATAGGTCGGCAGTTTGGTCTCTTGAGCGTCAAACCCAGTCTTACCTCCAGGAAGATTATAGGCATTTTTGTTGCTCCAAAACCCAGAGTTGTAATGGAAAGTTTTCTGAAATGCATACAACAAAAGAGGGCTAGCTTTAAACTATGTGCATAACTTAGGTTTGCAACGACAGTTGCTTACCTTTGCGCCGTTAATCTTCATAGCCAGCGTCCATCCTCCATCTCCGCATCCAAAGTTTCCCATGTGACAGTAAACAGGAATCTTTTGTGAACCAAACTTTAGCGTATACACTTGGTTTTTGGTGGAACTTTGAAAGAGAAAATGGCGCACGTAAATTCGACAAGATTACGATATATTTTTCGTCACTTTTTCATAGAATTCTGGCAGTTTTACAAAAACGGGGAAATAATTTTTGAAATCAGTATCTTTCTCTATAAGAGTATTTCCTCTCGCTGATCACCGGATTTTACCATGCTACATCTAAGAACTCACCTGTGTTTTTCATACTGTTCCTTGCATGAAGAGGCAGGAAGTGCTGTAAACGAGATAAAAATTCCGGTTATTCGTTGATGAGTTAATGTGTAAAAATGGATAAAATTTCAAACAACAGACCCTCTTGTTAAGTGAGACGCAAAACGCGCTAAAGAGAAACCGACAGCTTTAAAATGGCGCGCGCGTATGTTTTCCTGATTAGCTTGCCGGGCCTCTTGTGGTTTATAAAATCGACACGGTCACTGAAATCCTTGATGAGGATAACAGTTTACCTGGTGGCTTTGTAGGGGAAGGCTTGTTGACCACTGCAATAAGATTTTCCAGTTTCGCTTGCAGCATTTTAATGGCGTCGTTCGCGCCCGAATCCTGCAGGAGGTTACACATCAGGTTACAAACCATCATCTTGTCGTACGGCTTGGCGCAAGTTTTGGAGGATTTTGATCCATTTACGGTCAGTACGAGAAAGACTGCGAGAAAATAGGCTTGGAAACACAAGCGCATTTTGTGAATTTGCGGTTAAGTTGTCAGTCACTCAACAAACAAAGGTTCTATGGATCATCAACTCTTATGACTAATACCCATAGTCTTGCACTTACTTATGCTCAAGGTAACCACAAAGGCTGTGTTAACAGTGCAGGAATATTTTCCTGCTTACAGTCCCGTCCAATCAACTAACTCCAAGTTTATCTTTTGTCGTAACTCGTCTCAGTACCTCTCGGCCTCCTCAGTGAATTTTGAGATAACTTCCATTCTTGTATATCGTGGATAAAAGTGATAATTAAAAGAGCGAAATACGAAAAACTCAATTCCAATTCTCTTTATGTGTGTGTTTGTGCCTTTACATAAGACAGCCACTAGAGAACGGCAAGAGAGCGCACGAAAATGAAATAGAGACGGTGATAAATTAGCGAGCGTTCAGATTTGTGGCGGCAAAATGACATACGGGATGAAATACTCGGATATTGTCGCAAGCGAATAGAGTGAAATTAAAACGACTGGAAAACATCGGGACAAAAATATGCACGAGGCAGATAATTAAACGGGCCCCTTTCCTGCTAGAAAAATATCGTTGGAACTTATTTTATAGATCGTTTCAATTTTCGCACGTTCCGTTGATCTGTTTCTGGGTCTCAAATCTCTGTCGATTTTTTTAAGTTGGTGAAGTAATTATAACTCGTAATGTAAAGCAAGACATTTGTATTATGAGCCGTTCGTACAAGTGTTTTTTGTAGCGATTTCAATTACAGTTTCAAATTGTCCGTGTCAAAAACTAGCGAGTGAAACGAAGCGATTTGATTTGATAACGATTTTGAAATGTGGTGAAGCGGTAACAGAAAAGCGCGTATAATTAACTTATATAACGTGCTTTCAGTGTTTTTTTCTTTGTTTATACATGTGCAATAGGTAACCGTATCACTTTCCCGGACATAAAAGTAAATCTAACTTTGGTCTCAAGTTATATCAGTCAACTTGTCTGTTTGACTAAGCCTAATTTCATCTTGTGATTGTAGCCTAATTTCGACATATCATAGGCATGTAACATAACAAAGGGCTTGGTTGCCAATGATGTCATCGACCGTTAAAAATGGCATCGACCGTTTACGAAAGGAAAATGAACGACGTCGGTAGTTAACCTGAATAACGATTTGAAATTACACGCAAAGTCGCCTTCCAAATCTTCTTAAATTATAAACACAAATGGTACCTACCAGCAATGCAAGTTCATTAAAGAATTATTTCGTTTCTTCTCCTACAAAGCTTGAATTTGAACGTGCCGATTATTTCTTTTAAATGAGAGAAATACGAACTTTGGATAAAGAACTCAGTATCCGCATTCTTTCGCAGACGCAAAGAAGATGAGCATTAATACACAGTCTGAGACACGTGGCACAAAGTTCTTTCTAAAAATGTAAATAATTTAGGAACGTCACTCATGTTAGGTCATGTTAACCTCTGCTTTGCTTAATTCTTTGCTCAAAATATTAATTCGCCTTGCTGTTTGCTTTACAGTTTAAGTAACTCAGTCAGATAATTTATTGCTCAATCAGTATTGATATTGTGACGAGAAAATAGACTTTGATTGCCCTTGGGATGTGAAAGATGTTTAATTTAGTATCGCGAAAAATGACACCTCAGACAGGACAGAGGTCATTATAATACTGTCATTACACCGAAAGGATTTGTTTAAATTGTAACTAAAAAGTACACACGGTTTTACCTTTGTGACAAGTTTCTTTCAAAAGTCTGCGATATCAATCGGACAGAAGTCCTTCGCGTTCCTATAACATTGAACCGTTCCCATAACAACCGAAGTGTGTGACACGCTGAACACAGGGGAGGATAGTGTGGAGCGTGTTAATAACATTGTATTTCCATACTGAGTGCGTACTTTTGTGGGCAAATCTTACGCCTATTTCTTACAGCATGTTCTTACACAGATGACAAGCACCAGAATTTGTGTTTAGTGAAATTAACACAGGCATGAATGCGAGGAAAAGAAGAGGTTTTGTCCCTTTTACTTGGGCGTCAGCGTCGAAAGAATCTCAAGTTTGTGACTTGGAGAACTCGATCACGTCAACAAAGCAGCAGGTTATAGTAGGTAAATGCAGTAACTCGTCCTATAGAAACTCTCATTTGAAAATACACTACCTTTTGAGAAAAAAAAAAAACAGGTTGCAAAAATTGATTGACACTTGTTTGTAGAACAACTTGTGCCAATTCAAAACGCTTGGACAATACAACATCGCGGGTATTGAAATTGCTGGGTGTACATCACTTATTGTACTTCATCATTCTTCTTTGGAATAACATGATTGAACGCAAAAATGCCAGGGGTGGACGTGGGTGCCTTTTTGTCAGGTGAAGATGTTTGTTAAGGTAGTGACTAGCATTGTTTCACACATTTACGTGGAAAATATTTATGTTGTGTAGTATCTTTTGTGGATTTGTTATCCTTTTAAACCGAAATATTTTTCATCGCTGCCCTTGGTAAATTGTACTGATGTCGATCCAGGATAACTACACTACGGTTTGCACTTGTCAGAGAACACAAAGGGAATAACAAACAGGCCAGTAGGAACGAATTTGAAAGTGAGAGGGCACGATCGACTGTTGTCGGCCGAGACCTCATCAATATTTTCGACGGTTAAGTGGCAGTCTTCTTTATTTTAATTTTCACCCAAAAAGTGGGGGGGGGGGGGGGCTCGGGCCTACCCGTCCCCCCCTACTCCTACGGGCCTGACACATACGCAAATACGGTACTTATTTACCTCTTTATCGGAGCGACACAAACCAACCATCAGTGCAACCCTTTTTTCCTTTAACTGGTCCTAACCGAGCCTTGGATAACTTCACCGGAGTTCTTCCACATTAGTTGCAAATTTCTGATGAAATCCAAAAATTCAATTGCACGAATGACAACTGCCAATTTCAGTAATATGACCATTCCAGGTATTTCACCTGGGGAAAATGAAAGCCGAGATGAATTGACCTTGGGAAATTGTTGGTGCCTTTTTTAGGTCCACTAATCGGGAACACTAAGAAATATTAAGATTAATCAGATATCTACAAAAAAGGTCTTTGACATTCATAGTTTTATTTGTTTACCAATCTATTCTTTTTAAGAGGCAAACATCAATTACACAAATGTATCGAATCTTGTTACATGCATGCACTGTTTGGCTGGAGCGCCAAATAATAGTTGACTAAGACCCCATTCAGACGCCGAACTTTTCATGAGCCGAACCTAATACCGTGAATTAAGTACATGAAAAGTTCGGCGTCTGAATCAATTAAGAACGGCTATTTGAATTTGGAACGGCTCAGCCGTTCTTTCCGCCTGGCTTAGCCGGGAATTTCGGCTTTGGAACGGCTTTGATTCAGACGCCGAACTTTTCATGAGCCGAACCTAATGCATAAATTATTATAACGACTGGTGCGTGTTCTGACATCTTTGCCTGAAAATCGCTGACCTTTCGATTTGTTTCTCTTCAAACTGAATTAAGTTCGGCTAATTAGGTTCAGCGTCTGAATCAACAGGCGTACTTTTGTTAATTTGGGTCGGCCCAAATTAGAATTAAGTTCGGCTCATGAAAAGTTCGGCGTCTGAACCGGGCCTAAGTGGAGTGTACAAAGCAACTGAGTGGAGTGTACAAAGCAACTGAGTGGAGTGTACAAAGCAACTGAGTGGAGTGTACAAAGCAACTGAGTGGAGTGTACAAAGAAACTGAGTGGAGTGTACAAAGCAACTGAGTGGAGTGTACAAAGCAACAGTTAAAATCATAACAGCCCTCAATTTATTTCTTGCTCTTAAAAACTACAAAAAAATAATTTCAAATTATTTCAACCTTTCACTCAACTACGCCCACTTCCTACAGCTGCATGTGACGAGCGTATTCTGAAGATCAGGAAAACCCAACGAATGGTTTCGGTGGAAAATCTGTTCGGAAGACTAAAAATTAGAGTTTTATTTGGTAAACTGTCGCCTCAAACGGTCGTAACATCGGGAAATTTAAATGTACAGCAAAGAGAACCGAAAAGATCAGATCGAATTAACTTGCACATACGTTTCCTTAAAGCACTAAAAGTCCTAAAATGATGCGGAGAAACAGACAACACCACATAACATGACGTAATAGTTTATTTAGAAGGTCAACAAAAAAATACTAAAAAACCACGTCCTAAAAGGGGAAATCAAGAGGTTATCACCATAAAAACAATTTCCCCAACTAAAGCGTTTTGGTAAAAATTCCTCGTTGGGTGTCCCTCAAAGATGTTTGTCTCTTTACACGTTTAAACTAGTTTTATATTTAACCAAAATTACTGGCTGCAATCCTAGAAAATGAAATATGTCCAAAAGGACTGTAACGTAAACACAGTACTGTTCCTATTCTCGAATGATCTTTAACAAGAAATACCAAAATTTAACGTGAGTCGATGTTTGATATATCTAACATCATTGTGAAGACAAAACAATTGAAACTAAGTTTGCTTTCTTATCATTAGTTCCAATTTCATTATTCATTGTCAGTGCCCACTATGCTATCGACGTGTCACAGGAAGTTTGTTAACCAGAAGTATGTTAACTTAACAAGAAGTTGTTAACAATAGAACCGCCAACACCAGAATGACAGCGGTAACAATGATGTAATCATGTATTACCAGGCAACCCGACAAAAAAAAAAATTGCATAATAAATTCTTTAAAGGTCAATGGCACAAGATGTGAATAACGCAGACCTTCTACAGATGAAATTCTGAAAAAAGGGCGACACTTCGAACATCAAAACCTCTGAACAACTAAATAGTTTGGTCTTTTAACCCTCGGACGTACAAGGGGGGAGGGGGGTGGGTGCCACCCTCCCCTTAAGGTTTTTCTCCCGATATTTTCCATTTAAGATTAGCACATGCAGTTTTCAGTAGCTGTTCGTTTATCCTTGAGACACATTTTGGTTAAGTTTGGCGATAACCGGTTGCTATGGTAACGAGATATGACGTCATAAGTAACATGAGGTCAACCCATTTTTGAATAAAATTGCGTGTTTTCACCTTTTTTTTCAGCGAAAAAACATATAAAATGCTACCAAAATCATCAAAATGATAAATTGTATGATATTTTGCAACTCTAGCAAACAATATTTGCAATTTCCGCATTTTTTCGATAAATTTGAATTTTTTGTTAAGTCCAAGATGGCGGCCATCTCGGACCCCAGCAGCGCCACAACCCATAATATTTACCTTATCTTGTAGAGCACATCGCGGGCATCTATTAGATGTAAACTATTTCCGAAATATTGCAACTTCGCAACTTGTTCCCAAATGGGGGAAGGGGAACAAGGGGGGGGGGGGAGGGGAACAACCCCCCCTCCCCCTTGTTCCACGGTGGGGATATAAGTTTGCGTGTACGTCCGAGGGTTAAGACATGAAATTGAAAAAAATTGGCCGATGAATATCAGACAAGACGACAATAAAGGCCGCGCGTGACATCCGCGTGGGTAAAGAATATCTTTGCCAGCGCTCAGGTGACCTAGTATACGTTCTTGGCCTTCAACGGGTTGACCCCAAAATTTCAAAAGAAGGAAAGTTGAATTAACTGTACATCCAAAAACTTACGGGCGTGCAGTAGACACATGCCGCCCAAATGGAGCCTATGTTTTTGTCTTGGTAATGATGTTAGATACATCAAAAACGTCAACTAACATTTTACTAAAATAATTCCTACCGCCATGAAAAGCCACTATCACTAATACATAAACGTACATAATAAAATGATTGTTAATTATTCAAAGCTACAAACGTACATCATGTGCACATATATATCATATTTGCACACGTTGCAAATTTTAAAAAAACTTTTACGCTTCACCTAATGGGCTAAACATACGCGATTGACAGTGAATAATATTCACTGCAAGTATAGTTATCATTATATGCTCTATATCTGCTATATATATCTAATACACCTAATGAGCTAAACATACGCGATGGGCAGTAAATGATATTCACTGCAACTATAGTTATTATTACATGCTCTATATCTGCTATAAATACCTAATACACCTAATGAGCTAAACATACGCGATGGACAATGAATATTATTCACTGCAACTATAGTTATCATTATATGCTCTATATCTGCTACATATACCTAATACACCTAATGAGCTAAACATACGCGATGGACAATGAATATTATAATTCCACACATTGATACACTGCCCAAATATGGTCAAAAAGTTGTTGATATACGCTATGTCTACATGACGTATATCCAACGATGGCGGTAAATTTCGCATTTTGAAGGAAAATGAAAATGACCGCTGCCTGCACTTTAGTGTTTTTGGGAGAAAAATGCGTGAACTATTAGATAAAAATGGGAAAAGAACGATAAAGGGAGAAGAAAAGAAAAGAGAAAAGTTATTGATCACATGATTGGACAAAAATGGTGGGAAATTTTCGCGTTGTCGCGGTCGCAGTGCAGTGTTTCTTGGCGAAGCTGAATGAAAGCTGGTTCAAAGTCAACCGCTCTACAAGAAGTGAATAAAGCAGCACAATTTTCGGAAAATGCCTTTAGTAATCACTTCTGGAATATGATTAGACTTGATACTTCCTCAGAAAAGTTTCTGATCTTTGTTTTAAGCGAATTGACGCCACTACGGCTGTAGGAACTAAAACGAGCAAGTTTGTAAACAACAGCGATCGACTCAGCTCGTCCTTCGATGTTTGAAAATTTAGTGCGCTGATGGAAAGGACTAAAAGCCACATCAACTACAGGTAACGATGTTTTAACCGTTTCTTGTATCCTTATTTTAGCTGTGAATTTTTGTAAGACATACTGTCCATGCTGCAGTTCTTTCATACTTTTCGCCGCTATGTTTAGGTAGCCGTGTGTTTGTTCAACTTTGTTTTGATTCTGAATTGAACTTTTTAAGACACGAAACACTTGTAACTAAGAAAATTTATGCCATTTTACTGTGTTTTTATTTGTGTAATCATTACTCTGTCTCGTTCTTTACGTAGACGAAAGCTCTTCGTAGAAACTCTCAAATCAGTTTTAGCTCCGCAAACGTTTTGGCATTCGCTGCTTGTTGTGTAGGAAATGACGCGAGGTAAAAGGTTGTATATCAATGAATTTTTTCTCGAAACTGTGATTTGTTGTCAATGTGTTGAATCAAGTTTGCACAATATTGACAAAGGCGCCACTTTCATTCACTATATAAAGTGAATTGTGTGATGTTGCAAATTTCGCGCCGTAAAACATATGTAACTTGCTTTTTTTAAAATAAAAGGCTTGTCGGCGATATTTTTTCTTCAAACTGTGCTTTGTTATCAATGTGTTGAATTATAAAACTATTATAGCGCGAAAGCGCGCGTGATATCGCCTAATACTTAGCCGACGAGGCCGTAGGCCGAGTCAGCTAAAATTAGGCGATATATTCACTGCAACTATAGTTATCATTATATGCTCTATATCTGCTATATATAGCATTGTATCTTGGAGAAGTAATCAGATTAACTTACAGATATTTAGTTATTTATTATTACGAATGAATTTTAAAGTTAGTATAAATCTGTAAATATTTCAGAAATTAGTTATTAGTTTTTTAGTTTTTAGTTATAAGTTCTCAGTTTGGTGTCACCAATTATAGGATTTGTCATACGCTATGTTATTTAATCAGTACTAGCCAATTATATACTTGTAATCTTCTATTTTAAAATTTCCAGAGCTGTTGCATACTTTTTTATTTCTACAATCACCCTGTTGAAGACGAGTTCTAATCGTCGAAATATTGGCCATTAATAATTTAATTAATTTCCGTTATACTAGCCTTGCATTGTGAATTGTTTGATCTACTTTTGCACAATTTTGACATTTTTATGGCATTTATGAATATTGTCCGAAATTTCCGTGTAAAATAGCAACATGTTTCGTTGATATACCAACACCAATCCGCCTGCTTGGGCTGCCTGTGGTATAACACCAATCCGTCTGCACGTCGGATGCTAACTGAGCTACAAGGGCTACAAGAGACTGATGGCGAGCTAGCTAGGTCATTTAACTAGGTGAAATGAACTAAGTTATGAGTAAAGGTTATTTCTATGCCAAGCAGAAGAACGCTAGGACGATGCTCGTTCATATTTTAGGTCTTATTTTCATCTCAGTACGTTTCAAGGAATAATAATGTCCTCTAAAGGTAAACCAGTTGATCCCATCAGCATACGAGTCATGCGGTCCTCCAAGGTACTGTCCGTTGAGGTTTGCCCTGTGACAACCCCTGTACCACCAGGCGCCTTTGTAATTGACAGCGCAATTATTGCGCCATTTAACATCATTATCTTGATCTTTGGTGGTAAACTGCATTCCACTGTAATGATAATAGTAATGTTCAAAGTGTAAAATATATCTGTATAAAATATATGTGTAAAAAAGGAGGAATAAAGGTAACCATGAGTTTTAAACACGAAGGCCTACAATGAAAATGATATGTCAGTGAGTCTCAAAAGGCAATGCTACTCAGTTTTCTTACTTTCCTGACTTAAAAATGCCAGCCATCGAGTCACCAGCCGTGCCATTGTATCCTTCAATCACAAGCCGGTATTTATCTCCCTCATCAGCCACCTTAAATGTCATGTATTCAGCGTATGTGATGTTGCCTTCAAAGTCCTCCAAGTCAACTCTTAGTTTCACGTCATCAGCTGCCGTCAAACGATGAAGATTGTCGTTTCCAAGCCAGAACTCGCCGTTCAGATCTCCAAACCCATTTTTGTAGGACGTCCAATCAAGAAAGAAATCAACCGAGCCGTTTAAACGTCTCTGAAAAACGGTCCAACCTCCACCATCCGTGGTCATGTCACACAACACTTGCATTGGTTTGCCACCATCTGGTTTGATTGTGTACACGCCACTTGAATTGATGCCATCGTGACGAAGTTGTGAACAGCTTCTTGGCTCTAGATAAGTGAATTTCAAATTATAGGTTTATGACCACACTTGTCTAATAATTCTGCAAGGGAGAGGTTAACAGTTTGCTGGAAAATAGACCTATCTAACATTAATATTTATATATTAAGCCCTGGTCACACATCTTGGTAAAAGGTTTTCCACGATGCAACCGCTGAAGATTTGCCGTGGTGTTCGTAATATCGGTACCGGACAGCGGTTTAATACACTCAATCAGTCAATCGCTATAATCGCTTGGTTTAAATGAATTTCTGCATAGCATGCACATTAAAAAGCAATATACATAGAACTAATTATAATAAGAACCTTCCTGTGAATCATTGCGCCTAAAAAATTTCTATTGACCAAATTACCGTTAATTTTGAATCACCGAGGATTCTACATCAATCATCGATCAATGTGTTTATGTTAAAAAGAAGTTCTTTGACGTTTTCCTGTCTTTTTTGATCAGCTCGTTAATTTAAACTAATCGATAATCTCATAGCTTAATTTTTTTGTATTATTTTAGTCACGTGATTGCGGTTAAAAATTGAAAATTAGCAAGCAAAATGCTGCGATAACCCCACGATGTACTAGCATCCCGTTCATTGGAGAGTTGTAATACTCCTGTTGCTTCATACTACAGAAATCTGGTTAACCTCCGGCCGTGTGGGCCACCTAGGGCTAATATGGGCCATCTATGGCTAATATGTGCCACCTATGGCTCATGTGGGCTACCTATGGCTCGTGTGGGCCACCTATAGCTCGACGGTGTGGGCCACCTATGGCTCATGTGGGACACCTATAACTCGACGGTGTGGGCCACCTATGGCTCATGTGGGACACCTATGGCTCATGTGGGATACCTATGGCTCATGTGGACTACTTATGGCTCGTGTGGGCTACCTATGGATCGTGTGGGCCACTTATGGCTCGTGTGGGCTACCTATAAATCGTGTGGGCCACCTATGGCTTGTCTGGGCTACCTATAAATCGTGTGGGCCACCTATGGCTTGTCTGGGCTACCTACGGCTCATGTGTGCCACATAAGGCTCGTGTAGGTGACCTATGGCTCTTGTGAGCCACCTGTGGCTCGTGTGATCCACCTATGGCTCGTGTGGGTCACCTATGGCTCGTGTGGGCCACCTGTGGCTCATGTGACACACCTATGGCTCGTGTGGGTCACCTATGGCTCGTGTGGACCACCTGTGGCTCATGCGACACACCTATGGCTCATGTGGGCCACCTATGGCTCGTGTGGGCCACCAGTGGCTCGTGTGACCCACCTATGGCTCGTGTGGGCCACCTGTGGCTCGTGTGACCCACCTATGGCTCGTGTGGGTCACATGGCTCATGTGGGCCACCTATGGCTCGTGTGGGCCTCCAGTGGCTAGTGTGGGTCACCTGTGGCTCGTGTGGGCCACCTATGGCTCGTGTGGGCCACCTGTGGCTCATGTGGGCCATTTATGGCTCTTGTGGGCCACCTGTGGCTCGTGTGGGCCATTTATGGCTCGTGTGGGCCACCTGTGGTTCGTGTGGGCCACCTGTGGCTCGTGTGGGCCACCTATGGCTCATGTGTGACTTAACCTTTTTAAATGAGTTGAACACCCGGAGAGAAATTGAATACTTCCACGAACCCACGTATTGTTTTCGACTTCTCTTTTCATTAGTTTCCAGTCTAACCTGTTTCACATCGATCTCCAGTAAATCCTGGCGGGCAACTGCAGTGGAATCCATTGACTTGGTCAGCGCATGTCCCGTTGTTGACGCAAGGACTGCTGTCACATTCATTTATGTTTGCAAGAGAAGTTCGTTCACAAAGAAATTCAGCTGGATTCATTTGCAAGTTCAATTCCGAAATAATTCCGTCCAGGCCATCGCTAACTATAAATTCAGTTTTGCAAGTTAACACATTTGACACTCTGATAAAAGAGGAAAAGTAAGCGACCGAAAATATTCTGGCTGTTTATAATTATATATATTATCCCATGCCGTTGCATATTCTGCGGTATGCCTCGGATTGTATTCAACGGTAGTTTCTTGGCGTCGTAAAATGAACTAGGTAGTGGTCTGAACTAGATATGTAAGTGTGCTTTAATCAAAACATCTTCGTATCTTCCTCGATTATGGCTTTCGGATAAAAATCGGCAAATTTCGGAAGCACTGCTGAATGGAATGTTTGTCAGGTCAATGCGGATATTTTTGCTAGTTGTGCGATTCCCCTAATAAAATTACTCCCTAAAAACTTTTTTCCGCACACTTTACTCCACCACTAAGATTTCCAAGTATCGCCACTCGCTCGTTTCCGATTATAGCTTCTGAGTGGAGTCAGTAGCTTAATTACATGTAAGGGATCACTACAAATACGAATAACGGTAAGCAACACCGTCTAATTAAACATCAGTGATTGTTCCACATGGCCATCGCGAGGCTTTCTCCCGCATAACGGGAACCAACATTAATACTTTGACATTCTTTGCATGGGTTCTGGTCGTTAGCGACTTCTTTACCTCTATTGGGTAGTGCCGGTTTCGCTCGCATGATTTTTTTTAAAAAACATCAACAAGTAATTTGATTTGATACGAATCGCATACATAAAGGCCCTTGAGAAAATCTCAGTCTTTTTAAATCGTAACAATTTGACCTCGCAAACTCCCGAAAAATATGCGCCATGCAATAACACACCACCAGTTCTGTCCGCAATTCAGCATTAGTTAGAAAACGCGTTATGCTACGAATGATCAAAGAAAACGTTTCTTACCAGTCTCACAGTTTTGTCCCGTGAATCCTTCCTTGCAAGCACACTTATAGCTTTTTTCCTGGTAGAGTGATATGCATTTGCCATTGTTCTTACAAGGCGAACTGCTACACGAAGACTACAAAGTAAAGAATGAAAAATGACAGTTTGACTACCTAAGATGATCAAAGGGCTCTTCAAGCCATCTCGTTAATGCGTTAGAAGGTGAGGTTAATGAAAAAATAGGCAGTCTATGACTGCATGTAGCTTACTGCGCCTGTTATTACTTAGATTATCGTAGGATTTCCTCCCCCCCCCCCCCCCCCCCCCTTGGCCCCTGGAGGATTTCCAAGCCGAGAGACCCCCCTCTCCTGCCCGGATTTGCAATAAAGTTTTGGAAGCCCTAAATTTACAGGTAATGAGAAAAAAAATACATGTAATCGCATTCAGAAGATTTTGTTTTTATAATTTTCAAAACCGTGGTGACGAGTGCTATAAATTGGTGAAACATTTAAAAAAAAAATATTGCGTGACGCATCATGAACCCCCCCCCCCCCCTGTGATTTCAAGAGTAAATCGAAGTGAAATTTTTCTAGTTCCTAATAACTGCTTTGATTTTGCCATGTATTAGTTTTTCCTGGCTTCATAGTTTATTCAAAGTGTTGTCGCAAATACACAATATTTCTTTGAATGAAAATGTCTTTCCCTTGAATAAAAGAGTTAAACGCTTATCAGAATTCAGTGATTTTCTGCTTCCGGAAGGCTTAGCGATTTGTTTATCCTAATTGCAGCGCTAGCGTCTGCGAATTATATTATAAACATCACAAAATAATATTTAAATTCAGCAACCTACTTTATTATATCTAGTGTTTTCTAAAATTTCCGACTTTTCATGTGTATATAGAATGCAATTCTTATCCAATTTAGTTTAGTCTCAAGAGGAAAACGCGTCAAATTATCGCATCAAGGAAACTGTCGGCCACGCAAATTTGTTCAGCATCTGGCGAATTTCTCGCTCGACCGATTGTGGTCAAGTTTTCTAAATATTTGTCAAAAGCTACTAATAAGACAAAGAAACAGTCTATGAAATGTTTCTTACAAAGTAAATGGACATTAAAAAATGTGATTTTCTTTACCGTAGTTTTCCAGGAATGCTTGAAAATTCTTAGTAAAGTCTGCCGCTTCGAGTATAAATTCTGAAAGAAGACATGTCCTCACTTGTGACACATTTCATCGCTTTCAGCTCTCAAACCACCACTACAAAGGCATAAAAATCTTCTAAAGGACTTTTTCTTTCCATTTCGAAGTCTTAAAAGGCGTGCTTTCATTCCGGTTATGCAAAATGAACGTCTACAAAATGAAACCGTGGAGTTCACGGGCGGCCATATTTGTTAGAAATCTGATAGTCTTTTGAGGGAACATTCGATTCGGGCCATTCGACAATTAAGGGTAGGTGTGTGCCGCCTGAAGCATCAAAAGCAACCATTATAAACAATTGATAATTTTGTTTTACGAAATAATAGATTTCAATATATATTTTCTTGCTTTAAGTCTGCTATATTCTTTGCTAATTGAGCTACGTTGAGCACTCTAAGGCAACTCTCTTGCGTCAGGATTTCAATGCGATAAAGCTACGTTGAGCACTCTAAGGTATCTGTCTTGTCCGCTTCACGATTTGAATGTGATGGGAATAACACACCGACTGATTGATATTCCTCTTCTTTTTATAAGCGGAGAACGTTTTCTCTGTCTTGCTTGCCACTAAAATAATACATTGTCTTTTTGTTTGTTTTGTCAATTAGCTCCCATATAGTGCCAATATTTTTCCTTTAAAAAAACATTAACACGCTGAAATCGCTTATAATGCTTGCTTGATAAACTTTTGTTAACTAAATCAGCAAAATTATTACGTCTTTTGCATACTATTGCATAATCAAACCGTAATGGCAATGATTCAGTGTTCCAAAATAGAACAAAAGCCAAATCCATACTCTTGCACAATCAAACGGGAACATTTTTAGTTAGCTGAATACGCAAAATCTCACCTCTCTTGCATACTATTGCATAATCATGACACCTCAACATTTAATAACCATTCAAAATTGAAATTTCTCTTTAATAATCAAACCGTAATAGGAATGATTCAGTATTCCAATGACTACTGAAAAGGGACATTAACGTTAATTTTGCAGAAAAGCAAATCCATTGTATAATACAATCAAATTAGGCCCCTTCACGAGCGACGCATGAAAATAGAACGCGTGTTTTATTTCCGATTTGACAGCCTTGTCAGATAAATGACCACAAGTTGCTTCTTATTGTCTAAAATTAATTGCCGACTCGCTTAAGCTACCTGCTTTGGTGGCTTAAATTTAACTAGAGTTTAACTGGAAAACCAACTCTTTTGCTCTTCATGGTTAGTCATCAACGTATCGCAGAACTTTCCTCACAATTTTTCTTTTCACGAACATTTCCGGTTGTCACTCGCTAAGCGACTTGAAAAATCGCTCTTCAGGGTTAGTCATCCTTTTCCGGTTGTAACTAGCTAACGACTTGAAAAATCGCTCTTCAGGGTTAGTCATCCCGGGTACACAACGTATCGCAGAACATTCCTGACAATTTTTCTTTTCACGACATTTCCACTTGTCACTCGCTAAGCGACTTCAAAAATCGCTCCTCGCGGTTAATCTTCCCGAGTAGACAAGGTATCGCAGAACATTCCTGCCAATTTCTAGAATTTTCTATCAATTTTCTATTTAAGTGCTTAAAACCACAAAAACAATAAATCCAAGATAAGAAACAATCTGTCAGGCGATGAGGTCATAGCTTTAAAACATTTGTAAAACAACTCTGCTATAAACCCGCGTATAAACCTCAAAAAGCGGACAAACATACAAGGTGAAATTTCTTAGCTTCGTCGAGCGCGGAAAATGTACGCGAAAAATGTCAAAGCGCAACTCACGCAAATCACTGTAAATAAGAACTGTAATACCCTTGTGGTGAGGTCATAGCTCTAAGAACTGTAATACCTTTGTGGTAACGTAACGTAAGACATAACAAGTTCATGACAATTCAATACCCTAGGGAAATTAACAATAGGTCCGGGAGTGCCCCTCAAAAATTTTAGTGGCGGTATGTGACGCACTTCTTGAAATCCTAACCTGTTTAACCCACCATATCCTCGGTGCCCTAATATAGCTTCTATAAAAAAGAAATAAGTAACCCCCCGGACAAATGTTAACAAAACTAAACAAAGAACCTTTGTTAACAACTTTTGCCCCTTTTTTTCGTTGTGAATCGTACATCTCGTTTACGCGCAAGCGCATTAACGAGATAAAAACGTCTATCCTAATTTTTCGGGGTCAGTTTAGAATTAGAATTTGCGAAAATATCCTAAAATTTATCAGGCGGAAATGTTTTCTTGTTAAGATTTTCATAATATTCGATTCGACGACCACTTCTTAGAACTTAACTTTAAATGTAACAAGTTACCGTCTTCGTTTAACGACTTTTTGCATTACTAAGTGCTTAACCATGATGTTGATTACATATCTCCAGGCATGTTTTTTTAGTTCTTAAGGAAGTCGACTAAACGACCGAAATTAGGGTAGGGTACACTATAACTACTCTATATTATTTATTTTACTGCAAGCAGATGTTTCCTTTCGATCCGTAGAATAGATTTCGCGAGTTTAATTTTCTCGAACCTTTGACGATTCGCAAAAAAATAACAAAATAAAGGCATTAGGGAAGTGGGTAAATAGCATTATTTGTGTTTGGTAACAGGTCGCCATAATGTAGCTAACGTAGTGTTGCTATGGTAATATCAAAACAGCAATTACTAAAAGGCCGTTTACACGACAGAAAAAATGGGTACGGACCCGTCAAGAAAGGAGTACGGACCTCACATTTTCGCCCTTGTAAACCATGCGTACCGTGTCTTTTGGGATTGGTCGTTTCTTCATTTCTTACGTCAGCTTGCATAATAACTTCGCTGATCGCATGCGCAGTAAAAATCCGCGTGCCTCTGGGGACTAGAAATTGGTCCGGTCCCCCCAAAAGTGTAGTGTAAACGCAACCTTCCAACTTGGTCGTTAGGCCTTTTTTTGTCCCACCTGCAGTAGAACATTATCCGTGTAAACGGCTAAAATTATGCGGTCCGTACCACTTTTTTGACGAGTCCGTACCCGATTTTTCTGCCGTGTAAACGGCCTTTTTAAAACTGGAGAATGCGAAAGCAATTCTTTAAACAAGAGAAAGCGGAATTAGGAATTAAATTTATTTTGGAAGTAAGTAGGTAGCATTATTTGTGGGTTGGTAACAGGTGGCCATATTGTAGCTAACGTTTGTTGCTATAACGGTAATATCAAAACGGCAATTAAGACTGGAGAATGAGAAAGCAAGTCTTCAACAAGAGGACGCGGGATTAAGAATAAAATTCAGTTTTATAAACTTAGAAAATTGTTATAAAAAATAAGCTGTATTCAGTGTTATCTCGAGCATGCATGTGTCTTTAGAAAACTGGGCGACAGGCAGAAATAAGTTCGCCATCCTGTTTTAATGGCATTTTGTATTGAAAGGACGATTAATGGTGAAAATTGAAAAAGTCGACAAATTAAAATATCTGTACTTCTTGTTATTGATCGGGTTTTCTTTAAAATTTGTTTGGTCAACTGCCACACAGAGACCATAATGAAAATAATATTAAACTTTGTTGCATTACTAGAAAATGCGTTAGAAACTTCTTGGTTCATACTTTTGGCTTTAACCATGAAACTTATCATTTCGTTGTTCCTTTACGCGTAGATCACAAAGTAATTTTGTCCATTAAATAATTTCGAAATGCAAAAGCAATGTATTTTATAAGGGGTGTTCACATTAAAAAGGCCTGTGGAGCTTCTTTGATAAAAAAAAATTAAGCGATATTTGTTGCACTGTTAATATAAATACTATACTACTCACAGGAATGCTGAAGTGATGAAAAAACTGGCTGGGGAGGAATTTGTCTGAGTTGTTGTACTTGTCAGATGGGAGCAGTTCGCAAAGCAGTTTTCCGTTGATGTCAGGCGATGCAGCTACGTTATAGGAAAAACACGAAGGAATTTCTATACAGGCAAATCCGCATTCATTTTGGTCTTGGACGAGATCCTTTCCAATACTGGTGATGTTCAGAAAGGAAAACTCATCGAGCATGAAGTTGACATAATCCAGGCCATCAAAGGATTCTTGGCTGAAAGCTTTGTGAAAAAAAAAAACACAGGGAAAAAAGTATACATGAGTGCTTTTAGCAACAGGAAATTTAGAGAAAAAACCTTCGTGATAGAAAGAAGCGTCATAAGGTAATAATGAAGCTGGGCGCCAAAAACGGTGAACGGCATGGAAGAGTTCTACCTTCAGAATCAGTTGGAAATGATGCGGCAAAGACTCCCAGTGCGAAGAGAACCATTGGGTAGTTTTCCATCTTTCAGATAATGTTGCGGTAAAGGCCTGAGTCGTGCTTCAATTCGATTCTTTAATATAGGTTTGTCTTTGTTTAAAAGCGGGCGTCTTCAGACTCGTTTTAAATGACGTGAAACAAGAGATTTAAAAGACACAAAACAAACAAAGAACAATATATTCTGCTACACCAAAAAATACCCAATGGGTCATCGCAGAATCTCATAAGCGTCATACGTGTCATATTACAGTGAACTTATATTGGTTCATTCCGTAGATGGACGTTAGTTTTCTTTATTTACATATAACTACCCGTTTTAGTAAACAAAATATGACAAATTCATGTAGAATGGAAGTAATTGTATATTTCTATGCACTGCCATTATCTCTTCAACCTATGATCAGAACTTTTCCCTTGTTGTATTAGATTCGAATTCCGAATATAAAGATGAGTTCTGTCATCTTTACCTTGCCTTGGTCATACAATTTCCCAGTGTGGGTACGCTGTGGGTAGTTTCTCAGGACCACCTGTCAGTTTTCCTTCTTCTGTTGCGGTGAGTTCTGGGTTGTCCGTTAATTCCCCTTTAGATTTATGTTTCTCACATTATTTCTTTAAATGTGTCTGTTATCATTTAATAGAGTGCAGTCCTAACGGTTAATAGGCCTTTTATGCCTTCTGGTTGTGTCAAAAAAAAAAGAAACAATATTCGAGCATTCATAATTGTGTCCCGGACGTGTTTTAAATAAATAATAAAATATGCACAAAATAAACACAGAAGGCATAAAAACCTTATTCGTATGTAAATAATTCATTTTCGATATATTAATATTCTTACTTTGCTCCGAGGCTTAGGGGAATAAATAATTAATTAATTTTGTTTTATTCCTTTAACCTATATATATTAATGTTAAGCTTAGAAAAAAGTCCCACAAAAACATCGTCCACGGAGTAAAATACGCGATACCCCACTTTACTGGAAGAATCAGCGATGTTAGTACTAGTCTCTTGCCGATGTTTAATAACGCGAATTAATTACCCGCGCTACTATTTCTTTCCATGAAACTACATGAAGTTGCATGATATTAAGCAGGCATTGGCCTTCAAAACTGTGTCGAGATGCTCGAAAATCGATTTAGTTTTCAAGTTATTGGCCCGAACGCAAAAAGGATCAAATAGAAAACCGCATGTAATCTTTAAATCGCTTTAATTTTGTTTTCAAAAACAGATATCAAAATTCCCCGACACGATTGGTGGTAGACTCAAGGGGTAAAGATCCGTTTGTCTAGTGGTTAGCCAGTTTCACGCATTTTCCTGGAGAATATATTTTTGTGCAGAAGTATCTTATGTGGATTTTTTTTTGTAGGTAAAAGATTTTTTTTACTGCTGTTTTTGGGATCGAGAATAGCAGCACTGCGGTCTGCACTGGTCAGTAAATACTATTACAACATGCCAGGACATGGGATCACTATCCAGTCACTTTTTGCTTTGTAATGCCACAATCTTGAAATACTTCTTTAGTTAACAGAACAAGAAATGACAATGAAATGAAGTTTGCAAAAGAGCACAGATGCCAGTGTGCCTTAACGATATACGCATAAGGGGAGGTGGTTAAAAAGGTTAATTTTTTCCGAGGGAGTGGGGAAATAAAAATGTTTTTTCCCAGTTGCAAAAAACTCAAAAGATATGTCTATAGCGGAGCACTCGCCGGTCCGAAGGCCCGGCTGCGCAGCCCCATACTCATAGATTTTCATGGTCATGGCTAGCGGAATGTTTCGCGGGCGCGTGTCTGCAACATGTGTGTCGCCCACACGCGCGGCTACACAGCCGTCAGCTCGGTAAACACTTTTTAAAAAAGTTGGATCTTTCGCATTGTTAGGCGGAGCAGTAAAGTTGTTATTTCTCTGCATTTTTTCGCGCTTTGCTACGCAAGACAGGGATACTAATTAAGGGATACTCAGAAGCCGCTTTAGTGGAAAAAGAAGAGCTTTTAAGGATAAAATCTTGCTTCGAGGAACTTCATATTATCAACATGATCAATGCAGGAGCAATGCGGGGAGATGCCTTGTTTTTATTACGGATTTCAGAACCGTAGAAGAGGAGTTTTAATGAATTTCCAAGCAGTCCAGTGCTTTAAAGGTAAAATAAATAACATTTTTCGATGGGAATTTATGTTGATATCAATTTTTGATTGACTTTTTCTTTGTGTTATCTTAAGTTTTGGAGACCTGTTTATGAAACGTGCTCAAATTAAGTCGTGTTGTTATCTTGAATTTCATCGAGGACAGCTCTGCCTTGATGCGCTATAAATGGAACGTGTTTTACTTTTAAACATAAACTAATGAAGATTTGAATAAAATTTTCGAAAGAAGATTGTGTTGTCCATTTTTATGTGCTTGTTCATTCATTACATAGATTGAAAAGCGATTTTATGTAAACAAAACAAGACTTAGATTTTCTGTCTTCACTCGCGTCGCCTTATGCAAATATGTTTGTGTATTTTTGCAATTTTGATTTCCAAATCAGTTTCTCGGGCAATTTTTGACAAACAAAAACTGTATTTTATTCGGAAGTTAGTCGTACCTGTTATTCTAGACAGAAAAGTTGTTTTTGTGAACTTTTGCACGGTCTAAATGTACTGTGCAGACGGTCGGGTAATACTGTTTTTTGACAATTTCTAAAATTGAAAAATAGCCCGGTCGTCAATCTTAATTCTTGTGCTTCCGACCTTTCACCTTAGTTAAGTTTCATCTTAGTTAAGCTTGTTCATAGTGCTACGCTGTTAGGCTCTGCCTATCTATATATATTACTTTGACCAAAAATACATTGACCGATGTAACAAAAGAAAGCTCATTGAGCCGTTCTTACGAGTTCGCGCAACTCATGTACGGAGTTCTCTCAAGAATTTGAAAGAAAACGAGGAAGTTTTACCAAGTTATTACATTTTTTACGCTTGCCAGTTGCGTAAACAATCTCTAAAGATGTGGTTTTACTTTGACGTTGCTTTTACTGATGCAATAACAGAATGCTCAGTGAACCGTTCTTACAAGTTCGCAGAGCTCTCTCATCAAGAGTTTGAAGGGAAATGTGAAAGTGAAGGGGATCAATAGAAAAAGATTAGCTGGCTGTCACTTACTCAGTCTGAGTTAGTTTACTGGTTGGTCTGTTGTTTATTCTGTTCCTAAATTTGTTGTTGAGTTACTCAATTAGTCCATTGTTCTGTCAATCAGTTAGACTGTATATATCCGCTTATCTGTTTCTGATCTGATAGTTAGTGTCGAGTTGAACATTCGAAGAGAAATGTTTTATATCTCCGCGTATCTTCTATGTCTAGCAAACTTAAGTTTCAATAGTTTTATGAAAAAATACTTTTGTGCAGAAGTATTTCTAGGAGTGTTTTTTTTTAAAGGTCGCAAATTTTCTTCGTAACATTTGTTTATTATCATTGTTGCTTTTAGGAAATTGTTTATCAACCAAGAATGGGCACGCTGCGATCTGTACTTGCGAAACAACACTGAAGAGCACAGTTAACCATTAACTTCCAAGACTGCGAAGTATCAAAATTCAAGAAAATTGCCAAATTTCATTTTATAAAATGTTGAAAAACAAATTGTACCATGCAAAAGTACTGCTGAAGAGGCTTCATTTGAATGGTCGCACCATAGGATTTCATCAACAGACTCAAAAGTTAGAACAAATGGTACCATGCAAAAGTACTGCTGAAGAGGTTTCATTTGAATGGTCACACCATAGGATTTCATCAACAGACTCAAAAGTTAGAACAAATGGTACCATGCAAAAGTACTGCTGAAGAGGTTTCATTTGAATGGTCACACCATAGGATTTCATCAACAGACTCAAAAGTTAGAACAAATGGTACCATGCAAAAGTACTGCTGAAGAGGTTTCATTTGAATGGTCACACCATAGGATTTAGTCAATGGAATCAAAAATTAGAACCACACTACATACCTCCATAATTGACGCTGGGAGTGAAAGAGTTATGTATGAGATTGTCTCAGGATGGTACCTTAGTATTACACTGTGCGTTACTATTGAAATTAATATAGGACATTTGGTGTCGAGTCACTTCTGTTTTCTAGTGGGAGTGGACATACTTGCAATACTCCTTCAGTTAAATGAACAAGTGAATTGCTAATTATCAGAAAGACAGGAGTGTTTCTGACTTTTATTGGCCAATTATAAAAACAATTAATATTTTCCCAAATTTATCATGTCGGCTTTTGTTGCATGTCATCTGTTGTACCATGTATTCCATTGGTCTGTCAATCAGTCAGTTAGTCTGTCGATCTATCTGTTGTACCATGTATTCCATTGGTCTGTCAATCAGTCAGTTAGTCTGTCGATCTATGTGTTGTTCCATGCATTCCATTGGTCTGTCGATCAGTCAGTTAGTCTGTCGATCTATCTGTTGTTCCATGCATTACATTGGTCTGTCGATCAGTCAGTTAGTCTGTCGATCTATGTGTTGTTCCATGCATTACATTGGTCTGTCGATCAGACAGTTAGTCTGTCGATCTATGTGTTGTTTCATGCATTCCATTGGTCTGTCAATCAGTCAGTCCATATCGCCGCATTAATTTGATAGTGACTGTTTTTCTGTTTATTGATGAGTCGTTAGTCGGTCCATTCGCGCTCAAAACGCTGACAGGTCAGTTGAATCAGTCGGTTTGTTGGTTTGTAGTATTCAGCTTGCCAGTCAGTGTTTTTTTTTATTAGTCCGTCACTCAGTACATTGGTGTCGGTTGTCATCCTTTTATTGGGCAACTCCTGTTTGCTCAGTTTGCGATCAATCAGTCCGTTATTACGACAGTCATTTGGTCTAGCATTCATTCTATCAGTTGGTCATTCAAGTAATTCAGGTTGTCAGTCAAAAGATTATTTGAGTCAGTATTAATCAACAAATAGTTGAATGACTATTTATTGCATCATGTGATCTTTTGTACAGTGATGTACGCCGAGTCAGTTCAACTCTACTGAACCAAGATGTATCCCATGGCTTTGATGTTCTTCGCTCCATTGTCCGATGTATGTCCCTTTATAGCACTATCTCCACACGTGTTGGAATCATCCATTCTTCCTGCTGTTCCAAATCCAATTCTGGAGTCACAGGAAACGCAATTATTTTCATTGTTGCCAAGAATACCGATTCTTGCCTTGGAAGGAGCACTACTGTAGGTACAAACGGCATTGAACCCTTCCTTGTTACAACTGGTCTGCAAGGAGGCCTGTGAACCAATCAGCTTCTTCCACGTGTTACGACCCAATGAGGTTGCGCGGTATTTCCCGTCAGCGATGAGTGAGTGTAGAGAGCTGGCCTGTTTCTTGATGACAATGAACTTGATTTGCTGGCCGATCTTCATACCGAGACAGATCTTTGAGAAAGGAGTGTTCCAATAAGTCGGCAGTTTGGCCTCTTGAGCGTCAAACCCAGTCTTACCTCCAGGAAGATTATAGGCATTTTTGTTGCTCCAAAACCCAGAGTTATAATGGAAAGTTTTCTGAAATATAAACAACAAAAGAGGGTTAGCTATAAACTATGTGAATAACTTAGGTTTGCAATGACAGTTGCTTACCTTTGCGCCGTTAATCTTCATAGCCAGCGTCCATCCTCCATCTCCGCATCCAAAGTTTCCCATGTGACAGTAAACAGGAATCTTTTGTGAACCAAACTTCAGCGTGTACACTTGGTTTTTGGTGGAACTTTGAAAGACAAAATGGCGCACGTAAATTCGACAAGATTACGATATATTTTTCGTCCCTTTTTCAAAGTTTTCTGGCAGTTTTACACAAAAACGGGGGAATAATTTTTGAAATCAGTATCTTTCTCTATAAGAGTATTTCCTCTCGCTGATCACTGGATTTTACCATGCTACATCTAAGAACTCACCTGTGTTTTTCATACTGTTCCTTGCATGAAGAGGCAGGAAGTGCTGTAAACGAGATAAAAATTCCGGTTATGCGCTGATGAGTAAATGTGTAAAAATGGATAAAATTTCAAACAACAGACCCTCTTGTTGAGTGAGACGCAAAACGCGCTAAAGAGAAACCGACAGCTTTAAAATGGCGCGCGTGTATGTTTTCCCGATTAGCTTGCCGGGCCTCTTGTTGTTTATAAAATAGACGTCACTAAGTTGAAATCCTTGATGAGGATACATGTAAGAGTTTACCTGGTGGCTTTGTAGGGGAAGGCTTGTTGACCACTGCAATAAGATTTTCCAGTCTCGCTTGCAGCATTTTAATGGCGTCGTTCGCGCCCGAATCCTGCAGGAGGTTACACATCAGGTTACAAACCATCATCTTGTCGTACGGCTTGGCGCAAGTTTTGGAGGATTTTGCGCCATTCACGGTCAATACGAGAAAGACTACGAGAAAATAAACTTGGAAACACAAGCGCATTTTGTGAATTTGCGGTTAAGTTGTCAGTCACTCAACAAACAAAGGTTCTATGGATCATCAACTCTTATGACTAATACTCATAGTCTTGCACTTACTTATGCTCAAGGTAACCACAAAGGCTGTGTTAACAGTGCGGGAATATTTTCCTGCTTACAGTCCCGTCCAATCAACTAACTCCAAGTTTATTTTTGTCGTAACTCGTCTCAGTACCTCTCGGCCTCCTCAGTGAATTGTTGACCCCAATTTTTGAGATAACAACTTCCATTCTTGTATATCGTGGATAAAAGTGATAATTAAAAGAGTGAAATACGAAAACCTCAATTCCAATCCTTTTTATGTGTGTGTTTGTGCCTTTACATAAGACGGCCACTAGAGAACGGCAAGAGAGCGCGCGAAAATGAAAATAGGAACGGTGATAAATTAGCGAGCGTTCAGATTTGAGGCGGCAAAATGACATACGGGATGAAATACCCGGATGTTGTCGCAGGCGAATAGAGTGAAATTAAAACGACTAGAAAACATTGGGACAAAAATCTGCAAGAGGCAGATAATTAAACGGGCCCCTTTCCTGTTAGAAAAATATCGTTGGAACGTATAGATCGTTTCAATTTTCGCACGTTTCGTTGATCTGTTTCTGGGTCTCCAACCTCGGTCGATTTTTTTAAGTTGGTGAAGTAATTATAACTCGTAATGTAAAGCAAGACATTTGTATTATGAGCCGTTCGTGTCAAAAACTAGCGACTGAATCGAAGCGATTTGATTTGATAACGATTTTGAATGTGGTGGGGCGGTAAAAGAAAAACGCGTATAATTAAACTTTATTCCCCCAAAATGAGTAGAATTGGTTGGGGTGACCCAAGGAAATTATAAACGTCACCCGTTCAAGTTTCGCTTTTGTAAACAGTTGCTACCATTTTACTGACACTTAAAATTGATTTAGTCACTTTTATCAATGAACCTTACGGCGACCCCGATATTCGTATGCTACTATTCTCCATCACCGTTACACTTCCATAGGTCCGCCAAATAACCGAAAAATTAACTTGTATTTCTTTACTGATACATTTATAATAGGTGACCGTAAATCACTTTCCCGGACAAAAGCGTAAATCTAACTTTGGTCTCAAGTTATATTTAACTTATTTGTTTCGACTAAACCTAATTACGACATAATCCAGGCTTAGACATGTATTAATAGGGATCTTTAGATCGGACTGCGAGTGCGACTATTCAAACCTAGTTCGCGTGCTCTAGATAAACATTTATCACACTATTTTTATACCTCAGTGTCTGTTAATCTTCCGGTCAGCAACATTAAGGACCGACAGCTCTGGGGATGTGACCATAGCTTTAAATTCAAACGTCGTACTGAAATCTATAGCTCCCCATTACAAAGGGCTTGCTGCTAATGATGGCATCGACCGCTATAAATGGCATCGACTGTTTACGAAAGGGTTGAATGAATGCCGTCGGTAGTTTTATACAATAGCGATTTGAAATTGCACGCAAAGTCGCCTCCCAAATCCTGTTAAATTATAAACACAAATGGTACCTACCAGCAATGCAAGTTCATTAAAGAATTATTTCGTTTCTTCTCCTACAAAGCTTGAATTTGAACGTGCCGATTATTTCTTTTAAATGAGAGAAATACGAACTTTTGATAAAGAACTTATCCGTATTGTTTCGCAGAAGCAAAGAAGATGAGCATTAATAAACAGTCTGAAACACGTAGCACAAAGTTCTTTGTGAAAATGTAAATAACATGGAAACGTCACTCATGTTACAATAGACCATGTTAACCTCTGCTTTGCTTAGTTCTTTGCTCAAAACTGATTAATTCCCTTTGCTGTTTGCCTTACAGTTTGAGTAACTCAGTCAGATAATTTATTGCTTAGGCCATCCCCATAAAATGTTTCGTTTCCCATCGCCTTCCCTCTCGTGAAGGTGGGTCGGTCGGTCGGGCAAAAAAAAAAAGAAAAGAAAATTGACCGAGGATCCTGAGTCCAGAAAAAGCCTGGATGCTAAGTAAGAAGGCCTGGTTACACGTGTGCTTTCGATTGCCAAGGTTTTCCAAATCCAAATTTACAGGCTTCTTATCTACAATGGAGGCTAATAAATTAAATATGAAAGATTTCTATTTAAAATAAAGCCTTGATCACATGTTTAAAAAGTAAAATTTTGCTTGTCAGGCAGTGTATCTAAATTTTCTTTTTTTTTACTTTTCCAAAAAAATGGGTCGGTCGGGCAATGGGAAACGAAACATTTTATGGGAATGGCCTTAATCAGTACTGATATTGTGACGACAAAATAGACTTTGATTGCCCTTTGGATGTGATGACAAGCACCACAATTTGTGCCGGGAATTTGTGTTATTAATAAAAGTGAAATAAGCATGAATGCAAGGAAAAGAAGAGGTTTTCTTCGTTTTACTTAGGCGTCGGCGTTGAAAGAATCTTTACGACTAGCAGCACTCAATTACGCCAACAAGTAACAGGTTATAGTAGGTAAATGCAGTAACTCGTCCTATTGAAACTCTCATTTGAAAATACACTACCTTTTGAGAAAAAAAAAACAGGTTGCAAAAATTGATTGACACTTGTTTGTAGAACAACTTGTGCCAATTCAAAACGCTCGGACAATACAACATCGCGGGTATTGAAATTGCTGGGTGTACATCACTTATTGTACTTCATCATTGTTCTTTGGAATAATTGCGCGTAAAAATGCCAGGGTGGACTCGGGTGCCTTCATGTTCGTTGAACATGTCTGCTGAGGTAGTGGTTAGCATTGTTTCACACATTTTCGTGGAAAATATTTTTGTTGGCAAGTGTCTTTTGTGGATTTGTTATCCCACAGGCAGCCCAAGCTTAGTATGTGATGTTAACGCAACGAACGATTTGTAGACTTTGTATGGGAAATCCATTTTAGTCTTATATATGCTAAAATAAAGCTTTAATGTGGAAATAAACTTCACTTACCTCAACATTGTGTTTTCGTTGTGTCTTGTATGCAATTTGGGCGCAAATGATGTCCATTTTAGACGGTTTTGTGGCTTACGAGTTTTTGCGATGTCGTTGGTTGTCGTTTCCACCAATCTGTTCGGAAGTGAGAGTTTTATTTACTTAACTGCCGCCCCAAACTGTCGTAACATCGGAAAATTTAAATATACAGCAAAGAGAACCGAAAAGATCAGATCGAATTAACTTGCAATTACGTTTCTTTAAAGCACTAAACATGACTAAAAGTCCTAAAATGATGCGAAAAAAACAGACAACGCCACATGACATGACGTAATAGTTTATTTAGAAGGTCAACGAAAAATATTAAAAAAACACGTCCTAAACTGAGGAGAAATCATGAGGTTATCAAAATATAAAAACAATTTCTCCAATTAAAGAGTTTTGGTAAACATTCCTCGTTGGGTGTCCCTCAAAGATGCTTGTCTTTTTACACGTTTAAACTAGTTTTATATTTAACCAATACGTATTACTGGCTGCAATCCCCGAGGCGGGGGGTACTCCCATATGTGAGCTATATAGGTATGTGCCGCTGTGAAGGGTATGGTTTTCAGGCAGTTTAGTCTGGGATAGGGTATAGTAATCAGAGATTTTTGGTCTAGAATAGGGTATCATTTTCCGCGAAACTGATCAGTTGCGTGAAGAATTTAGTCTAGACGAGGTTAACTGGCAAATGGCATTTAAAAATCGGTACGGTGGGCAGTACGGCATTTTTACTGACCCCATGCATCTTAGACTGTGATAGTGAACGAGTTTCTGGAAAATAGTGAGTCTGGAATAGGTCCAGGATAGGGTAAGGTTTTTCAGTGTTTAGTCTAGAATAGGATTGCAAAATGCAGCTAAAATGGTCTAGTATAGGTTAAGAGTCTCGGAGTCCCAGCGGCACACCCCCGCCCAAAATTTTGCAGAGTACCCCCCCCCCCCCCCCCCACCCCCGAGCTGCATTCCTAGAAAATGAAATTTGTCCAACAGGACTGTAACGTAAACACAGTTCCTATTCTCGAATGATCATTAACAAGAAATACCAAAATTAACGTGAGTCGATGTTTGATATATCGATGTTTGATATATCTAACATCATTGTAAAGACAAAAAGAAATAAACAATTGAAACTAAGTTTGCTTTCTTATGATTTCATTAGTTCCAATTTCATTATTCATTGTCAGTGTCCACTATGCTATCGACGTGTCACAGGAAGTTTGTTAACCAGAACTTTGTTAACAATAGAACCGCCAACACCAGAATGACAGCGGTAACAATGATGCAATCATGTATTACCAGGCAACCCGAAAAAAAAAGTTGCATAATAAATTCATTAAGGGTCAATGGCACAAGATGTGAATAACGCAGACCTTCTACGGATTAAATTCTGAAAAAAAGGCGACACTTCGAACATCAAAACCTCTGAACAACTAAATAGTTTGGTCTTTTAACCTTCGGACGTAAGGGGGGAGGGGGGGGTAGGGGGGTTGCCACCCTCCCCTTAAGGTTTTTCTCCGATATTTCAAGACAATTTAAGATTAGCACATGCCGTTTTTAGTAGCTGTTCGTTTATCCTTGGACACATCATGGTTAAGTTTGGCGACAACCAGTTGCTATGGTAACGATATATGACGTCATAAGTAACATGGGGTCAACCCATTGTTGAATAAAAATGTGTGTTTTTCACCTATTTTCAGCGAAAAAAAACATATAAAATGCTACCAAAAGCATCAAAATGTTTAATTGTATATTATTTTCGGATAAATTTGAATTTTTAGTAAAATCCAAGATGGCGGCCATCTTGTCGGCCATTTTGGATGACGTCACGGACCCTCAGCAGCGCCACAACCCATAACATTTACCTCATCTTGTAGAGCACATCGCGGGCTATCTATTAGATGTAAAATATTTCCGAAATATTGCAACTTTCCAAAAACCCAAAGGGGGGGGGGGGGGGAGTTGGTAACAACCCCCTCCCTTGTACCACGGTGGAGGTATAAGTTTGCGTGTACGTCCGAGGGTTAAGACATGAAATTGATAAAAATTGGCCGATGAATATCAGACAAGACGACAATAAAAACCGCGCGTGACATCCGCGTGGGTAAAGAATATCTTTGCCAGCGCTCAGATGACCTAGTACATGATCTTGGCCTTCAAACGGGTTGACCCCAAAATTTCAAAAGAAGAAAAGTTGAATTAACTGTACATCCAAAAAGTTACGGGGGTGCAGTAGACACATGCCGCCCAAATGGAGCTTACGTTTTTTGTCTTGGTAATGATGTTAGATACATCAAAACGTCAACTAACATTTTACTAAAATGATTCCTACCGCCATGAAAATCCACTATCACTAATACATAAACGTACATAATAAAACGAGTGCTAAATACTTACATCATGTGCACATATATATCATTTTTGCACATGTTGCAAATTTTAAAAAAACTTTTACGCTTACACCTAATGGGCTAAACATACGCGATTGACAGTGAATAATATTCACTGCAACTATAGTTATCATTATATGCTCTATATCTGCTATATATACCTAATACACCTAATGGGCTAAACATACGCGATTGACAGTGAATAATATTCACTGCAACTATAGTTATCATTATATGCTCTATATCTGCTATATATACCTAATACACCTAATGAGCTAAACATACGCGATGGACAATGAATATTATAATTCCACACATTGATACACTGCCCAAATATGGTCAAAAAGTTATTGATATACGCTATGTCTACATGACGTATATCCAACGATGGCGGTAAATTTCGCATTTTGAAGGAAAATGAAAATGACCGCTGCCTGCACTTTAGTGTTTTTGGGAGAAAAATGCGTGAACTATTAGATAAAAATGGGAAAAGAACGATAAAGAGAGAAGAAAAGAAAAGAGAAAAGTTATTGATCACATGATTGGACAAAAATGGTGGGAAATTTTCGCGTTGTCGCGGTCGCAGTGCAGTGTTTCTTGGCGAAGCTGAATGAAAGCTGGTTCAAAGTCAACCGCTCTACAAGAAGTGAATGAAGCAGCACAATTTTCGGAAAATGCCTTTAGTAATCACTTCTGGAATATGATTAGACTTGATACTTCCTCAGAAAAGTTTCTGATCTTTGTTTTAAGCGAATTGACGCCACTACGGCTGTAGGAACTAAAACGAGCAAGTTTGTAAACAACAGCGATCGACTCAGCTCGTCCTTCGATGTTTGAAAATTTAGTGCGCTGATGGAACGGACTAAAAGCCACATCAACTACAGGTAACGATGTTTTAACCGTTTCTTGTATCCTTATTTTAGCTGTGAATTTTTGTAAGACATACTGTCCATGCTGCAGTTCTTTCAGACTTTTCGCCGCTATGTTTAGGTAGCCGTGTGTTTGTTCAACTTTGTTTTGATTCTGAATTGAACTTTTTAAGACACGAAACACTTGTAACTAAGAAAATTTATGCCATTTTACTGTGTTTTTATTTGTGTAATCATTACTCTGTCTCGTTCTTTACGTAGACGAAAGCTCTCTGTAGAAACTCTCAAATCAGTTTTAGCTCCGCAAACGTTTTGGCATTCGCTGCTTGTTGTGCAAGAAATGACGCGAGGTAAAAGGTTGTATATCAATGAATTTTTTCTCGAAACTGTGATTTGTTATCAATGTGTTGAATCAAGTTTGCACAATATTGACAAAGGCGCCACTTTCATTCACTATATAAAGTGAATTGTGTGATGTTGCAAATTTCGCGCCGTAAAACATATGTAACTTGCTTTTTTTAAAATAAAAGGCTTGTCGGCGATATTTTTTCTTCAAACTGTGCTTTGTTATCAATGTGTTGAATTATAAAACTATTATAGCGCGAAAGCGCGCGTGATATCGCCTAATACTTAGCCGACGAGGCCGTAGGCCGAGTCAGCTAAAATTAGGCGATATATTCACTGCAACTATAGTTATCATTATATGCTCTATATCTGCTATATATAGCATTGTATCTTGGAGAAGTAATCAGTTTAACTTACAGATATTTAGTTATTTATTATTACGAATGAATTTTAAAGTTAGTATAAATCTGTAAATAATTCAGAAATTAGTTATTAGTTTTTTAGTTTTTAGTTATAAGTTCTCAGTTTGGTGTCACCAATTATAGGATTTGTCATACGCTATGTTATTTAATCAGTACTAGCCAATTATATACTTGTAATCTTCTATTTTAAAATTTCCAGAGCTGTTGCATACTTTTTTATTTCTACAATCACCCTGTTGAAGACGAGTTCTAATCGTCGAAATATTGGCCATTAATAATTTAATTAATTTCCGTTATACTAGCCTTGCATTGTGAATTGTTTGATCTACTTTTGCACAATTTTGACATTTTTATGGCATTTATGAATATTGTCCGAAATTTCCGTGTAAAATAGCAACATGTTTCGTTGATATACCAACACCAATCCGCCTGCTTGGGCTGCCTGTGGTATAACACCAATCCGTCTGCACGTCGGATGCTAACTGAGCTACAAGGGCTACAAGAGACTGATGGCGAGCTAGCTAGGTCATTTAACTAGGTGAAATGAACTAAGTTATGAGTAAAGGTTATTTCTATGCCAAGCAGAAGAACGCTAGGACGATGCTCGTTCATATTTTAGGTCTTATTTTCATCTCAGTACGTTTCAAGGAATAATAATGTCCTCTAAAGGTAAACCAGTTGATCCCATCAGCATACGAGTCATGCGGTCCTCCAAGGTACTGTCCGTTGAGGTTTGCCCTGTGACAACCCCTGTACCACCAGGCGCCTTTGTAATTGACAGCGCAATTATTGTGCCCTTTAACATCATTATCTTGATCTTTGGTGGTAAACTGCATTCCACTGTAATGATAATAGTAATGTTCAAAGTGTAAAATATATCTGTATAAAATATATGTGTAAAAAAGGAGGAATAAAGGTAACCATGAGTTTTAAACACGAAGGCCTACAATGAAAATGATATGTCAGTGAGTCTCAAAAGGCAATGCTACTCAGTTTTCTTAGTTTCCTTACCTAAAAATGCCAGCCATCGAGTCACCAGCCGTGCCATTGTATCCTTCAATCACAAGCCGGTATTTATCTCCCTCATCAGCCACCTTAAATGTCATGTATTCAGCGTATGTGATGTTGCCATCAAAGTCCTCCAAGTCAACTCTTAGTTTCATGTCATCAGCTGCCGTCAAACGATGAAGATTGTCGTTTCCAAGCCAGAACTCGCCGTTTAGATCTCCAAACCCATTTTTGTAGGACGTCCAATCAAGAAAGAAATCAACCGAGCCGTTTAAACGTCTCTGAAAAACGGTCCAACCTCCACCATCCGTGGTCATGTCACACAACACTTGCATTGGTTTGCCACCATCTGGTTTGATTGTGTACACGCCACTTGAATTGATGCCATCGTGACGAAGTTGTGAACAGCTTCTTGGCTCTAGATAAGTGAATTTCAAATTATAGGTTTATGACCACACTTGTCTAATAATTCTGCAAGGGAGAGGTTAACAGTTTGCTGGAAAATAGACCTATCTAACATTAATATTTATATATTAAGCCCTGGTCACACATCTTGGTAAAAGGTTTTCCACGATGCAACCGCTGAAGATTTGCCGTGGTGTTCGTAATATCGGTACCGGACAGCGGTTTAATACACTCAATCAGTCAATCGCAATCAATCGCTATAATCGCTTGGTTTAAATGAATTTCTGCATAGCATGCACATTAAAAAGCAATATACATAGAACTAATTATAATAAGAACCTTCCTGTGAATCATTGCGCCTGAAAAATTTCTATTGACCAAATTACCGTTAATTTTGAAACACCGAGGATTCTACATCAATCATCGATCAATGTGTTTATGTTAAAAAGAAGTTCTTTGACGTTTTCTTGTCTTTTTTGATCAGCTCGTTAATTTAAACTAATCGATAATCTCATAGCTTAATTTTTTTGTATTATTTTAGTCACGTGATTGCGGTTAAAAATTGAAAATTAGCAAGCAAAATGCTGCGATAACCCCACGATGTACTAGCATCCCGTTCATTGGGGAGTTGTAATACTCCTGTTGCTTCATACTACAGAAATCTGGTTAACCTCCGGCCGTGTGGGCCACCTATGGCTAATATGGGCCATCTATGGCTAATATGTGCCACCTATGGCTCATGTGGGCTACCTATGGCTCGTGTGGGCCACCTATAGCCCGACGGTGTGGGCCACCTATGGCTCATGTGGGACACCTATAACTCGACGGTGTGGGCCACCTATGGCTCATGTGGGATACCTATGGCTCATGTGGACTACCTATGGCTCGTGTGGGCTACCTATGGATCGTGTGGGCCACTTATGGCTCGTGTGGGCTACCTATAAATCGTGTGGGCCACCTATGGCTTGTCTGGGCTACCTATAAATCGTGTGGGCTACCTATGGCTTGTCTGGGCTACCTACGACTCATGTGTGCCACATAAGGCTCGTGTAGGTGACCTATGGCTCTTGTGAGCCACCTGTGGCTCATGTGGGCCATTTATGGCTCTTGTGGGCCACCTGTGGTTCGTGTGGGCCACCTGTGGCTCGTGTGGGCCATTTATGGCTCGTGTGGGCCACCTGTGGTTCGTGTGGGCCACCTGTGGCTAGTGTGGGCCACCTATGGCTCATGTGTGACTTAACCTCTTTAAATGAGTTGAACACCCGGAGAGAAATTGAATACTTCCACGAACCCACGTATTGTTTTCGACTTCTCTTTACATTAGTTTCCAGTCTAACCTGTTTCACATCGATCTCCAGTAAATCCTGGCGGGCAACTGCAGTGGAATCCATTGACTTGGTCAGCGCATGTCCCGTTGTTGACGCAAGGACTGCTGTCACATTCATTTATGTCTGCAAGAGAATTTCGTTCTCAAAGAAATTCAGCTGGATTCATTTGCAAGTTCAATGCCGAAATAATTCCGTCCAGGCCATCGCTAACTATAAATTCAGTTTTGCAAGTTAACACATTTGATACTCTGATAAAAGAGGAAAAGTAAGCGACCGAAAATATTCTGGCTGTTTATAATTATATATATTATCCCATGCCGTTGCATATTCTGCGGTATTTCTCGGATTGTATTCAACGGTAGTTTCTTGGCGTCGTAAAATGAACTAGGTAGTGGTCTGAACTAGATATGTAAGTGTGCTTTAATCAAAACATCTTCGTATCTTCCTCGATTATGGCTTTCTGATAAAAATCGGCAAATTTCGGAAGCACTGCTGAATAGAATGTTTGTCAGTTCAATGCGGATATTTTTGCTAGTTGTGCGATTTTTTCATGCATTGCAAAAATAAGTTCCCCTAATAAAATTACTCCCTAAAAACTTTTTTCCGCACACTTTACTCCACCACTAAGATTTCCAAGTATCGCCACTCGCTCGTTTCCGATTATAGCTTCTGAGTGGAGTCAGTAGCTTAATTACATGTAAGGGATCACGACAAATACGAATAACGGTAAGCAACACCGTCTAATTAAACATCCTTAATTGTTCCACATCGCCATCGCGAGGCTTTCTCCCGCATAACGGGAACCAACATTAATACTTTGACATTCTTTGCATGGGTTCTGGTCGTTAGCGACTTCTTTACCTCTATTGGGTAGTGCCGGTTTTGCACGCATGATTTTTTTTAAACAACATCAACAAGTAATTTGACTTGATACGAATCGCATACATAAAGGCCCTTGAAAAAAACTCAGTCTTTTAAAATCGTAACAATTTAACCTCGCAAACTTCCGAAAAATATGCGCCATGCATTAAACAATATCAACAAGTAATTTGACTTGATACGAATCGCATACATAAAAGGCCCTTGAGAAAAACTCAGTCTTTTAAAATCGTAACAATTTGACCTCGCAAACTCCCGAAAAATATGCGCCATGCAATAACACACCACCAGTTCTGTCCGCAATTCAGCATTAGTTAGAAAACGCGTTATGCTACGAATGATCAAAGAAAACGTTTCTTACCAGTCTCACAGTTTTGTCCCGTGAATCCTTCCTTGCAAGCACACTTATAGCTTTTTTCCTGGTAGAGTGATATGCATTTGCCATTGTTCTTACAAGGCGAACTGCTACACGAAGACTACAAAGTAAAGAATGAAAAATGACAGTTTGACTACCTAAGCCGAAAACGTCTATCCTAATTTTTCGGGGTTTAGAATTAGAATTTGCGAAAATATCCTAACATTTATGAGGTGGAAATATTTTCTTGTTTAGATTTTCATAATATTCGATGAGTGAAGGACACAAATCAAGACATCGTAAATGGATAAAAAGCATTTGAAAGTCAGCAATAACAGACTGCGTTTCGACGACCACTTCTTAGAATTTAACTTTAAATGTAACAAGATACCGTCTTCGTTTAACGACTTTTTGCATTACTAAGTGCTTAACAGTGATGCTCATTACATATCCCATGTTTTTTTAGTTCTAAGGAAGTCGACTAAACGACCGAAATTAGGGTAGGGTACATGATAACTACTCTATATTTTTTATTTTACTGTAAGCAGATGTTTCCTTTCGATCCGTGGAATAGATTTCGCGAGTTTAATTTTCTCGAATCTTAGACGATTCGCCAAAAAAACAACAAAATAAAGGCATTAGGAAAGTGGGTAAATAGCATTATTTGTGTTTGGTAATAGGTGGCCATAATGAAGCTAACGTAGTGTTGCTATCGTAATATCAAAACAGCAATTACTAAGACTGGAGAATGCGAAAGCAATTCTTTAAACAAGAGAAAGCGGAATTAGGAATTAAATTTATTTTGGAAGCAAGTAGATAGCATTATTTGTGAGTTTGGTAACAGGTGGCCATAATGTATCTAACGTTTGTTGCTATAATGGTAATATCAAAACGGCAATTTAAACTGGAGAATGAGAAAGCAAGTCTTCAACAAGAGGACGCGGAATTAAGAATTAAATTCAGTTTTATAAACTTAGAAAATTGTTATAAAAATAAGCTGTATTCAGTGTTATCTCGAGCATGCATGACATTTTGTCTTTACAAAACTGGGCGACAGGTAGAAATAAGTTCGCCATTCTGTTTTAATGGCATTTTGTATTGAAAGCACGATTAAAATTTAAAAATTTAAAAAATTTAAAAAGTCGACAAATTAAAATATCTGTACTTCTTCTAATTGATCGGGGTTTCTTTAAAATTTGTTTGGCCAACTGCCACACACAGACCATAATGAAAATAACATTAAACTTTGTTGCAATACTAGAAAATGCGTTAGAAACTTCTTAGTTCATACTTTTGGCTTTAACCATGAAACTTATCATTTCGTTGTTCCCTTACGCGTAGATCACAAAGTAATTTTGTCCATTAAATAATTTCGAAATGCAAAAGCAATGCATTTTTTGAAGGGTGTTTACATTAGAAAGGCCTGTGGAGCTTCTTTGGTAAAAAAAATGAAGCTATACTTGTTGCACGGTCAATATAAATACCATACTACTCACCGGAATACTGAAGTGATGAAAAAACTGGCTGGGGAGGAATTTGTCCGAGTTGTTGTACTTGGCAGATGGGAGCAGTTCGCAAAGCAGTTTTCCGTTGATGTCAGGCGATGCAGCCACGTTATAGGAAAAACACGAAGGAATTTCTATACAGGCAAATCCGCATTCATTTTGGTCTTGGACGAGATCCTTTCCAATACTGGTGAT
This sequence comes from Dendrophyllia cribrosa, assembly GCA_024195265.1. NCBI lineage: Eukaryota > Metazoa > Cnidaria > Anthozoa > Scleractinia > Dendrophylliidae > Dendrophyllia > Dendrophyllia cribrosa. The sequence continues at coordinate 5,681,341 of JAJLRJ010000006.1, read as the reverse complement.
GTTCAGAAAGAAAAACTCATCGAGCATGAAGTTGACATAATCCAGGCCATCAAAGGATTCTTGGCTGAAAGCTTTGTGAAAAAACACACAGGGAAAAAGGTATACATGAGTGCTTTTAGCAACAGGAAATTTAGAGAAATAACCTACGTGATAGAAAGAAACGTCATAAGGTAATAATGAAGCTGGGCGCCAAAAACGGTGAACGGCATGGAAGAGTTCTACCTTCAGAATCAGTTGGAAATGATGCGGCAAAGACCCCCAGTGCGAAGAGAACCATTGGGTAGTTTTCCATCTTTCAGATAACGTTGCGGTAAAGGCCTGAGTCGTGCTTCAATTCGATCCCTTAATATTTAGGTTTGTCTTTGTTTAAAAGCGGGAATCTTCAGATACAATGGTTTTAAATGACGTGAAACAAGAGATTTAAAAGACACAAAACAAACAAAGAACAATATTTTCCGCCCCGCACACCAAAGAGTACCCAATAGGTGTCACATTACAGTGAACTTATATTGGTTCATTCCGCAGATGGACGTTAGTTTGCATTTTTTTTACATGTAACTACCCGTTTTAGTAAACACAATATGACAAACTCATGTAGAATGAAGATAATTGTATAATTCTATGCACTGCCATTATCTCTTCGACCTATGATCAGAACGCTTCCCTCGTTGTATTAGATTCAAATTCCGAAGATATAAAGCTGAGTTCTGTCATCTTTACCCTGCCTTGCTCATACAATGTCTCAGTGTGGGTACCCTGTGGGTAGCTTCACAGGACCACCTGTCAGTCTTACACCTTCTGTTGCGGTGAAGTTCTGGGTTGTCCGTTAATTCCCCTTTAGATTTATGTTCCTCACATTATTTCTTTAAATGTGTCTGTGATCATTTAATAGAGTGCAGTCCTAACGGTTAATAGGCCTTTTATGCCTTCTGGTTGTGCCAAAAAAAAGAAACAATATTCGGGGCATTCATAATTGCTCTGCTGAAATTGACTCATGTCCCGGACGTGTTTTAAATAAATAATAAAACAAGCACAAAATAAACACAGAAGGCATGAAAACCTTATTCGTATGCAAATAATTCATTTTCGATATATTAATGTTCTTACTTTGCTTCGAGGCTTAAGGGGAATAAATAATTAATTAATTTTGGATCGAATAATACTAGAAAATCCCAGTGGTGGAGTAAGTCCTGTTAATGCTAGTAAACGCTTTTACCACTGTTTGTGATATTAATGTCAGATTGGTCTATTTTCTAGAGTCTTTCATGAGTCTTTCCTGTAGACTCATTAATGTGGCCATAAAAATAATTTGAAATTTACTCCTCTTGTCTAGAGCCAAAAGGTTGTTCACAACTTCGTCACGACGGCTTCAACTCCAGTGGCGAAAACACAATCAAATCAGATGGTGGCAAACCAATGCAAGTGTTGTGTGACATGATCACGGATGGGGGAGGTTGGACCGTTTTTCAGAGACGTTTGGACGGCTCCGTTGATTTCTATCTTGGTTGGGCGTCCTACAAAAATGGGTTTGGAGATCTGAACGGAGAGTTCTGGCTTGGAAATGACAATCTTCATCGTTTGACGGCAGCTGATGACGTGAAACTAAGAGTTGACTTGGAGGACTTTGATGGCAACATCACATACGCTGAATACACGACTTTTAAGGTGGCTGATGAGAGAGATAAATATCGGCTTGTGATTGAAGGATACAATGGCACGGCTGGTGACTCGATGGCTGGCATTTTTCGGCCAGGAAAGTAAGAAAACTGAGTATCTTTGCTGTTTGAGATTCATTTACATATCAGTTTAATTTAAGGCTATTTTTTGCAAATTCTAATTCTAAACCCTGAGAAATTAGGACAGACGTTTTCGGCTTAGGTACTCAAACTGTCATTTTTCATTCTTTACTTTGTAGTCTCAGTGTAGCAATTCGCCTTGTAAGAACAATGGCAAATGCATATCACTCTACCAGAAAAAAAAGCTATAAGTGTGTTTGCAAGGAAGGATTCACGGGACAAAACTGTGAGACAGGTAAGAAACGTTTTTTTTTTTATCATTTGTAGCATAACACGATTTCTAACTAATGCTGAATTACGGACAGAACGAGTGGTGTGTTATTGTATGGGTCAAATTTTTTCGGGCGTTTGCGAGGTCAAATTGTTGCGATTTTGAAAGACTGAGTTTTTTCAAGGGACATTATTTATGCGCGATTCGTATCAAGTCAAAACAGCCTGTTGATATTGTTAGTAAATCACGCGAGAGAAACAGTACGCGATAGAGGTAGAGATATTTTTTGTATTTTATTGCTTTTTACGTTTTTATAAAAAAATACATGTTGAAACACAAGATACAAACTAGGTAGTTACAAAACACACATACATACATACAATAAAAAGAAAAAGAAAAAAAATGGATAGATTTACTTGTATCGTAAAGGTAAGAATCTCTCCCACGTTTGTAGTGGCTTAAAAGCTTATCGCTTGATCACATACATACATCCATCACATACATACAATAAAAAGAAAAAGAAAAAAAATGGATAGATTTACTTGTATCGTTAAGGTAAGAATCTCTCCCACGTTTGTAGTGGCTTAAAAGCTTATCGCTTGATCTTGCAATCTGTTTTTCAATTTTAAAAATATATTTGAGTTTGGCTATCAGCAATGAAATATTGAATACTACGCTCTATATATAAACTATGTGCATTTGGTCTGAAGACATTAGAGTCAGTTGTGTGTTTGTGATGTAAGTGCTTTGTGGTGTGTGTGCTCGTAAGTGTGAAATGTTAATAATAATCGTTTAAAAGAAGCTGAAATAGTATAGTTATAATTATAAGTAATGAAATGAAATGATTTTTCGGTTATATAAGTGATGTAGTGTAATGTAAAGCAGTTTAATGTAATGTTAGTAATGTAATGTAAACGTGTAAAGTGTTGTAGATTACTAGCAGAATGCTGTAAAAAATCATTTCGGTCTGATGACGGTAATATGTTTACTTCTGTCCTGTCTGAGTTGCCATTTTTCGCGATACTAAACATCGTTCACATCCAAAGGGCAATCAAAGTCTATTTTCTCGTGACAATGTCAGTACTGATTAAGCAATAAATTATCTGACTGAGCTACTCAAACTGTAAAGCAAACAGTAAGGAGAATTAATGTTTTGACGAAGAACTAAGCAAAGCAGAGGTTAACATGGCCTAACACGAGTGACGTTCCCATGTTATTTACATTTTTAGAAAGAACTTTGTGCTACGTGTCTCAGACTGTTTATTAATGCTCATCTTCTTTGCGTCTGCGAAACAATGCGAATAAGTTCTTTATCCAAAGTTCGTATTTCTCTCAAATTAAAATAAATAATAATCGGAACGTTCAAATTCAAGCTTTGAAGAGAGGAAACGAAATAATTCTTTAATGAACTTGCATTGCTGGTAGGTACCATTTGTGTTTATAATTTAAGAAGATTTGAAAGGCGACTTTGCGTGCAATTAATTATTTTAAATCGTTATTCAGGCTACCGACGTCGTTCATTTCCCTTTCGTAGATACCATTTTTAACGGTCGATGACATCATTGGCAACCAAGCCCTTTGTTATGGTACATGCGTATGTCGAAATTAGGCTACAATCGATAATCACAAGATGAAATTAGGCATAGTCAAACAGACAAGTTGAATATAACTTGAGACCAAAGTTAGATTTACGCTTATGTCCGGGAAATTAAAGTGATACGGTCACCTACTATACTGTACATGTATAAGCAAAGAAAAAACACTGAATTATAAGTTAATTTTTCGGTTATTCGGGCGGACCTATGGAAGTGTAATGGCGACGGAGAATAGTAGCATACGAATATCGGGGTCGCCGTAAGGTTCTTTGATAAAATTGTCAGCAAAATGTTAGCAACTGTTTACAAATTAAAAGCGAAACTTGAACGGGTGACGTTTAAAATTTCCTTGGGTCACCCTAACCAATCTCGACTCATTTTGGGGGAACATTATACGGTCGCGCTTTTCTCTTACAGCTTCACCACATTTCAAAATCGTTATCAAATCAAATACAAAAAAAAATCCACATAAGATACTTCTCCACAAAAATATATTATCCAGGAAAATGCGTGAAACTGTGCTAAACACTAGACAACAGGACCGTATGTCAAATTCATGTAGAATGCAGAAAATTGTATATTTCTATGCACTGCTGTTATCTCTTCAATCTATGATTAAAACGTTTTCTTCGTTGCATTAAATTCGAATTCCAAATATAAAGATGACTTCTGTCATCTGTACCCAGTGACTTGCTCGTACAATGTCCTAGTGTGGGTACCCTGTGGGTAGTTTATCAGGACAACCTGTCAGCTTTTCACCTTCTGTTGCGGTGACGTTTTTTAAATGTGTCTGTTATCATTAGAGTGCAGTCCTAACGGTTGGTAGGCCCTTTAATGCATTCTGGTTGTCCCTGAAGCATCCCTGCTATCAATGCTGTGCACCGTTTGCGAGGTCCAGGACCATCCTTACAGATTAATGTTTTCTTAATGAAGCCCCTTCGTGTGTGATAGTTTAAATGTGTCTGTCATCATCAGAGTGCAATCCTAACGGTTAATTGGCCTTTTATGCCTTCTGGTTGAGCCAGCAGCAACCTTGCTATCACCGCTGAGCTCTGTTTGCGAGGTATAAAAACAAAGACACAATACTCGGAGCATTCATAATTGCTCTGCTGAAATTGGCTCACATCCTGGACGTGTTTTAAATAAATAATAAAATAAGCACAGAATAAACAGAAGGCATGAAAACCTTTTCGCATGCAAATAATTCATTTTCGATATATTAAAATTCTTACTTCGTTCCGAGGCTTAGGGGAAGATGAAAACATTTAATTTATTTTATTTTATTCCTTTAACCTATATATCAATATTAAGTTTATATAATGAAAAACACACAAAATTATAACATCGCGCACAGAGTAAAATACGCGATACCGCACTTTACTCGAAAAATTACTGCTGTTTATAGCGCAAATTACCCGGGCTACCATTTCTTTCCATGAAACTACCGGTAGTTGCATGGTATTAAGCAGACATTGGCCTCCAAAACTGTGTTGGGGATGTTCGAAATTCGCTTTAGTTATTACGTTATTGGCGCGAACGCAAAAAGGATCGGATAGAAAACCACATGCAATCTTCAAATCGCTTTAATTTTGTTTTCAAAACTGATATCAAAATTCCCTGACACGATTGGTGATAGAGTCAAAGTGAATTTTTTTCTGGTGTAAAGATCCGTTTGCTAGTGGTTAGCACAGTTTCGCGCATTTTTCTGGAGAATATATTTTTGTGGAGAAGTATGTTACGTGGAAATGTTTTTCGTGGGTTAAAGATAAGATGTTTTGTGATTGTTTTTTTTAATACTATTTTTGGGACCGAGAATAGCAGCACTGCGGTCCGCACTGGTCAAGCACTGCGGTTTGCACTGGTCACTAAAGAAAATAACAACAGGACATGTGATCATTATCCGGTCACTTTTTGTTTTGTAATACCGCACTCTTGAAATATTAGAAATGACAATGAAATGAAGTTTGCAAAAGAGCTCAGATGCCAGTGTTTCTTAATGATGTACGCATTGGGGGTGGGGGTGGGGGGTACTTTTCCCGAGGGAGAGAGCAAAAATGTTTTCCTTTATCCTTGAGGGCACAACAACATTTCAGCACTATTCTACACACTTTTCCGTTTGCCAGCCCCCTCCCGGATGAAAAAAAAAATGAACACTCCATTATTGTTGGAGCTTTTGTTACAAAGCAACATGACTTCGCCACCATGAAATAGGTTGGTACTGTAAAGTTCACTTCAGGGTGTTGTAGCAAGATGGTAAAAATTGGTTTTTATTTACTTTCTTTATCTATTGATGATCTTTTTGCTCATCTTTGTACTTCTTACGCTTGTCAGTTACGAAAAAACTCAAAAGATGTGGTTATACTTTGACCAAAGACAAATTGTCTGATGTAACAAAGGAACGCTTAGTGAGCCGTTCTTAGGAGTTCGCGCATCTCATGTGCAGTTCTTTCAAAAGTTGGAAAGGAAACGTGGAAGTTTTTACCAAGTTATTCACTTTTTGACCCTTGCTAGTTGCGAAAACAAACTCAAAAGATACTGCTGTAACAACAGAACGCTCAGTGAACCGTTCTTACAAGTACTAGTTTGCGCAACTTATGTGCAGAGTTCTGTCTGCAAGTGAAGGGGAATGTGGAAGTGCAGGACATCATAGAAGAAGATTAGCTGTCACTTACTCAGTCTGAGTTAGTTTATTTGTTGGTCTGGTGTTTAGTCTGTCCTTAAATTTGTTGGACGTTCAGTTACTCAATTCGTCCATTAATGTTCTGTCAGTCAATTGGACTGAATCTATCCGCTTATCTGTTTCTGATCCTTACTATAGTCATTAATTGGTTTGTCACTCGGTCTGTCTCTCAATTTGTTGTTAATTTATTCAATTATTCGATTGGTCTGTCAGTCAGTTAAACTTTTTATCCGCAGGCAGGCATTTTTTCTGATAGATGTTTAGTCAAACAGGCATTCAATTGGTCAGTCAATTTCATTTCTATTGTTAGAGAGTTCAATGCGTAATCTAATTCCATCCCGGCCTGAAGGATAATTTAAAAACTGTCCACAAGTAGTTGAACAACTTTTTTATTCGTGTGCTTTTTTGTACAGTGATGTACGCACCAGTTCAACTCTACTGAACCAAGATATATCCCATGGCTTTGATGTTCTTGGCTCCATTGTCCGATGTATGTCCCTTTATAGCATTATCTCCACACGTGTTGGAATCATCTGTTCGCCCGCCCGCTCCAAAGCCGATTTTGGAATCGCAGGAAGCGCAGTCTTTTTCGTTGTTTCCAAGGATACCGATTCTTGCTTTAGCAAAAGAGTTGGAACTGGCAGCAGCATTAAACCCCTCTTTGTTACAGTTGGTCTGCAAGGAGGCCTGTGAACCAATCAGCTTCTTCCACGTGTTACGACCCAATGAAGTGGCGCGGTATTTCCCGTCAGCGATCAGTGAGTGTAGAGAGCTGGCCTGCTTGTTGATGACAATGAACTTGATCTGCTGGCCGACCTTCATACCGAGACAGATCTTGGAAAAGGAAGTGTTCCAATAGGTCGGCAGTTTAGTCTGTTGAACGTCAAATCCAGTCTTGCCTCCTGGAAGGTTATATGCATTTTTGTTGCTCCAAAACGCAGCACTGTAATGGAACGTCTTCTGAAATACAAACAACAAAAGAGGGTTAGCTATCTGAAAACTTAGGTTTGCAATGACAGCTGCTTACCTTTGCGCCGTTAATCTTCATGGCCAGCGTCCATCCTCCATCTCCGCATCCAAAGTTTCCCATGTGACAGTAAACAGGAATCTTTTGTGAACCAAACATCAACGTATACACTTGGCTTTTGGTTAAACTGTGGAAGAGAAAGTGCCGCACGTAAATTCGACTAGGCCGCGGCACTATGTTACGCGTCTTTTTTCCTGTAGGATTCTTGCAATTTCACAAAAGAAGGGAAAAAAGAGTTTTTTAAATCAGTATCTTCTTCTGCTATAAGCGGTATCTGTTCTCGCTGATCACTGGATTTACCATGTGACGTGTAAAAACTCACCTGTGTTTTTCGTACTGTTCCTTGCATGAAGAGGCAGCAACTACTGTAAACGAGATTAAAATTCCGGTTAGGTGTTAATGAGTAAATGCGCCTCGTGAATAAAACTTCAAACCGACCCTTTTGCTGAGCGAGAGGCAAAACGCGCTGAGAGAAACCGACAGCTTGACGCGCGCGTATGGTTTCCCGATTAGCTTGCCGGGCCTCTTGTGGCTTATAAAATCGACGTCACTGAGTTGAAATCCTTGATAAGGATAACAATTTACCTAGTGGCTTTCTAGGGATAGGCTTGTTGACCACAGCAATAAGATTTTCCAGTTTCGCTTGCAGCATTTTAATGGCGTCGTTCGCGCCCGAATCCTGCAGGAGGTTACACATCAGGTTACAAACCATCATCTTGTCGTACGGCTTGGTGCAAGTTTTGGAGGATTCGTTGCCATTCACGGTCAGTACGAGAAAGACCGCGAGAAAATAAGCTTTAAAAGACAATCGCATTTTGTGAACTCGAGGTAAAGTTGTCAGACTCTCAACAAACAAAGGTTCTGTGAATCACCGAGTCTTATGACTCTTATGACTAACTAGTAGTCTTACACTTAACTTATGCTCAACGTAACAATTTTTGTTTACACTTCGGGAATATTTTCTTGCCTGCAGCCCCGTCCAATCGACTTATTCCAAGTTTGTTTTATGTTCACGAGTCTCTGTACCAAGTGACTTCACCTGAGAATTATTTGTTCAAATTTTAATTTTGACATTGTAAACAACTCCCGTTCTTGATAGGCATAAGCGGAAGAAAGCATAACAGCGCTTATGTCCAGTGAAAACGGGTCCGACATAGGCATAAGCGCAAGGATCAATCTTATTATGCTTACCGGTATGTTAATAGGACAATCACATGACTTTTGGAGGGCATATAGTTTATTTGTGGCCCGAGTAGCATCATTTGCGCCCGAGCGGAGCGAGGGTGCAAATGATGCTACGAGGGACACAAATAAACTATATGCCCGACAAAAGTCATGTGATTATCTTTATTATCAATACACAAGGCCAAATCGTACAAATTCATTTAATAAGAAAAAAATGTTTAACAGAAACAGGGCCGTAAATGCGTTTGCAGCCCGTCAAATTCAATATCGCCCGCCACTCACACGTGTTTTCTCGAAGGCAGTTTCTTATTTGGCTGCGTATATTGATAATAATGTTCGTTTTTACTTGACGCATATTCTTACATGCTTCCGCTTATGCTTAGTAATAACCAGGCATTAGGAAGAGGAAATGAAGTAGTTTTCGCTCGTAACGCATGATTTGTTTTTTTTTTCAAAATTGACCTTGGAACTCACGATTCACCGCCCAATGAATTTTGTATTTTTTTTATGCAGAGATTTATATTAAGGTCCATTTACGTCAGCAATTTCATGCGGCGATTTTAAATAAATAAAATAATAAAAAATATCGTTTTATTTACGCATCAATGCATGTGTTTAACACGAAAGTGCTAATTGGGTATACTGTAAATAGAGAGGGTAACATTTTTAGGTTGGACATCAACGTATTTCAATCACCTGTACAATCTTCCGGCTATTTCACAGCGATTTTATTGCGGTATTCAGTGAAATGTTGTGCAGCGGCAGGTGAACGCATTCAATGTAAGCACATCACTCGTCGAAAGGTTCCTTGCTTTTCCACTTGCCGGTATTTTTCACAGGCTACTTCAGGTGACATTGAAATCGCCGCTAAAATCGCATCGAAAATTGACTTTTAAAGCCAATCTACCTAAACTGAGTAATGCAAATCAATGGAGGCCAGAGTCAGTCGCTCACTTGCCAAGATTTATCTTGAAATGACCGATCATTTCTGATAATAGCATAAAAAATCGACTGTTAACGCTTATCTCCCAAACTGAGATGCAATAAATGGAGGCCAGATTATCACATTCTCTCTCTTGCCAAGACGTTAGCTTGAAATGACCGATCATTTCTTATAATCGCATCAAAAATCGACTGTTAAAGCCAATCTTAGTCAAAAGTAATACCGTGAGTTTGTTAGAGGATTCTAGTATTTCCCTCTTGCCAAGATTCTTCTTGATATGGCCCGCAAATATTTCTAACAACTGGAGGAAAATAAACGATCTTTGGACATGAATCTTATTATAAAACTTTCAATAAGCAAGTAAGGTTGGCAGATTTAATGGTCTGTGACACGTAGCACAGTCTCGAAATGCAAATAACAGGGAGGTCACTCAAATAAACCTTTTATGTCTTAGCTCAAAACATTTATTTTCCTTGCTGTTTGCTGCATATTTTGATCAAGTCCACAGTCTGATAACAGAGTGGTTAATGTGTTGAAATTGAAAGGAGGAAATAGACTTTGATTTCTTTTGGGAGCTTGATCAAAAGGATAACTCTTCAGAGCACAGACCATTGTATTAATGACAGCTGACCGAAAAGATTTCCATAAACTGGTCGCTAAAAAGTAAACAGGAATTCAGCTTTGTGACATGTTTCTTTGAAATGGTCTGAAATATCTTGAGCTGGACAGCAGTACGTGGCGGGGGAGCTCTGGAACCAGTACTGAATTTAGTGCGTCGAGGACGCATCGAGTAAAGATTTTACAGAGGGAAATGTCCATTAGAAGTTGTCTTGTCAACACGCAATTCAAGTAATCCAAGGTTGTCTTTGCAAGTTTTAATCATGCATTTTATGGATCTTGCTTAAATAAAATGGCTGTATATCTTGAGTGTTGCGTAGCAATCGTGACCTTTCCAAGCGCGAGAAGCGAGCGAAAGCTTCTTGAAGAAGGAGCAAAAAAAATTGTTTTTTGCTCATTTTCGCACCCCATGCCTTCACGAGTCTCTCGCGCTCTCGAAAAGGAAGCTACTGCTACGCAAACTACTGCATTCCAAGTCAAGAACACAGGCATTTTTGTTTAGTTAGTTTATCGTTAACAACACTAGCAAATCCTCCGGTCCATTAAGGGAACGCTTCTCTTTGTCCCGTGGGCTTCTCCTTGTCCCGAGGGCGTTCCCCAACGGAGGCTCAACTGTATTTTGCATGTTCCGTGACACAAAATATGCCAGACGGCTGTTATTGTTGACATTATTCCAAAAAGGTCACTAAATTGCACAATATAGTTTGTTCACCTCCTGTGGCCCGAGGATTACATTTTGTTCAGAGAATTTTGCTCTGTTTATAAACTGCTTTACAGAGAAAGCTGGTAAGATGGATTTCAAAGGTTTTGAGATTACTTCAGTCTCCTTCTGGGCTCTAGTGTTTTCAGCCGCAGGAATTATCCTCGTTTGTAATGTGATTATCAACCTTGCAAAGAAGTATCGCCATGCAAGGCGGCTTGCTGTGTTTCCCTCGGCTCCCAGTCACTGGTTCATAGGACACCTCAGACACGTAAGCTATTTTTTATCCTTTAAAATCAAGCAACGAATAACACGATGAAGTTTTATTTGTGAGGAATCCATAAGTAAACATTTCCACAATAAGACATTTCCTTATATCGACAGCATCGATATAAAACTAAAAGTCGCTAGTTGGAATCTGGTTTATAGCGGTTACTTGCTACCGATTCTTCGTTTACATTAAAAACATTTTTTAGACTGCTAGCAGTTCCTGTCTGGATAGTCGAGCGGGCGAGCAAATCACGCGATCGGAAATCGACCGAGCGAGGGACGAAAGCCCGGGACGAAAGCAATGTGAGCCGAGCTTGCTTTCATGACTGACTGATCTGAAAAAGGGGCAGCTACAACCTCAGACAATAATGTATCTCCCCACCCCTTCACAAAGTTGAAAACCGTTCGTGTTTTGAGTTCTCGTTTAAAAATCGCCGGATGTACAGGCGAACGGGGGAACGGGGTACAGGATTATAAATTGTCAAGTGTTCCAACGATTAATGGCTGGAGATTGAAGCAGTCTACATTTTTTTTTTGAGCCCAAACACTAAAATATCGATATTATAGGTGTAATCAAACGTTCCTCTTTAATTCGCAATACTATCACATAAAACGCTTCAACAAAAGACATTACCAACTGGCTCTGAGGACGATAATTATAACGACAATAATGCTGATAACGATGATTGCGGTCATTTTGCTGGTCCAGACATACCGTTAATCCTCCATTAAGCCTCCACTCAAATAAGCCCCCCTCCCTGTTTGGAGCAACAACTTTATTAAGCGTTACACTCCCCCCCCCCACTGTTTTTCTCACAACCAAATTAAACAATGAACGACAGACAATATCAATCTGGGCACAAATTCACATTTTATACAGTACTCGCGAGCTTTGGGGAAAAATGGACGTTTATCCACATGTGGGAATTAGCTATTTAAATTTGTTCAACTGCAAAGAAGTGAGTGGTAAACTACTGGCGTCTCGCAAAATTACAATAACCCCCCTCCCCTCTCTCTATTAACCCCCTTCCCCCCTCCCCCCACCGCCTCAAAAGCTCTTGAAATAAATAACCCTTCCCCGCAAACTAGCTTGAGAAATTTCAATAGCCGTGTTGCTAACTGACCAGAAGTTCCTCTGAGCTGGGCAGTGCAGAGTTTAATTGTGCAACACGACAAAAGGCTGAACGTTTTTATTTTTCGGCGCTTTGAGCCTGAAAACGTTCTTACAATGTATTTCAGTAAATCATAATTCTTAATGAAAAAATGAGAACTTTTCTAATTGTCATACATATTTGCTATTTTAAAATGAGAACGATCTGCAACATTCTATTTTGCTCTCATTTAGCTAATTGTAAAAATAATACATTCATAACAAAATCTCAGCCTGAGGGTATATTCTTAGCATATTCTTACAATTTTGGCCAATCCAGCCCAGTCTCAAGGTTCCTTTAAAAAAACAATGTAGTGACTTAATTCTCGGACGTACACGCAAACTTTTACCCCCACCGTTGTACAAGGGGGGAGTTGTTGCAACCCCCTCCCCCTTGGGTTTTTGCGATGTTGCAATATTTCGGAAATATTTTACGTCTAATAGATAGCCTCGTGATGTGCTCTATTATGGGTTGTAGCGCTACTGGGGGTCCGTGACGCCATCCAAATTTATCGGAAAAATGCAGAAATTGCAAATATTTTTTGCTGGAGTCGCAAAATGACATAAAATTAAACATTTTGATGCTTTTTGGTAGCATTTTATATGTTTTTTTTTCACCAAAAAAGGTTAAAAACACGCATTTTTATACAAAAAAGGCTTGACCTTATGTTACTTATGACGTCATATCTCGTTACCATAGCAACCGGTTGTCGCCAAACTTTACCAAAATGTGTCTCAAGGATAAACGAACAGCTACTGAAGACGGCATGTGCTAATCTTAAACGGTCTTATGGGTTAAAGGGAAAGTATTACAGGGATTTAGTGTCATTTTAAAACCTAAAAAATGTTTTTGTAGTGGTGTGGAAAATTACCAAAATTTATAGCAAAACTGTCGATGAGTGTCTCTAGTTATAGATGGACTGGGTCTGAATGAATTGCAACTTGAAAAAAGTTAGCCTCACTTTTTTCCAAGATCTCACAGTTTTGTCTACAAAATGGGCCACAACAGACCATAATGTTTCTCTTTTAAGAATTAGTTGATGTCGTTCTATTGGTGTTTTAGTTGCGTTCGACGCATACTAACTTGTGGGTTTCCTGTGGTTTCGTACGGTCATGTGCAAACCAGGCGGGCTGTGAGGCCAGATGGTTCGTTCGTTGGATCGTTCGTTGGATTCATCTTTTCGGCGCTATTTTAAATGACGTCATTCTCGTTCCCAGCCTATTCGAACGCACTCCACTAATCTATGATTACTTCTAGTATTATTTTGTAAATAAGTGAAGGTATTTATTATTAAAAATGTGGTTGTTGTTCATTGTGGTGTGTAACGGATAGGTAAATGCTTGTCCGTTTGTCTCACGATGGAGTCACTTTGAGATGTTGATCGTGACGTTTTGACTGCTATTTCCGCATGAGATCGATTGGTTACGTGTCGCGTATGTAGCACGCTGGTTTGTTGCTATTGCTATTGACACGTAACTAATCGACCTCATCACCTGATGAAGACTAGCAGCAATAGCAGTCGAAAAGTCGCGATCAAAATCTCAAAGTGACTCCATCGTGAGACCAACGAACAAGCGTTCACCTATCGTACACACCACGATGAACCTGCCTCTTCATCAGTGAAAAATGCAAGCGGTAATGCCGGTTAGATCTTTTGCTATGGAGTGTGATGCCATCTCATTCTTGTTTCTCGAGATGTGCGTTATCGAACAGTTTCTGATATCAGTGGTAAATGTCCGGGGGGGGGGGGGGGATGGGGTACTCGCATTAATTTAGGATAGGTGTGTGCCGCGAAGGTTCTTAAGCTCTGACCCTATTTAAGGGCAAAAATTCGAAAATAAATACCTTTTTAAGACCAAAAAAGGGAAAGATGATAACTCAGGATTGTGTGTACAGGTCGTTTATTTCTTAAATCGCTTCGTAGTTTAGTTTTAACAGACCTCATCTTTTTCGTTACGCTGAGGCGTTTAGGTAGTACAATTTAGCAGGAACCCATGGGCTTTTTCAATTTAAAGGAACCCTATCTTAGGATCACAATACCAAAAAAGGATACCTTATTTAAGGACTGAGCGAGCACCTCGAAAACCATACCCTTTGGCCGGGGCGGCACATACCTGTATACCTTTTATATGGGAGTACGCCCCGCCCATCCGGGTAAATGTCGTTCGCGTGTAAAGTTCTTCATTCCATTTTCTCTTTAGCTAAAGAACCACGATGGAGCCCATCTGCAGTTCCACGTGAGATGTGCTACAGAATTCAGAACGTGTTATGTTGTGTGGAGAGGTCCCGCTATTGGTTTATTAGTACTCTGTCATCCAGACACTGTTAAAGTGATTCAGAGTAGCAATGCTCCTAAGGCGGATACCTACGATTTCCTCAAACCCTTTATTGGTAAGTACAGGAAATAGAGCGATTTTCACATAAGTGTCGAAAGTTATTTTGTGATTGCTTTGGTTTTGCATTGCTTCACAGCAGGGGCGGATCTAGGGGAGGGGTGCAGGGGGTGCGCCCCCCCCCCCCCCCCAATGAGATGACCTGCATCTTTCTAATATAACTAGTAATCTGCAAAGAAAAGAAAAAAACTACGTCATCCTTCAGTTACGTCATTCCTTAGAGGTGTACCCCCTCCTAAGAAAAATCCTGGATCCGCCCCTACACAGTGTTTGAAAAGAGTTAAAATAACTCTCCTTACACTGGAGTTAATTTTTTCGTAGTTATTTCAGCTCCAAGGTAGAGTTATTTTAACCCCCAAAAGTCGTTATCTTGCTGTAAAGTAGAATTTTATTAACTCCATCAGCGGTTGGAATATATTTTAACCCCTGATTCGGATTTAAATTTGGAGTTAGAATGACCCCCCAAAAGGGATTATGTTAAACCTAAAATTTTAACTCCACTTTTGTAGCTAAAATAACTCTTTGGAAAATTACAGTGCACACTTTGTGATTTGCTAAAAAATCTCGCGCCACTTTATCAACCAATCAAAACTAAAACCAAAACCAATCATGATTTACCCGCACATGTTTTTCCGCGCTTGGCGCCGGCTACTTGTATTTGCTTCAGTTCTGATTGATTTAATATTAGATTGCCTGCATCTGTTGTGATTAGTCAGAGTAATTACTTTCGTTTTGCTTTTACGACACTCTACTGCTCTAACATTTTTTGGTGAAATAAACGAGATCGCGAAAACGCGCTTTACATGTCGAAACATCAAGAAAACCTCTTGTCACTAATAGGGATCACTCATGCACTAAATGTTCTGTTGTCCACCTCCTGTTTCATACCGCAGCCGCACCTTCGAGGGGAAAAGTCGAAGAGTGATGGGGTGATGCAAATGAAAAGTACCAAAAGATACCCACGGGTCAAAACTATGAACCCGGCATTATGCTGTTGTCCACCTCCTGTTTCATACCGCAGCCGCACCTTCGAGGGGAAAAGTCGAAGAGTGATGGGGTGATGCAAATGAAAAGTACCAAAAGATACCCACGGGTCAAAACTATGAACCCGGCATTATGCTGGTGCTTATCTCCGTAGTATTGCTTCTCCCCCCTCCCCCCCCCCCCCCCAAGTTGGTAGGATGATGGGTGGTGGGATGCTAGTCCATAGCCTGTTCCAGGCGTTAAAAATACCCACGGGTCATAACTATAACTCTTCGATATATGAACCCGGCATTATGCTGGTGCTTATCTCGGTTCCGTAGTATTGCTTCTTCCCCCCACCCCCCCCCCCCCCCCCCCCCCCCCCCCCCCAGTTGGTAGGATGCTGGTCCATAGCTTGTTCCAGACGTTAAGATTGTGGGGTAGGGGAGTAGCTTGATAAGAAATAGAACACAAACCGCGGTGATAAACATATTGAACTTATTCATTTTTGATAAAACTTGACGTTTCGTATGCTACTACATACATTTTCAAAAGTGACCGTTACAGTGTTGAAAACTATACTTATATAGTATTTAAAAGGGACTGTGACCGAGATTAAGTACAAAACTTAACAGTTGATCTATAAAAAGAAACAGCTTATTAATAAAGCATCATCTTCTCGCTACTGACGAATGCATTAAAAGCTGGCTTCATTTCTTGTATAAACAATGTTTCTTTGATTTTACAGAGGAAATCAGTTTTGCCCGACGCTAAGATATCAAAATGATCCCACTTGATGTAGGGGAGCAGCTAAAAACCGGCTTGAGCGAGCCGGGTGAACGAGGACTGGGGTGAGGGGGTGACTCGCTCTTTTCGCGCCTACCCCCTCTGTCGACACTCGCGATATTTTTCCTTCTACGTGCCGTCCTTTGTTACCCACTATCTGGAACAGGCTAGCCAGTCTTTGGCATTGTTAGCTAGTTCTCTGTTTCATATGGTCTTCCAGTCTATTATACCGTTGAACCCTGCTTTTAAATAACCCCATTATTAAGGACAGTTGTCTTGGTCCCGGTGGAAGGCAATACATCTCTAAAATTTACCCACTCAATACGGACACCTGTTTATACGGACAATGGACAGTTTTTCATGTCCGTACTGGAACGATCTCACATAAAGTTGACCTCTAAGCGATAAAAATGTATATGCTGTACACATTTACTACACAAATACTATCCGTTTGGTTGAAAGAACACTACAAACGTTTGTCTTATCGCATGTTTTAATGTCTTAGTGGAATGAGATGTGGTATTTTAGTGTATTTTTCCTTAAAAACACTGAAACGCTTAAATTACGTCATCCATGTGAACCCACTCAAAGAGTGAAGAAGACAGAGTGTGACTGCGTGTATTGATCACACATCTTATATCCTTTTACTGGGGACACAATCTCAATCTATCAGCATACATGACGTGGTAAAAAGGGTTTGTAGTGCGTTCGAGGTTTATTTCTAACCACATAGCCCTTTCTGGGTTTTTCTAAATCAGGTAGCCTTTTACAGCTAATTAAATGGTGTGACAGTATCACTTGTTATTTGCATTTTTTTTGTTTTTGTAAGTAATCATGGTGATGGCTTAACTGGACGATTGTGTCCGAGTATATTGTAAACTTTCTCGGGTACAAGTTAGGAATTTGATTGAACAATTCCAATGACCAACTGTAATTTGCAGCACTCATTATTATGCACATGGGTGAGACAATTTGGAGTTAAGTGTCTTGTCTTAGGACACAACACGAACACGCCAACCTTTGAAAAACAATCTTTAAAATGTCAAGTGTCCTGCATCGCGCAAAACCTATATTGTTGACCCTAGCAAGTCCTTTTGTTGCTTGAAAAGGTCAGCGGAATATCACACAAATGCGCTTTACTAAATTATAGCCACTAAATACGACACTTTCTTCATTGATAGATAATGAACTATGCATTACCTTATTGGTTCGTTTTTATTTACTTTTCTAGTTTAATGTAATAAGACGCTATAACTGTATAATTATAAATAGGTGTTATTTGATTTTATAACTAGTGAAGTATTCGGTTTTTGTCACTTTTAGCCACATCCCACAAGCCTGTCCTTTTTATCGCCTGTTTAATTTTTGTTTGCTTAATTTAAAAGGAGATGGATTGAGTGTTTCAAATGGAGATAAGTGGTTCAGAATGAGACGACTACTGACACCTGCTTTTCATTTTGAAATCCTCAAATCTTACGTCGGAACTTTCCAGGATTCCACAAACGTTCTATTAGTAAGTAAACATTGTTGTGGCCCGTCTGCTTTCTACTGCAAGCGCCTTATTAACCCTTCATCTCCTTAGTTTGTTAAAATATCAATTTGGATTTTCTGAAGCTTCGATGTGGAAAAAAATTCAAAAATAAATAGCACAGTAACGTTTATTGAATGGTCACAATTAAAGGGAGTTTCCAGGTTAAAATATCGTGTTTTCATGATTATGGCCAGTAGCATACTTTAACCTTACTTTATTATCTTGAAAGAGAAACAAAACTTTGCCAGTGATCAAAGCAAATAAATATTAGAGCAGTTTTCAATTGAGTGTCGAAAGTAATTACACAATTGCTTTGGTTTTGCATTGCTACGCTTTGTGATTGGCTAAAAAATGTCGCGCCACTTTCTCGACCAATCAGAAGTAAAACCAAAACCAATCGTGACTTGCTCGCACGCGTTTTCCCGCGCTTGGCGCCGTTGACATGTAATTGCTTCGAGCTCTGATTGGTTCATTGGATTGTTTACGACTGCTGTGATTGGTCAGAGTAATTACTTTTACGACACTCAATTGAAAACTGCTCTAACTAACGAGACGAAATAACAGCAAAAAATTGAAAATTCCTCGAGAATAGCAATTTTGATTTCTTCTGACCGCCTGTCACGAAATCAAATTTGATGATATAGACCATTTTACAGTTGTGTGCTTAGTACCCTGGCCTTTGCGTGGAAGTGAGGCTGGAGTTGACTTTGTTTTGATACAAACCTTTCTGCTTTTCATATGTAAATCATGTTAGTTAGCATAAGAACAACATGATTTACATATGAAAAGAAGAAAGGTTTCTATCAAAACAAGGTCAATTTTAGCCTCATTTCCACATAAAGACCAGGTTACTAAGTAGAAACTGTAAAATGGTCTATTGTAATCCACCATCCTTGCAATCCTGCACTTCATCTCCAAACTACCATTTCTGTATATTTAGTGGCAGTTGGCGATACAAAATGGAAATGAGGTAAGCAAAATTGTGTTATTTCGGCGGGACAGTGTCCCTTTAAGGACTTCAAACAAATTCGCCACTTTAGAAACGAGAAGGAAACTGGGCCGAGTGAACTTTCGCAACGACTTCTGGGATCGTTGCTGGGGACGCTTCTTTTGTCTATGTCCCCAGAGACATGTTTAGGAGGGGAATAACTTTGTTGTGTCTACTGCACTTGCGCAGCGTGGAAAGTTTGCTAAAACCGTAAGCTGTAACCATAAAAGTTGTCTATTAAGGCGACTCGCTCAAAATGCGCTCATCTGTGACCTGGATGCAATTTCGCAACTGCAAACTTTTGGTTATAACTTCTTTGGTTTTTACTCTATTGCAATAATTCTTTTTGTATCTCCTAGTTGAATGAAGCATGGATTAATAAATATGAACCGATTTTCTTCGAAATAAATACTGGAGCCAAAATCTGGATTTGCGCAAACCCCTCATTTCATATTGAGGCCATCCTAGAAAAAAAAATTGGTCCGTTTTATTTGGCTCAAAATTTGCGAATCGACTTCCTTAATTTGATATAGTCTAGTCGTAAACAACGAAGCCTAAAATCTGCGGGCAAGACCAAAGCACGAATGCCGCAGTTTCGACAAGTTGTTTATCAACCAGGAAAACACTTAGAGTGAGCAAAACCGGTTCGTAAGTTTCACCAATACTACCAGTTTCATGTCGTTATATGTTTTAGGAGAAAAATAATATATAATCTCGGTAAAATTAACGGGAGAGCAATATTACATATTTAGCGCGTTTTCGCCATGTGTGTTGGTCTAAAGACTGAGTCAGTAAATTTTAATGGTTTGTAGCATTCGCAATCGAACTTGATGTAAGATATTAGGCATGCCTATACAACATATTCTTGGTGTTGAGTGTCCATGATTATTATTTTTCGAGACGCAATTTATTTTTATTTATTTCACCTCGGGTGAAAATAAGCTCCTAGGTTGACTGCATTTCTGTTGCAGCGTTTCTGTTCCGACGAATTTTTGTAACTTGGCCACATTCTAGGCTATATCAAAGGAAGTCGATTCGCAAATTTTGAGCCAAATAAAACGGACCAATTTTTTTCTAAGAGG
The DNA here is from genome assembly GCA_024195265.1 of Dendrophyllia cribrosa. Lineage (NCBI taxonomy): Eukaryota > Metazoa > Cnidaria > Anthozoa > Scleractinia > Dendrophylliidae > Dendrophyllia > Dendrophyllia cribrosa. The sequence goes on along the minus strand of JAJLRJ010000006.1, from coordinate 5,661,422 downwards.
GCCTCAATATGAAATGAGAGGTTTGCGCAAATCCAGATTTTAGCTCCTGTATTTATTTTGAACAAAATCGGTTCACTTTTATTAATCCATGCTTCATTCAACTAGGAGATACAAAAGGAATTCTTGGAATAAAGTAAAAAAACAAAGAAGTTATGGCCAAAAGTTTGCTGTTTTTAGCTCCTCATAGTTTATTCTGCGTTTAATTTGACGTGTTTCTCGGAGCTAGGTATCATGCAAAGACGTTTCCACAATTTTACAGATTAAATTCTGCAAAAGCCTATAATTATTTTAAAATATGATTTCCGTCACCAAAATAAGAACTACATTGACAAAATTAACTTTGTTGTTGTGTTTAATAAAGGTGACACTTTAAAGGCATACGACTGACAAACTTGTGGCCCTTCAGACTCAAGCTCGAATTGGATTTAGAAATTTTTGTTTTTGAGGAGGGAAGAAAAATCATTAAAAAATACCTCTGAGCAAGGCAGAGAATAACAAAAAACAAAAAACCTCAAACCACATTTGACGCTGAGTTCGGCATTAGAACCCAGGCCACATTGGTGGGAGGTGGGAGCGCTGACCACTTCACCATCCCACAATGAGCCAATCACGTGTTTCATTGTCTTTTTAGGAGAAGTGGTCCTCACAGGAGAGTGGTGAGGTGGAATTATTTCATCACGTGAGTTTGATGACATTGGACTCTATTTGCAAATGTGCTCTCAGTTACCATAGTAACTGTCAGACTCAAGGGTAAGTATTGTCCACTATATATCAGCTTGCGTCGGGGAGAAGGGAACTGGGGAGAGAGGGGAAGGACGCCTGCAATAAAGACCCCCCTTTTGTTCATTTCCGCGCACGCTGGCAGCCGCAAAATTCCGATTAGCTAATTCGCGCTGGATGGTAAACATAGTACATTCCCACGTGAAGTCAGCCTAAGTATTTTTACACTTGTAAATTATACGTGTAAAGTCCGACTTGTAAATACAATCATTCAATAAAAGTATCTTTTACACTGGAATTCACACGTGTAGACCGGAGATCAATTCAATAAAACTTTTACAAGTGTTATTTACAAGTGTTGCCAATATTGTTTCAGAGGTTCAAAACAATAGGGAGCTTAAGCAACCACAACGGCGACGGCAGCGAGAACGGCACAAAACAATAGGGAGCTTAAGCAACTACGACGGCGACGGCAGCGAGAACGGCACAAAACAATAGGGAGCTTAAGCAACCACAACGGCGACGGCAGCGAGAACGGCACAAAACAATAGGGAGCTTAAGCAACTACGACGGCGACGACAGCGAGAACGACACAAAACAATAGGTTTAATGAGCGAAAACAATGCCTTTGCACGTGCGTTTTACATTTTGGTACGTTTCTTTGCCGTTCCCTGCAAAACAACAACGTCAAATGATCAATTTATAGATTTTGTGGAGAACGTGAACACACGACGGTTAATTTGCCTTTCTCCATTTGAACTGTAAAGCCATCCCTTCAAATTCAGCTCCTGGACAATCCAGACACATTAGACAAACTAAACAAATTGGAACAACTGCAAAGTAGTTTAAAAAAGCGCCAATCCTTTTTTCAAGTGACGTTTTTCTTGGCGTTGCCGTCGTCGTTGCTTAAGCTCTCTAATTCTGCTTGTAACTCATTGTGTGTGGCAAAATAAAAAAAATAAAAAATAAAAAAAATAAAATAGCCACACTTGTAAATTACACTTGCAAAAGTTTTATTGAATTGACCCCCCGTGATACAAGTGTAACCCTTGTAAAAATTTTAGCGTGATCGCGATGCGATTCGCGGCAATTTTTGGATTTATGAATCGCGATTGCGATTTACTCGCGCCGCGATCGTGCTCATTGCGCCGCGATCGCGCCCATCGCGCTGCGATCGCGCTCAAATTTTTACAAGGGAAGTAACAACTGTAGGTGTACAACCGTAGATTACTCTTAACTAGTGCTGCAACGATACACCGGTGCACCGGTGAACCGCGATATTTTTTGTCACGATACGAATATCGATATTTGAACAACATATCGCGATATTTAATAGATAATTACTGAGGCTCGCAGCATTATTAGGTATATTGCAGGCAGCTGAGGGCGCAGCCCGAAGCTGCCTGCAATATACCTAATAATGCTGTGAGCCGAAGTAATTATCTATTATAATTACTGTTTCTCATTAAAACCCATTGTTCTCTTTCTGCATTGTATCTTCGATTTTAGCCAAAAAAAAAAAAAAAATCTTCGATTTTAGCCACCTCTTTGGCTGTTGTATTCATTTTGAATACAACTATAACAATGAAATAAGCACTTATTGTTGCTACGTATACAGTGTGGTGGCCATTACGTAACCCCCAAATCCTCAGTTGTTGTGAAGATTATTTAAATAATGACAATTCATCCTCATAAAATCCTATTGTTATCCCTATACATTATATCTTCTATTTTAGCCGCCCCTTTGGCTGTTACATTGATTTTGAATACTGAGCTCTAACAATGAAATTAGCACTTATTGTGACTACGTACACTATACAGTGCGGTGGCGATTACATAACCCTCGATTCCTCAGTTGTTTTGAGGATTATGTAACTATGATTATGTGTGAACATTAGTATTGAATTTATTTGTTGTTGACGAGAATGTTCACAAAAATTTGCATACTTTATAACCCAGAGTACTCAGTCATTTTTTTCAGTACCTCGCTCACTTGTTGGAAGCATGGAGGATTCATCGGAAGACGAATCAGCGATTTTAATAACGCAGAGTAGTTCGGGGAGTGAATTTTTGCAGTACACCGAGGATATAAGTAAGACTAATAATGCGGGATTGGGCCATTTGCGTATCAAAAGGAAAGTTGTTCGGGCATATAAGAATTTGACTAACGTAGATCGTTGCCCGGTTGAACTGTATAAGAAATATATGTCTCATGTCCCAATGGAAGTCAGCGATAACGTGTTTTATTTGCGAGCTTTGCATAAGCCAAAAGGGGACACCTGGTATTACAAAAAAGGAACGGGGAGAGAAACTTTGGGGAATGTGGTAAAGAAAATTATGAAATAAGGGGGGTTCGATAGACTAATCATTCCCTTCGGCGTAGTTGTGCTGCGCGATTGTATGATGACGGTGTACCAGAACAGATTATTCAAGAAACCACTGGCCATCGATCATCTGATGGGGTAAGGGCGTATAAATGTACGTCATCGACACTTAAGAGGAAAGCAAGTGAAATCTTGCAGGGAACGACTTCAAAACATGTTGGAATTAATGTCAACGTAAATGAAGAAAAATGTATTAAGGAAGATGATGAACATAAGTACAGTAAGCAAAAAGAAGAAAAGGGGTTAAAGGAAAAATCCATTGAGCCAGAAACAAGTGAAGTTTGTATGAGGTGTAAACAAGTTACGATTTATAATAAATTGAATATCTTTGTATTCACATATCTCCTGGAATAGTTTTCTTGTGTACTGTTTATTTATTTTAGAAAGTTTTATCTTCAGTTGTACATTACATAGTGGGATTCCAATTTAAACAAATGTTAGCGTCTTTTAATAACGAAATCATCAGGGGGGATACTTAAACTTGGTAAAAACGGGCTAACTGCAATATTAAAAATATTGCAGTGTGCACGCTGCAATATTTTTAAAAATATTGCATTTGGTCTGTTTTAGCACGTTTGGTATTACCCCTGATAATTTCCCTTGCTAACAAAAAGGACCGCCCCCGTTTTCCTCAGACACTTGGAATCAAAACTCTTAAAAACGCTGCAATCGTTGATATAATGCAGAGAGAGAACAAAAGGATTTGATGAGGATCAGTAATTATTATGATATTATGATTCTTCATCAACATTCAGAAATTACTGTCTTAAATGACTCCTTACCCAAGTCCAAGCCTTTTTATAGCTATTTATTAAACAAAGGGACAAGAAAGTTCCATCCTTGCTTCGTATAGCTTCGCATGCTTCCGACACATATTTTCATAATTAGTTGTCAGCTGACACAGTCTTGCACGCGCCCACGGAAAAAACATGCGGTTCGTCGCAAAATGTCTTCCCGTGTTGGTGGAAAAATGTATGAAATGATGTATCGTATCGTGTATCGTATCGTGGCACTTGTATCGAGATATGTATCGTATCGTGAGAAAATGTATCGTTGCAGCCCTTAACCACGCTAATTGTAAATTACAAGTGTAGTTTATAATTTTCCAAGTAGTCTGACAATGTTTTCGAAGCAATAACAGCTAATGAGATAAAAAAAAAAACACAAAACGTATCTAGACTCCAACGCTAATAAATGAAATAAGCGCTTGTTCCCTTTTTTTGTAACACATTTATTTTTTGTTACTTATGTTTCTGCGCAAAATATTAATGAAATATAGTTTTTTAAGAAGTATATGTTTTGTTCTTGAATATTAGGGTCACATTTTACGTTTTTTACTTAATTTGCGGCTCTTTTGTACCTGTGATCCGGAAAGCAACTTACAATTTGCAACTATCGTAGTTTTGCCAAAATAACGGGAAATCCAGGTTCCTTACACAAATTAGTTTTTTTGCATATCTTTATGGATTACAAACCAGTGAACGTCCACCTCCAATGTAACTGCTCTGTATCGCAGAATGCGAACCACTCAGGGAACCAAGCAGAGTTCATTTTATATTATGGATCAGTTGAATCATGAAACAGTTATGTTTATTTTGTGAAACATCGCGCGTGCATGTTTCTCGACTAGTCGAACTGAAGCCAAGATATTACGGTTATCAGTTGAACAAGGCACGAGCGATGTTAAAACTACGTTGTTGTCAAGGGCAACTTGCTACGTTTTCAACGGTAACTTGTCTGTCATTGGACGTCATCAATAACAAAACGCGTTACCGTTGAAAACGTAGCAAGTTGCCCTTGACAATAACGTAGTTTTAACGGCAAAACTTTGTCACCAAACATCGCTCGTGCCTTGTTCAACTGATAATCGTAGTATTGAGGTGTCAGAAGTGAAACACTCGAGATAAAAAGCAGAAAATGTAGCGGTATTCTTTTATCTGCATACGTGATAGATATTTACTTGGAAAATGATTAGCGTTGCTGTTTTTGTCGGGTAAAACGAGATTTATATTATACATATGATATCTACATTTTAATATTATCTCCACAGGAAAGATAATTCTTACATAAAGGCCGTATACGAGGCATCTGATGAAATTTTAAACAGGATGATGTAGGTATCCTTCATATTTTGCTAACTTAACTGACTTACATAATACCGCCTTACTGACGCAGAATGACTGATTAATAGACTGACTTGCTGACGTACAATTATTGACTAACGTGCTGACTGATTGACTGACTGACTGGCTGACTGATTAATTGACTGACTGACTGACTGACTGACTGATTGACTGATTGACTTACATTTATTGACAGACTGACTGGTTGGCTGACTTACATTTATTGACTGACTGCCGGACTGACTGACTGGTTGGCTGACTGACTGTCTGACTGACTGACTGGTATGCTGACTGACCGACTGATCGACTGACTGAGTGACTGACTGATTGACGGACAGACCGACTGACTGAGTGAGTGACTCACTTGATGGTTACGAAATTTAAGTACCGTGGAACTTGGACGGTACGAAGTTAGTTACGGATACCGGCAAAGATTAGAAAACAAAAGGGACAACCCTCTCTTAAATCAATCTTTGCATTTGTGCAAAAACTCACAGATAATAAACTCACAGATTGTCACCCTAAGGAAGATCACTTAATGTGATCGAATGAAGGTGGAAAGAAAAAAGTATTTTTCGTCTTCATTTGTGAGAAATTTACTTTGCAGAAGAATATCAAGTACCAACGAAAATACCTTGACGTCCTTGTCTACTACAACAGTATACTTCCCTTTCAATCAATCAACGAAACAATCAATCAATCATCTTGTAGCTTTTAAATATATAAATTTATTTCATCGCATTTTCATGTAATATATTAAACACGAGGTAGAGTGTTTCATCAGGATATTCAAACACAGAGAAGTGCGTTGAAAAACAAGGGGGGGGGGAGTAATATATCAAACACAAGGTAGAGTGTTTCATCAGGATATCCAAACACAGAGAAGTGGGTTGAAAAACGAGGCGCAGCTGAGTTTTTGTTAACCTTCTTCGCGGTTTCTTTCGAGTGTTTGATATAGCTTGTCAAACTGATCATTAAATGCAGAGAAAACGAAGGAATAAAATCGTCAAAATCAATGCAAATTAAGACGGTGTATCCAAACCTCCTTCACGGAGGTGATTTCCTTTATGTTCTTGTTATGAATTAATAATGAGTTTGAGAAATTAGGAAATAGGATTTAGGATAGAAATTCAGGTTTAGTTGTATGATGCATCAAATGACGCGCGTTTACCAATGGAAGACGAGTAAAACTTCTTGTATGGATTAAGGTAATTCAAATCTCTTAGGTAAATATACTGTATATTTTCTTGTAAGTGCACCATACAAGTGTGATTGTAAGAGATGCTTACCAGACTTTCACAGTTCATCGTTATTGTCATTTAGGAGCCCTTGGCTGTATTCAGATGTCATTTATTATTTGACAGCAGCAGGACGGAAGTTCGATAAAAACTGCGCTCTTGCACGAGGCAAAGCAAAAGAAATAATTAGAGAACGGAGAGTTACTTTACCAGACAGTGTAAGTGCTGCAAACATCTTGTTTTGTGTCAAAATTTTCTTTAGGAGGGCTTCGTGAATCCGGCCCCTTCAGGAGAAGTGTTCCCTTAATAGAGGTGTCCCTTTAATAGAGAAAATAATTACTAAGATTGTATGAGGGTTTTGCCGGCCGGGACCAGGAGACGTGTTTTCTTAATAGAAGTGTCCCAAAGTATAGAGGTTCCACTGTAACCACTTTTGGATGACATGTTGCTTTAGTCTGTAAATTCTTTAACATAGCTTCATTGCTGCTTCCACAGGTTGAGCAGAAGAAGCTTGGGAAAAAGAAGCGATTGGATTTTCTAGACATCCTTCTTGCAGCTAGGGTAATATGAAAATCAACCGCTAATAAAGACGATTGGCTTCCTAAGACTAAGTGCAAAAGTACGATATGATAAAATTTGTATCATTTGTATCAGGAAACTGACTGCGTAATGTTTTTCTATCTGAATGATCGCACATCAAGATTTTATTAACAGAGTGGAAAAATAGAAACCAATGCACGAGACGGTGACGTGAGTGAAAACACTTTATAGGATGGGAAGCGTTACTGATGTAGACCTTATTCATAAATGGCGACCGATTTATTCTTTTATATTTATGTTAATTAGCCCCTCTAATTAGACTCATTTTAGAGCAAAAGTCGCCATTTATGAATAAGTTCTATATCAGTAACGCTTCCCATCCTATAAAATCGGCCGCCATTTTTAACCCGTGAATACGCGCAAGCGTAATGAACAGGTTATTGGAGACGATGGAAAATTCACTCACTCACTCACTCGCTCCTTCCATCAGCTGCAAACTTAGTGACGTAATGCTTTTATTTGTTACGAATGCGTTCCGTAACAAGAACAACGTGAATCCAATGATAAAAATAACTAATTTGTTGTAAACGAAAATAAACAACAGTAAGCTTAAAGATGTTTCGCATTTGGAGTCTTTAATGTAACATTAAAATCGATACAAACGGATTCTTTAACAGAGACACGCGTTTTGATGCGTATAATCTGGTATGTACTCCAGAATGGTCAAGTGGTTTAACGTTTTCTTTTTCGTTCGGACGGACGACGAGGAACCTAGGGTTCGAATCGTATCCGGGCCCTTTTATTTTCGCCGAACTGGACATCATGAAAGTGATGTACTGTTTTTTTTTTTTGCGTTTACGTCTAATTTTATAATTTGCGTTTACGTCTAATACATTTAAAAAAAACTATGGAACCGTTTCAGTATAAAAACATAAGCTTACGCAATATTGCGTTATGCGTTAGCATTTCTTATTCACGGGTTTACAGGAGCCTTTAATTGAATAAGGTCTATAATCGGGAGCACTCTACAAATCGTTTCGATGGAAAGCTGTTCGGAAGGCCTTAGTCATCTTAAAAATACGTAATAAATTCGATTAAAAACTAGCGTTTCTTAAGTAAAATGACGCCTCAAACTTTCGTAACATCGGAAAATTTAACTCCTTCGGTTTTCAGAGGGACAACAAATGTCGTTTTGGGTACGAAGTAAGGTCAGCGAGGATTTTCGGAAAGGTGAAAGCAGTTAGCAAATTCGGGGATAACATTCTTTTCCCTAAAAATATTTCGGCCGCTGAAACATTCAGCTAAAACAGCCGAAATGCTCAAACTGTATTAGCTTTCAAATAGTTTTCTTTAAACACAAAAATGATATGGAGAAACAGTGCAACGCCATTCCAATTAAGCGTTCGAATAAACACATGTTTCTTGTTGGGTGCCCCTGATTTTTAAATAAGGTCTATAATGTATGTATAAAGCAGGTTTGACCACTTTTGATTCAGGATGAACATGGAGACGGTTTGACGGAGGACGAAATTGTTTCAGAAGTCATGACGTTTCTGCATGCTGGACACGATACAACAGCCAGCTGTGAGTAAAACAGTCTTTTTTTCAGTTTTTCAAAGGCATCCCTCAATACAATGCAATTATATTCTCTATCGCTGCTCTCAGATTAATAAAAGCATTTCCGATATAAACACTAGGGAAAATTGGAGGGAGCCGACCAGCCATCGAAACCAGCCACTTTATACACGGTCAAAATATAACTCTTACAATGTTTGTCTGCGTGAGCACGTCGCAAACCATAGGGGGCAGTACGCAGCTCTTACAAGGTCTTCGCTGATTTGCTGAGAAAACAATAGAACAAACAACACAGCAATGGACCTTAGTCCTGAAAACAATAGAGTTGCGTGATACCTAGGTCCAATGAAATTAGAGATTGTAAAGAGCTGCGTGGTGTCTGAACCATAGCCCACATAAAGGAAGCCTGTCCATACACTGTACATTGTAAATGATACCAAAAATTGAACGTTTACATAACGTTGTAGCGGTGATTAAGCCAGATGCGCAAAACCAGTGAAAAAGAAACTCCTAACTCGGGGAAAAACCTGGAAGTATTTTCTCCAAACCATTGCCAATGCAGAGCCACCTTATCCTCTAGAGTTTAAAGGTTGAAGATAACAACTATTTAATGCTGTCAGCAGTACACAATATGCAAAAAATGACCCCGAGCAAAATCTCCGGTCATCTGGGATTTTTCCGACACATAAAAACAGGCTTTACACAGCACGCTAGAGCATTTGAACAAAATGTTTGGTATAGTGGTACATCTGAAGAGAGGTGATACATCTGTGGAATAGACAGACAACGTGATGGCTTAATGGGTTGAAGCCACGCACAGAAAAAAAAAACATTTAAAATTATCTAACAAATCAAAATAAATAATCCTGAATAGTCACACAAGTTAGTAGGTAGGTAGGTAAAAAGATGTATATGTTATGAATAGGTCTGATTAGCCAGTGACCAATTTACCAGTGTCTAGAAAACAATTGAATTGCTTTATTGTAGTAATTTATGTTCAATTTGATAAAGTTTTTGATCAGACGTTTTCTCTTTTGTCTCAAATAAAAGCTATTTCGTGGACATTGTACAATTTGGCAAGGTTTCCAGAACACCAAGAAAAATGTCGACAGGAAATTGAAGAGGTGTTTGAAGATGTGGAAGAGTTTCATTGGTGAGTAATAACGCAAATTTCCACTTCGCTCATTGCCTAACCCAGGTAATGCTGTAGTTCTCGTAAATTTCCTTTTATCATTGATCTTAATTAAAGGAGCTGCATTGTTTTTAAGCCCAAGTTCATTGTTTCTGTTATATGGTTATTCTACTTATGAATAATGCTGTGGAAACTCATTAATAAATTATGGCAACTAATAAATAAATTATGACGTTCTGGCACACAGAAAAGGGAGCTTAGGCAACCACGACGCCGACGGCAGCGAGAACGCCACAAAACAATAGGCTTAATGAGCGAAAACAATACCTCTGCACGTGCGATTTTCATTTGATACATTGAGGCCCCGTTTTCACGGGTCCGGACAAATTTTTGCACGGACAAAAACTTGCACGGTTCCACCTTGCGTTTACACGGGACCGGCGGAACTGGACGAATTTTTGAACGGCTAAGTGTGCAAGTTTGCGTGTAAACATCACTGCAATCTGTAACAGAATTTGCACGGATCCATGTAAACACGTGGTCTAGGAACAAAATTCGTCCGTGCAAAAATTTGTCCGGACCCGTGTAGACGGGGCATATTTGCCGTTCCTTGCAAAACAACAACGTCAAATGATCAAATTATAGGTTTTTTGGAGAACGTGAACACACGACGGTTAATTTTCCTTTCTCCATTTGAACTGAAAAGCCATCCCTTCAAATTCAGCTCCTGGACAATCCAGACACATTAGACAAACTGAACAAATTGGAGCAACTGCAAAGTAGTTTAAAATAGCGCGAATCCTTTTTTCAAGTGACGTTTTCCTTGGCGTTGTCGTCGTTGCTTAAGCTCCCTAATATCATAACCTCGACGGTAGTTAAAAAAAAAGGTTTAACTAGCATATACATTTGGGCGCTTTCATTTCTTCGATTTCTATTGTTAATGATCAGTTAAGAACCTACATCAAACACATGAGACAGTTTTTCATCAAAATTTCTAATTTACCACTCCAGAAACTTTGGGAGACGGAGCACTGGCTTTTGACACTGAGATAACTGGGATCGTTTGGGTAACCAATATGAGCTATGATTGGTGAATGGTTACTTTTGGAAACCATCAACCAATCGTAACTAACGCTGGTTACCCAATCGATCCCAGAAAGCCTAACGCAGAAAGCTGGTGCTCGGTCTCCCTGAAGTTGCTTGAGTGGCAAATGCCTCTGATTTCAAACTCTGCTACGCATCGTTTCTTCGCCTTTCTTCTCCGTGTTGGAAATCGTGATGAAACACGATATTTTCAGTTTGATATATTACTTGACTTTTTTAGGGATGATCTGAGCAAACTAAAATATGTCCACCTGTGTATCAAGGAATCCAACAGGCTGTACTCTGTGATTCCTGGAGTCAGTCGTTTATTGGACAAACCGTGTGAGATTGACGGAAAACTTGTACCTGAAGGTCAGTTAGTCGTAATAAAAATCGAACCTCTCGTTGTTGCCTATGAAAGACCCAGATAAATCTAATTATAGACACGTTGTCATAGAAAATACAAATACCAAATGGAAATTCATTACTATACCTTACTGATAATCGCAGAGGTATTCTTTTGCATACACGACCTTTCAACAGATATTTCTCCGAGAAATTACTTCATATTTTCCTTTCTAGGATCATTTTGTGTGTGATCAAGAGTATGGTACTTAAGTGGGATATTTTAAAGTTTTGCGGCAAAATCACTACAACATAAATGCCCCTTTAACAAAGATCTGCCCAGGTCTGCTCTTCGCAGACAGTTAAACATTTTTTGCGAGCTTTCTGTTATTGCTGTCTCTCTTTCCTTGTAGGGACGGAGGTCGTGACTCATATGTTTGCATTACATCGTAATCCACATGTGTGGAAGGACCCTGAGGTCAGTAAGTAAAATACAGTCGTTTTTAATTTTACAAACGCTTTAAGGGATAGTGTACCGACTGATGCATTGTATATCGTGTGTTACATGAGTATGGCCGGGAGCTTGCTCTAAGCTTCTAAAACTCGTTAATAATTCATGAAAATAACACAAAGGAAATTCCTACCGTGAAGGAGGTTTGGATACCCGGTATTAATTATCATAGATTTTGGCGATTTTATTCCTTGGTTTTCTCCGCATTTAATGATCAGTTTGAGAAGCTATATCAAACACTCAAAAGAGTGTTTCATCAGGTATCCAAACACCTTGAAGTGGGTTAAAAAAACTCGGCTGCGCTTCGTTTTTTCAACCCACTTCTCGGTGTTTGGCAATCCTGATGAAACACTCTTCCTCGTGTTTGATATATTACTCCCCCGATCCTCCCCCCCTTGTTTTTCAACCCACTTCTCGGTGTTTGGATTTCCTGATGAAACACTCTTTCTCGTGTTTGAGATATTACATGCTTTATTATCTTGAAATAGGAACAAAAAATCGTCAAAAGCAAAGAAAGCAAAGAAATATAAACAAAAGAGACAAAATAATGAATAAAATATAATTACAGCGCTAAAATTGAATTGAGACTGACACATACACACGCAGAGAAGGAAAATATAGGAACAGACGTATACCGGTAGTAACTGCTTAGATATTGACATGTTTAACTGAGGCGGATCAACAAAAAGAGACCAATGGGATCGAAGTTAACGAAAACCTAGCAAGGACGCCGGGGCTAAGGACGTGGTACAATGCTTTCTGTTTTGCTTCTACATCATATGTAGATTTTATGTGTAGCAGGACACCTTCGCAATCAAGGTAGAAGTTCATCTGATTTCATAGTCTGTTTTTACAGACTATGAAATTTAAAATTTAAATTTAAAAATTGTCGAATTCGCGGTCTTTAATCTTCCCTTCTGTATTCGCTATGAACCTCAAATCAGGATAAGCAGTATTAACGGGTTTCAAACAAATCAGCTACTTCAAAAGTAGTAATGAGGGTATGGAAAGTCAGGTACGAGTTCAATGACCATCGGGGACTTGAATACCCGTGTTTGCGACACACTGAAAATTGAACAAACAATTTCCTTTATTAGAATACATTTATCATTTATATTTTGTAGAATTTTGATCCTCTTCGTTTCACCAACGAAAACATGAAAGGAAGGTCGCCATATGCTTACGTTCCTTTCTCTGCTGGACCGAGGTAAAATTCTAAGTTAGTCAAAATTGAGTGTAGCTGTGTATGCGTATCAACGGTGTAAAGATCCGCTATCTTGACTTTTGCAGTTCCATTTTGCTCAAGCAGACTCGTCAAACGTTTGTTTTTTAATGTTAAAGTTTTGCTAGGTTACTCTGCCAAGTAAGGGTGCGGTGTTGTAGTGGTTAGCGCGTTGAACGTCAGATACAAAAGTCGATGGTTCGAGCCTTGTTTCGTCCGTCGTGTTGTTTCCTTAGACAAGAACCTTTACTCCACATTGTCTCTTTCCATCCAGGTGTATAAATGGGTACCGGCGACAAAATGCTGGGGGGTAACCCTGCGATGGACTAGCATCCCATCCAGGGGGGAGTAGCAATATTCTTAGATGCTTCATGCTACGGAAACCTGGTTAAGCTGTGGCCGTGTGGGTCGTGCGACTGTACCATTCTTTTTACCTTACTCTGCCACAATGTATCTGTATACTTTTACCTCAACATTACTGATGGAGACTTTTACAGATGAAAAATGAATATATTATATGAAGGGAATGACCAGTTAGGCCCGGTTCAGACGCCGAACTTTTCATGAGCCGAACCTAATACCTTGAATTAAGTACATGAAAAGTTCGGCGTCTGAATCAGTTAAGAACGGCTATTTGAATTTGGAACGGCTCAGCCGTTCTTTCCGCCTGGCTCAGCCGGGAATTTCGGCTTTGGAACGGCTTTGATTCAGACGCCGAACTTTTCATGAGCCGAACCTAATGCATAAATTATTATAACGACTGGTGCGTGTTCTAACATCTTTGCCTGAAAATCGCTGACCTTTCGATTTGTTTCTCTTCAAACTGAATTAAGTTCGGCTAATTAAGTTCGGCGTCTGAATCAACAGGCGTACTTTTGTTAATTTGGGTCGGTCCAAATTAAGTTCGGCTCATGAAAAGTTCGGCGTCTGAACCGGGCCTTAGTTAGGTGATTTCCTCTTTTCAATGATCAGCAACATTATCTAGCGTTGTCCCAAAACATTATATCAGGATTGTATGTCAGCAGTTTTACGTCAGTCACTCACAATGTACCCATTCATGTCTTCAGAAACTGCATCGGTCAAGCTTTTGCTCTGGCTGAGGTGAAAACGGCAGTAGCAATGATCCTTCGAAAGTAAGTGAAAACTAAACAACTAGTCGAGTAAAGGAAAAATACTGGGAGAAATTAAGTTTCAAAAAGCATTGTAACAATATCCAAAAATTTTAGGAAAATTGTCGGAAATCTTCGGCGAACTTTCAGTGGTAGCAAAGTTATAAAGGCATGGGATAAAAAAGTTATGCAATGCTTTCTTGTGTGTGTTTAACACTCACTTAAATGCTCATGTGTATAATATATTTCATGGTATACCGCTCAAAACCATTCCATATAATTAGTATATAGTCGGGGATTTGAGTTAGTATGGGAAATTGTACTGACAGTTCCACACTTGATTGCCAGAGTAAAAGAGGAAGGGACTAAACGGTTCAGCTTGTTTAACGAGTAATTTCAAATTAGCCGAGAGTGTAGCTTGCGAATGCAGCCGCGTCTCGCGCGGACGCCCCAAACGGCCTACCTTTTTAGATATTTTATTGTCCATCCTTATCCCTACTTGGTCATCCTTAGCCATCGTTATCCCTACTTGGTCATCCTTAGCCATCATTATCCCTGCTTGGTCATCCTTAGCCATCCTTATCCCTGCTTGGTCATCCTTAGCCATCCTTATCCCTGCTTTGTCATCCTTAGCCATCCTTATCCATACTTGGCCATCCTTAGCCATCCTTATCCCTGCTTGGTCATCCTTAGCCATCCTTATCCATACTTAGCCATCTTTACCCCTACTGGGTCATCCTTAGCCATCGTTGCCCTTACTTGGCCATCTTTAGCCATCCTTACCTCTACTTGGCCATCCTTAGCCATACTTCTTCCTACTTGGCCATCCTTAGCCATTTTTATCCCTACTTGGCCATCCTTATCCCTGCTTGGCGATCCTTAGCCATCTGTATCCCTACTTGGCCATCCTTAGCCATGATCCTTATCCCTACTTGTCCATCAAATACGGCTGCTAAGAGATACGTATAAGGACTACGTATATAAAGGAAAGAAAATGTGCCGAATTATTAAGACCACTCCTTTTTTTTATACAGGTTCGATTTAAGTGTCGCGTCACACAATCTTGTACCAGACGAAGATTTGCAACCTCACTTGATTCTACGAGCAAAAAATGGCATTATGGTTAACATTTCACCACGGTCCCTTTCTTAAAAGGGAAAAAAAGAAACAAGACCATGGTGGATTTTATGACATGTGCTTGAGCTTCAGTGTTCTTGAATTCAGCTCATGGTTGAACTACTACTTGAAGTATTACTGATTATATACTTTGTAAACGTTTCCTAACATTAGGACCATTGTCGTTGTTCAGAGGGCAGTGTGAGCAGTGCAAATATTAATGAAATCCTAGTGTGACCATTAAAATGATGGCTACGGCTAAACTTTCATGATTATGGCCAGGAGCAGTTGTTAAGCTTACTTTATTCCCGGGGGGGGGGGGGGGGGGGGGGTACTCCCATATATGAGCTATATAGGTATGTGCCGCTGTGAAGAATATGGTTTTCAGGCAGTTTAGTCTAGGATAGGGTATAGTTATCAGAGATTTTTGGTCTAGAATAGGGTATCATTTTCCGCTAAACTGATCAATTGCGTAAAGAATTTAGTCTAGACAAGGTTTACTGGCAAATGGCATTTAAAAATCGGTACGGCGGACAGTTTTGACCCGGGGGGGGGGAGGGGTACTCCCGACAATTTAGGATAGGTGTGTGCCGCCAAGGTTCTCAAACCCTGACCCTATTTAAGGATAGAAAATCGAGATTTGATACCCTTTTTAAGGCCTAGTTGTAACAGACCATATCTTTTTCGTTTTGCGCGTTGGGGTGGATACTGCAATTTAGTGACCCTATCTATTAAGGAATATCTAAGGATCACAATACCAAAAATACCAAAAAGGATACCCTATTTAAGGACTGAGCACCTCAAAAACCCTACCCTATAGGGCGGCACATACCTATATAGCGTATATAAGGGAGTACCCCCCCACCCCCGGGAGTTTTGAAAATCTGGACGACAATATTCCCGAAAGGGCAAGCGAAGACATCGAAAAATTTTTAGCAGAAGCTGTAATTGACAATTTAGAAAAACTCGAAACAGAAGCGACAAGTAGTTTTGTTGACGTGGAAAATACCGAAGTTTGAAATGACAATCATCGAACAGTCATGACCACAGTCGAAAGCTACCCAGTACGAGGGACAGTACGGAGCTTTTACAAGGTCTTCTCTGATTTGCTGAGAAAACAATAGAACAACAACACGACAATGGACCCTAGCCCTGAAAACGATAGAGCTGCGTGATATACAGGTCCAATGAAATTATAGGTTGTAAAGAGCTGCGTGGTATTTGAGCTACGATATAAAACAAATAGATTCCATTTTGCTGTGCGGCTGTTCAGTTACAGATCACAGAAGACGTCAAACTGTGTGGTAAGAACATCAGTGACCAACTCGCGTGCAGCGGCTCGTTGGCACTTTTCTGTTCTTACCACATTTTGACGTCATCTGTGATCTGTAACTGAAAAGACGCACAGCAAAATGGAATCTATTTTTTAAATTGCTGCTTTTTTTGCCCTATAGAATCTTTTTATCCAACTAAGTTGTATATTTGGTGGCATTTGGCGATATAACATGGAAAGAAGATAAGCGAAATTTTGCTATCGGCGGTAAAGTGATCTTCCGATGGGACATTCTTAGCTTTCCCTCCAGCGATTTTTTTCTACTAACATGCCCATGTAAATGTCTTCGAGGTAAAAAAAAACCCTTTTTATGTCAAGTAATTCCACTAACTTGGTCACCACGTCTGATGACAAAACATATGCTGGTCCATTGCAGTAGTCCGGATATGCAGCTTTGTTGTATTCTTTCAAAGGGATTGCATACTTCCCGAGACGTCGCACATGATCACCGTGTTTGCAAAGTCTGGTGTAAAGATTAGTTTTAGGATCTTTTAGGTGTGTTGGACTTTTTTAGAAAGTCCAGTTGATTATAAGGATAGATGAAACCATCGACATCCGCCTTGAGTAGACCCATTTGCGTCTTCAAGGGTAATTGTTATAAGTTTCTTTTTGAGTTCCTCGAATGAAATCCCTGTACATTATACCCTCGGCTGCAAAATATTTATTCTGAATTCTGTCACCTACAGCTTGAGCGAGCAGAAACACGGTCTTCCAACTAACTTTCATTGACGGATCACTGAGTCGCCCATGTTTTCTTTCCGAATGACTGTTCTTTTGTCAAACTTAGCAGGAGCAGTAAGCACCATACTAAATCAAAAGGAAAACTTTTTGGGTGCAACGTGCGCGAGTCATCAAATATGTCCGATGTGAAAGAACTTCTTGTTGGGATGCGGATTGACGCTTTTGCTAGCCTCCCAGGATCTGCTGTTCTTTGTTAATGCTGGTGTGAACGATACCGCACACAGTCATTATGATGCCTAACAGTAACGTGATATAAAGGTTTGGCTTTCTCGTTACAAACATCAGAACTCTCAAAAGGGCATGGTTAGGCCTCATTTTGTTTACTTGTGAAATAGATCTCCTGGCTTCTCGATGAAATATGTTGTACAGAGTCGGGAAGGCGATGAAGTTTATTTGGCAGCTCTCACGGCAAAGTCAGCAAAGGATTTCAGGGCGCCAGACTACAACTCATTTAATGGAGCCTCGCGGGCCGAAGGCCCGCTCGTGGAGCTCCATATATACTCATAGAACCATGCCCGTCATTTTTCATGGTCATTTCTAGACGAATGTTTCGCGGGCGCGACGTCGTGCAAGGTTAGATCGCGGGCGCGTCGCATAGATAGGTGCTTTGTACATTACCACAGGTTCCACAGTTTCATATGATTCAGAGTTAAGACCTTCTGTGGTCTGATCTCTTGGCTTTGCATGTTGGGTGCTCGCTTTAAGGGACACTGTCCCGCCGAAAAAGCAAAATTTCGCTTAGCTTATTTCCACGTTATATCGCCAAATGTCACCAAATATACAACTTAGTTGGATAAAGAGATTCTATAGAGCAAAACAAAAGCAGTAGTTTGGAGATAAAGTGCAGGATTGCAAGGATTGAAGTGGATTTCAGTTCATCAAATTTGATTTATTGACGCCTGTCGATAAATCAAACTTGCCATTCTTGTGAAATTGTGACTTTTCTAGCCGTTATTTTGTCTGTTTAGTTCATATTTCTTTGCTTCTATCATCAGATAAAAAAAAACAATTTGCATTCACAGCCACGCTGTTATAATTATTGGTTTGTCTCGATTTGAAGTACAGCTGGGCTGTAGTTTTCCACTCTTTAATTCAGTTTTATAGTCGAAATGAAATGCAAACCATTTATTTTCTCTTCCCTTCGAGCGAAAAGCAAAACACGCGCGATCAGCAACCCATGCACGCGGAGAAAACCAAATTCGTTCCCTGTGTCGCTCTTTATTCAGGGCGTAAGAAGAGAAAGAGCCTGGGAACGAGATTGTCCCACATTATTCTGCTGTTATTTATATCTATCTAACAGCGCGTTCGATTGATAGTATACCGGAATAAGAATTAACAAAATAGACCCTTGAAATTTATTTTTCAGGTTTCCCATCCTAGGTTTATTCCGTGTTATTGATAATTAACCACCTTACAGCCACTTTACTGTCGAAATGTAAGTCGTTTAGTTTGAAAGCGTTTTCAGTTGTGATATAGCCGCACATTTTAGGAGTCTCGTAAGCAGACGGTGCCGAACGAGCGGCAAAAATATAGGAAACATACGACGCGGGGGGGGGGGGGGGTACTCCCCCAAAATACCTATACGGGTTTGTGCCGCCCAACGGTTTCGTGATTTTGGGACTCCTGATCTAGAACGGGGTATCCATTTTAGAGACGTTTCCTAGAACGGGGTATAATATTTCGAACGCACGAAAGCTTCTGATTATCAGCAGCCATTTTTTCTAGAACGGGGGTATTAGAAATTGGCTTATTTCTAGAACGGGGTATCATTTTGAGTGCAAATTCTTTCTAAAACGGGGTCCAAATTTGGAGACCAGGGCCCGGTTGTTCGAAAGCCGGTTAACGCTAACCCACGATTAAAACTTAACCGAGGATTTAATTTATCTTGTTAGAAAAGTTTTCAAAAGCTATTTTTAAGTTAGATGTGTAGACAAGTCAAAGTCGAAACTAAAGGGCAAAATTACTTTGGAATAAATTTTAATTGATTATTTATTTAACTGGAATTAAAATTGACGCTAACCCTGGGTTAGCTTAACCGCGCTTTGAACAACCCGGCCCAGGGCGGCACATACCCACCCAAAATATACCTGAGTACCCCCCCCCCGGGCCCCGGGGAATATGAGAGAGATGATAGATGAGGGCGAGAGAAAAGCCTCTGACATCCAGGGTATAATAAACGTAGCGTGCATATAACTTCTGAAAATGGTTTGTAATTGTTTAGTTTGTATACCGCTGTTGTACTTTCCCTCCACCCTTCCCTTCCCCATTTTCGTGATTGTGAGCCCTCTTAAGGACCTTTGCTTGATAGGGGTTTGAAATCATAAAACTTGAGACATGGGTCGTGCACAGAACTGAACGTTTATTTATTTTAAACGCTTCACAAACATACTAGATACTGAATACCGTGATCACACTTTAAACTAACAAGATAACCGCGCTCACAATGCCATTTTTATTCCAGTGGATGGCTCTGAAAGAAATTGAAAAACAACAATATTAGTCAGAAATGAATTTAAGATAAGACCTTTATTAACGTGTCAAAATCGCTAGTATATTATATTATTAAAAAGTTATATTCTAAAAGATGGATCTCTCGTTGCTCTCTTCATTATTTGTTTTGAAATATTGAAATCGCTAGCATATTATTAAAAAGTTATATTCCAAAAGATGGATCTCTCGTTGCTCTCTTCATTATTTGTTTTGAAATATTAATTCTGCTGGAATCAACAGTAAAGTTAAAATGAAAATTAAAGGTCAATCATATAGGATAAAAATGGTTGTCGATTTATTATTCTTTTACAACAACAACAACAACAGTTTATTGAGGTATTTCCATATTTATACATGGCATTACCTAAGCTACATATATTAATTCTAATTAAATTTACTTATGAAATAATATTTTGTATCTATAATTCATGATATCGAAAATAAAAGCAGCAACTGATCTACAAATAAAGGGATCGATGCTGTTAAAAAGGAACAAAATTTTTGAGTTGATATCGAAGTCTTTGAAAAAGCTCTATTTTTCAATGACTTCGTCAAAAAATTTTGAGCGAAACTTATTATACAATGCGCAAGAGAATATAACATGAGATTCATTTTCAACTTCATTAGATTGGCACAGAGAACAAATTCTTAAAGTTTCGGGAGTTTTGGGAACAGTGTGTCGCCCTGTTTCAATGCGAAGTCGATGATTCCCCAAGCGAATTTTATATTTATGTTAATTAGCCCCCTTGGCCTCGTTAGCAAGCGCAAAATTCATAGGAATTTTTACCCTAAAATGAGGCCAAGGAGGCTAATTAACATAAATATAGAAAAATAGTAAATCGCCAGACACGAGTGTCATTAAGTGAATCGTGGGCTTTTCTCGTCCCCAGAGCTCCGCGGTTTTGTACGCAATCACTGATCAAAACAAACGAAGGCTATAGGGATGATATCTGTTTACAAACATTCTTTTTGTTATTCAAATGTGCCAACCACTGGAACAAAAGATCCCTTTGTTTCGGCAGCCAATAAGGCTCTGGTTGGCACATTAATAACAATTGGTGACGTCATTGATATCTTCCCTATGGGTACAAGAATGCTCTAAGGTTTGTGAGCGTGAGTTTAGACTTGACGCAAAATAAATAACAACTTAAGAAGGCGAGCTTTTCCTTTTGAAATCTGACAAGTGTGTGCTTGGTGAGTACTCTTAGTCATACAAATGTTTCTAAATATTTTGTTAACTTTTAGATTATGTTTTCAAAAAGAAATCGAGGTTCATGTATATTTATTTAATCCATACTTTTCCATCAGTTTCAAGCGCCTTTTTGAAGAAATGTCGGCTACTGCATCATTCCATATAACTAAAATGCGACGTATAAATGACAGGAAAGAGCCATTCATGTACTTACACGCTGCACACTGAGTAACATTTGGCCGTAGATTACTGCTCCAACATAAACCTCCTGCGTAAGTCAACTGAGCGTTTTGCTAAAAATGAAAAATAAAGAATGGTTTCACTAAGAAATAAACTTAGCTGTGCAATTATTCTGGAGCCTGGCCTGGCCATTCTCACCTCCAGTCGTCAATCAACCACTGAAGCATAAACAACTGGCAAATAACATGCGTCATTACTAAGACCATTGCTAACACAATTTGGAAATACTTTATGAAAGTTATATCAGAAGTCTTTATGAACTTCTATTTCTTTTTTTTTGCCTAGGTAAAATCTTGGTTTATTAGATTGTTGAAGCAAATTATATTTAAAGCACACGCAAGTAGCACCCCCGTCATTTTTATATGGGAGTCCCCCGGGAAGTTAACCACGTTTTGTGACTGAAAGACGCCTTAATTTGCATTTCACACCCAAAAGGTGTGAAATGGGGGAGGAGCTAAGCCTTTTATACCGGAACTTCGCGTTTAACTTCACCAACGCAGTTCTGCCTGTTCTGCTATTTCAAGGAATTGAAGCAGATTGAACATAAAAATGTATTCCCTTCTGCTTACCTTACATGGTTTTGTTTACCTTAGTTTCATTTTTTAGTTTACTTTAGTTTTGTGATTTAACGGACAACTAATCTTTGTTTTTAAAGTGATCTTATCTAGCAGTTCAACACATTCAAAACAGAACATCAAATCCGAATCAAACAATTCAAAATCGTACACTAATATTAATTAGTCAACATCACTAAGCTCCTGTCAACATTTACACGTTATTTGAAAGCAGTTTCAACAGTAGATTTTTTTCCCTTTAACTGTTGGGTCGCATGTGACACAATAACTGGAACAAAATATCTTAAGCTTCTGAAATACATAATAAGTTTATATCTATTGTGGGATACAGCGTTAAAACTGATGATTCCTTGAAAAAAAAGAAACTAGTTGAAATGTCATGTACGCTTCACGAAATGTCTCTTAACCAGGAGCCGATTAAAAAAGAACGATCATCAATACCTGAACTGGGTAGCTGTGCTGTACACTTACTATCCAGGCACATTGCTGACTCGCACCCTTTAATCTCCTCACATGCAGGCTTTAAGGTATCAAGATAGTCGTTCCAGTTAAAACAATCTCGCATCAACACACCGCCACTTCTGATGCTCACACACACCGCTTCCTTGTCGTTGCAAGTTAAGAAAGTAGTGGATTTATCGCAATCTGTTTCGGCGTTTTCTCCCATGCCAATGCAAACAGGGCATTCCGTCGGTTCATACTCTTCCCAATCTGCAAAGAAAAGCGTAACAAATACGTCTGAGTTCGCTTCGGGCTTCTTTGCAAGTAAATTGCGAGGAACATTTCTTCACTTTTCATTTTCTATCCACACTGGTTTATATATATAGATATGCAGAGCTGGACTATATGACTGGACTGGACTCTATCCACACTGGTTTATATATATATATAGATATGCGGAGCTGGACTATATGACTGGGCTGGACTCTATCCCGGTGGTTTATGTCAATTAGAAAATTGGTAGAACTTGGCTCATTTTTTCCTTCCTTCATTTAGAGCTAAGATTTCTGAAATACTATACAATTTATCTCAAGAAAACTATAAGAAAGTTTTCAAGCTCAAAGTCCCCCCCCCCCCCCCCCCCCCCCCGCCCCCCCCAAAAAAAGAACGTCCCATCACAGCTTTAAATAAATAATTAGACGTTCTTACATAAAAAAGAGTGTAGCGAAGGATTTACGGCATTAATTAGTCAACTGATCAGGTAAAGGCTTTATTGTTGTGGCTGAATTTACTAGCATTACTCCTAGCTCTAGGAATGGTACAAGTCGATACCTTGTTTCGGCCCCATACCTTCAGGACGAACCGCTTTACAGCCTGACTCCTCACACATTGCATGTTGACAGCCTTCAATGGCATCACACTTTGGTTTGATGTAATCAACGTAGTATTTCTTGCTGAAGCATTCTCTTATTACCATCTCATTGGTCTTGGTACTCACACACACCGCGTCTTTTTGATGGCAGGCATAGTAAACGGCCACTTTGTCACATTTCTCTTCTGCTGTATCTCCGTATTTCTTATCATCTCCAATACCAACACAAATCGGGCATTTAAATGTTTGCTTGGGATCATCTAAAAAAAGCATTAAAATACATCAAAGCGAGCTACTACGTATAGCTTTTTCCCCACAGAGATTGCATACTGGAAATTGAAACAACAGCTAGCTAGCAAGATCAAAAGCAACTAATCGTCGTTTAAAAACCGATGTCATAATAGAATATAGCACAGCGGCTAGCTTTCGTTTAAGTCATATAATAAAGGATTTTTTTATGGCAAAAAAAGGACTATGTTTTCAAAAAGATGGCACTTTTACCATAAATGTGGCTAATCTATAGATAAAATGCTCAAACGAGTTGAAATAAACGCAACAAAAGGTCCAAAAGGATTTTAGGATTTTTGTTTAAAGTATTGTGCAATAGACCCTATAATGGTCACACAAGAGGATTTCACACCTTCTGTATAGCATAATCAACGGTATTAATGAAGAACGAACTTTCATCAGTTTCATAAAATACAATCCAGCCCTTTGAATAGTCACACTCACACTTAAGGATTTCTTAAGTAGCAACCTTGTTTAGTGTGCGAACGGTACATCTCATTTTCTACTGACACAAAATTTAACAACCACGTTTCACGTGATGATAAATTGGAATGTACATTTTACAAAAATGCGGCACCGAGAAATATAGTAATAATCCAATTTCAATGTGATTTCCCTTTGTTTTATTATCCTCCTAAGCCTCAGAGGCGAGTATAAAGAATTTTAAAACATGTATATCGAAAAACGCCTGTTGAATGTCGCCTACCTTGGGGCTCTGACGTCACAGCTACCACAACTGCAAGTATGACAACACAAAGAGTCTTCATGATCAGGGCAAATGGTACTTAAGAAAGCAGTCTGATGAGGCTAAATATCTAAAAGAAAAAAAGTTATATGAATCAATAAAGATCGAATGATCAATGGGTTGTTTAGAATAACGTTCGAACGTTAAAGTTATAAATTGAAAGAGTTGATTTGGAATACAATCAAGTTAAGATGACTGTCGAATACATTTCGACACTTTCTGAGCACCAAAAGGTTCTCTGTAATATCTGGTTTCTCGAAATCAATGCTGTAGCATGTGGTTTCCAATTGGAGATATTATAGTTGAATATGGAAAGCTAGTGTTTCAGACAAAAACTTCGTAGCTTAATTTTGGCGGGATTGAACAATATCTATTTAATTATTCGACATTATGTGTAACCAAGGGTAAAATTTGGCGGTCATTTATCTGGAAAATTAATAAACTGCGCTGGTGTAAATTTCTTTCATAACCTTTCGTCACAACAACCCACACGATTTACACCACAAAAATATTATACAGAACCGATAAAAATTGCTGCAAACCGTACAGTCATGGGAGTTAGTTTGCGTAACCATGAACCGCAGCTTTGGTGCTGGGCGCTTGAGTGTAAATGAAAGAAGGCGGTTCAAGAGCATAGATTAGAGCCTGCGAATGCTGAACCCAAGTCACTGCTCCCCCCGTCGCGCTCGCATGGAAAGAAACGCAAAGCCACAAATTGTGCGCCTTCAGTGACATTTTAAGGAGATCTCGCCGTTTGTAACATACGGTTAAGATGTCGGTATCCATGTAATTTATATAATGCAATGTTAGGTGTGGCTGCTACTTTGGAACGATTCCTGATCAGCAACAAAATGCACATGGTTTGAAAGTGAGTGACTTTGTAAATTGCCAAGAGTGCAAAACATTACAGGTACATGTATGTAATAGATGATGTAATACAAAGAAAGATAAAACTTACCGTGGTAACTTCACTGATAACAGCGACGAACGAAGTGCTTTTAGCTAATTTATTCTCAAGCTTATATATCCTTCCATGAATGGATAATTAATATGCATTCATACATTCATGGCTAATTAATATATATTATTCTTCATTGATGCAAGTAAGAACAAAGCATGCTCAAAGGGAAAACAAAAGCAATGATCAATGGGTTGTTTAGAATAACGTTCGAACGTCAAAGTTATAAATTAAAAGACGGTTGATTTGGAATACAATCAAGTTTAGATGGCAGTCGATTTCATTTCGACACTTTTTGAGCACCGAAAAGTTCTTTGTAATATCTGGTTTCTCAAATCAATGCTGTACATGTGGTTTCCGATTGGAGATCTCGAGCCGAGTCTTGTGTTCTCAGTGTGTTATATGTAGGCGTCGATTTATAACACCGACATTGTCCATTTCAAAGAGACCGCAGTCTTAAAAGTTTTAAAACAACTTCGGTTGCTTCGCTTTACTGATTTCCCGCCAGGGTGACGTAACGTACATTACATCATTTTATTATTTGCCCTGGAACAAAGACTAAGAAGCGTCGTTTTCATGACCATGTACCTTTACATTAGAAAAATGCTCAATTTTTTAAAGATGTGCTATGCTTGCTCAACTTGCAGAATTCCAATTGGCGTGAAAAGGCTCCTGACCTTTTTCATCTTGTATCTGTGCATTTAGTTTTGAAAACATTAGACAATTATGGTTCTTTATAACTGCCAATGAAATGATTCTCACTGTTCGGGCGAGCTTAAACGACAAAGGACATTAAAATCACTGCACTTTGGAGCATAATTATAATACGATAAGTACAAATGCATACTTCTTATTTCAACGAATGAATTTCAGTTTCTTGCAGGCTACACGACCAACTTGAACTTTTATTAAAGTCACCGAAAACTATTCGCAATGATCCTCTAAACTAACCTAGCCTCGCCGAGTTATAAAATGAGTGAAGTAATTAATTAATTTGGTTATGTCAGACCAAAGGAACGATAGTCTTTTATGACGTTTATTATCAACCAAGAACTTCAAAATATCTTAGCCATTAACCTTTTTTTGTATTCAAAGGGAGTAAATTGCTTTTTTTGCGGGTAAAAGATTAGCTGTCTTGGCTTCTTCCCATTATTTCAATATTAGCATTTCGTGTTGTATTTCACATGTACTTCACAAATTTGTGTAGGCAAACGATGTTCCGGATTTTTCCCAATTTCTTAATCATTTCGCAGAAGTTATGAAACCATAAAAGGTATAACATGAGCAATATTCATATGTGATAGGAAAACGAAGTTTTGTAGAACATGCAATTATTAATTCATATACAATGGCTGACTCCCGACTTAGTACAGTTTCAATTCAAGAAACCCGTTAATACAATTATCTCAACTATCTATCCATGGCCTGGTGGTTCTCCCTGTTTGAATGAACACTGGGCGGATGTGAAGTAATTGAAGCAAGGAACTAAATTAATGTTAACTTTGTTAACCCGAGTTCAGTCAGAAGTTCGCCGACAATTTGAACTTCACAATTCTAATCTTCAAAAACTAGTAAAGGATAATATAGTTGAATATAGAAAGCTAGTTTTGCAGACAAAAACTTAGTTCATAGCTTAATTTTGGCGGGATTGAACAATAACCATTATGTATGATCTAGAGTAAAATTTGGCGGACGTTTGTCTGGAAAATTACTGAATAAACTGCGCTATTGTAAATTTGATTCATTTATAACCTTTCATCACAACAATCCACACGACTTACACAACAAAATATTTTACAGATCCCGATAAAAATTGCTACAAACCGTACAGTCATGGGCGTTAGTTTGAGTAAATACCGCAGCTTTGGTGCTGGGCGCTTGAGCGTGAATGAAAGAAGGCGGTTCAAGAGCAGAGAGCCTGTGAATGTGAAACACAAGTCACTGCTCCCCCTTTCGCGCTCGCATGGAAAGAAACGGAAAAAGACAAATTGACTGTGCCTTCAGTGACACTTTAAGGAGATCTCGCCGTTTGTAGCATAAGGTTAATCTGTATAATGCAATGTTTGGTGTGGCTGCTACTTTGGAACGATTCCTGATCAAAATGCACATGGTTTGAAAGTAAGTTGCTTTGTAAATTGCCAAGCGTGCAAAACATTGCAGGAAAACAAAAGTATGTAACAGCTGGTGTAACGCAAAGATAGATAGAACTTACCGTGTTAACTTCACTGATAATAGCGACGAACGAGGAGCTTTTAGTTAATTTATTCTCAAGCTTACATATCCAAGAGCAGCCATGGGATAATTAATACATAATATTCTTCATTGATGCAAGTAAGAACAAAGCATACCCAAAGGGAAAACAAAAGCATTGAGAGTTTCAATAGCCTGGTAATCCTGGGCTGGCGAGTTCTAACAAACCTCTCGTTCGCGGGCTTTTCAGCAAGTTAATATCGATGAGCGTCTTTTCTGTTTTGAACTACTCATTTCCTCTAACCTTAGTGCTTTAGTTTTATGCTTCAATTAATTAGGCCCCATTAGGGGGGGTCTGGGTATCCCGTATCCCCTTAATTTTTGGCCCAAATATCCCGTATCCCATTAATTCCATGACTTGGTATCCCTTTAATTCCAATTACATCTGATTACGTCATTTCGTGTAACATATCTAAGTACGAAATTACGTAACAAAGTACATTTTACTTTTACAAGATTTGTTCTTTTCTTCTTATTGAAATGGTAATTGCATGTACGTATGATACGTTATTAATTGGGATCTTAATTAGCAAAACCTTTTTTGACAGACTTTTGTAAGAAATAAATTGTCTTTGAAGCAAGATGACAATCTTTGTATTACGGTTCACTACAATTATTTCACCTGCACACTTGGTTACAGGTACAGTGGTCTAATGGTTAGCGCATCATAAATTCAGTCCTGGTCTCTGCCTGGGTACCGTCGACCGTAATGCATGAAGGCATGGTGGTCTCGTAGTTAGCTTGCTGTATGACCTGTATTTTCAAACTGAACGTTGGTAGTCAAGGCGTGGACTCTGCCGCCATGTTCTGTCCTTAAACAAGGAGTTTGCTTCACATTGTCCCTATATGGTTAAAGAATGGGTGCTGAAGATAACACATAAGATTTCTTGTTATCCATTGATTCTTATGGTCTTCATGCGTAGGGTAACCTTGCAGGGAAGAGTAATGAGTCCGTAATAGATTCAGGTCATTCAGATGCCGAAGATGTGCTGTGATGGTGTTAAATTTTAGTCGTAGAATAAAAAATCTGCTTCTCTTGGGCGTCTTGACTTTCTTCCAGATCTCCTGATTGGAGCCCTAGCATCTTGCCGACATTCTTCCTCTTCCATTTCTGAGTTAAAAAGTGTTGACGGGCCTGCAGGACTCCTGCAGTTCGCAAATGAATTTTAAAGCCTTCATAGCTTAGCTTTTACGTTCTTTCTTAAGCAAGACTCGAGTTTCGGTCCTAAGGTGAACCTCATCAGTTGCCCCCATAAGTGAATGTCTCGCGGAATAATATTTTAACTCCGAATTTCACATGAAATTAGATTTGGGACCCATTTGTCATGATTAAATTTGTGTCACTCCTCCTCGCCACCAACAAAGACCATGACTGACAACCTTCGCTTCTCGTCCTTTTCTGAGGATTTTTTCCACAGAGTCTCGAAGAACATAAATACAGGGGCGGATCCAGGATTTTTTATGGGGGGTGGCTACGGGTATATGCCTAAGTCTATAATTGTTTTTTTTTTAATTGTTGCAATTAAAAAGAAAACTGTTAAAACCGATGCAGGGATTTTATTAAGGTCCATTGAGATTTTGAACGGAAGGGCAATGAGTTTGAGCAGGTGGGCACATGATTGGAAGCGCTGAAGGCCCATCCCCTCTAGGGGGGTCCGGGGGCATGCACCCCCGTGGAAATTTTTAAATTTTAGTCTCCCGGAGATGTATTTTCCTGCATTTTGAAGCACTTACTGTTGCTTGAAACATTGTATTTTGTTTGCTCAATCAACTGAATACAGATATCTGTAGTCATGGACATAAAGTTATCAAGTTGAGAACAAAAATATTGTTTAATCGACCGTTCTGACCTTTTTCCGGTCGCCATAACACACATGGAACTTGTTTGCAACTCAGTGACATCATGCAGAACATAATGCAGAGCACTAAGCTGGCAATGCATTGTGGGGCGATTTCAGTTGTTTGTCACGTTTCTTCTGTACAGGGAGCAACGGGAGGTAAATAAGCAATAACCTCGTTGTTTTTTAAGTTGAAATATGCTTTATTGTTTAGAACACACATTAAAAAGGCCAAGTTAGTAAATTATTTAACTTGTTGGTGGCAAAAATAAGGTTTAGGTGTTCAAAGCAGCCAGGCAAAATTGTGTTCACAGCCGGTCAATTTGCCTGTTGCCCGACTGCCCGACCCTTAATGAAACCCCTGCCGATGGTCCAAAGGGGGGTGGCTAGCCACCCAATCCACCCCCCCTGGATCCGCCCCTGAAATACTTACATATCAACTCATGCTTGTCCGGGAGAAGCGGCAAACACGTCGCAAATTGTTCATCGGTATTTATTGCAAAGACTCGACCAAGTGGAAAATCGGGTTCCGGCGTCAATCGCTTGCACTGAAGTTTAAGTTTGTAATCCTGAACGCCAAGTTCTTTGGCTCGTTGATCTATTCCAAAGGCATTTAATGCCTGAAGAAATGACTATAAGTCTTCTTTTTCGATTTTTGTCAAAAATGACCATTTCATGGCAGGCTTCTCGTCCTGTTTCTTATAAACGCAAGCTGTGACTTCGTGCAAAACCTTCTTCGAAGCCATGATCGAAGCGATGCCACAATGACAGATTCCTTGACGAAAGCCGCTCAAATTTCACGGCAAATCAAAAGAGGACCAAAGGGCCCTTAGGGGGAAGGGGCAGGGCTTTACTCAGAGGGCCACGATTTGACGGGAAAATACAAACAAACCAACAAACGCGTTTGTTAGTGTTTTTGACCATTTTTCTCACTTTCTAAGTCTTTCATATTGATCAATGAACCTATTTTATATTAAAAAATATATACAAATTTGATGCTTGATATCCCGTAATCTCTATTCTAAATATCCCGTATCCCTTTAATTTTCCCCCCAAATATCCCATATCCCTAAAATTTTTTACCTAAATATCCCGTATCCCCAAAATCCCTAATGGGCCTCATTAATGCTGTGATTAATAATTGGTAAATGTAATTTTATGGTTAATCTCACCATACAATTCTGACTGACATTAACTGAACATAGAGACCCAGAGGTATAGACAAATAAATGCTTCTCGTGCAAACACTGCTTCGATCCAAAGTAATGCTAAAAAGTGATTAATGACGGTGTTACATACCTATAGTTATGAAGTGTGAGCGGTGTCTTCAACCATCATTGTGTTTGCAAACTAAAATTGAAATCTGAGATCTATTTACACAAAATATTTCGATGCACCAGTTACTTTAAAAAGTTCGAATAGCTAGTTATTGGAATTGTAAACCACGTCAGGATCAGAGTGAGGTCAGTTGTAGTCCACCGAATAACAGACCAAGTAATTCAGCGCAATCAACAGCAAGTTTTATAGCCGTTATAAAATATTCTTATTAATGGTGGATTTAAATTTTCAGATACTCTAGAAACTAAACTTCCAATTTGTTTTTCATTTCTACTTCTACAACTTTAATCCACAAAGGCTATGACCATCACGTGAATGTAGTGCTAGTGAGTGAGTGAGTATTAAAAAGTAAGTAAGTAAGTAAGTAAGTGAGTGAGTGAGTGAGTAAGTAAGTAAGAACTTTATTTAAGTGTCAATTTGTTTAGCCCATATGGACTAATTGGGGACACTATAATAATTATAATACAAGTTATCCTAAAAATGTAATAGCATAAAAATTCTTATAAAATGCTAAAATCCTCCTAAACACTATACTGATTATAATACAAATTATCCTACAAATGTACTAGTAATAAAATTCTAAAATAAACAGATAAATAGTAGTGCAAACTAATCATTGTTTGTGCGGTGTATAAATGCAATATTTAAAGTAAATTTAAAAATAAAGTAAATAATGACTATTTAGAGCGGCTTTGATGAATCGACATATATTAATCATGGAGTTATTTTAAAGATATTCATTTCGAAGACTTTCACTTTACTCCACTTACGGTCGTGTGTTAGGATGCACTGGCTAATTTCATGAGGTGGACGTACCTTCAGTTGAACGTTTGCGAAGTTGATTGGAATGGTAAGACTGGAGAACTTGCATTCACCTGGTGCTTTTCACAAATGTGACTGCAGTTTGGATAAACATTCATTTTGTCGAAAACTAATTGATTTTTAAAACAATTACGCGGTGCTTTCACAAAAGGGGCATTAACGAAGAGAGATATCCTTTCAAAGTTGAATGGTATAGAAATAAAAGGAATTGAATGCCTATACACAGTTTAAATGACTCAACTGATGCCGATGTATCATAGGCACTTTTATGGCGCTATTTCATTAAATTCAGTGGCGCTTCGCAGTCTGCAAAATATGTAAATTAAAATACTAAAAACACAGTCGTGAGTTTGGAAATCTCTGTTCCGCTTCACGAAATATCCGAAGTTATTTTTCAATTCGGCTAGGTTTTCTTTTTTCTTTTCGAGTGCAATAACCCCTGACATTAAAAAAAGCTGGCGGCGGCTTTGATTGCAACAGGTGTGTACAGTCATGTTGGAATGAAAAAGGTTGTTCTTAAACATTTGCCTTAGTTTAGTTCAATTGTTAGTTATAAGTCTACTAATGTGTTAGCGCGTCTATTGTAGAAGCAATTCCATGGGGATTAGCTGTGTAGTCGTCGGCATCTGCCATGATGGATACTGTAAGCGCGTTAAGATTTTTAAATGCGCGATAAGAACTTTGTTATCATTATTATTATAGTTCTACCCTTGAAAATTTAAAGAAAACGATAAGTTGACTGTTCTCTCTTAAATCAGCGCCGTAGGATGGGGAGGGGCCGGGAAGGAGGGGCCGGGCGGAGGGGCCGGGCTCCCCCAATATTTTTGACAGGCACGTAGTAGGTTCATCTATCCATCATACATCATTATTTGTACAAACCTGTTCAATGAATAAGTACAATTATGTTTAATTAAGTAACATATCTGATCCATGGATGAACACTACATCTTGTTTAAATAGTTGTTGTTCATTTTCGATCACGGAATATTTCTAGATCTATTTTTATGAATGACTTGAGGACGTTCACGGTGATGTGTGAAAGTAGAACTTAAACTTGTATTCCAAGAAAGCCTTATCATATGTAATTTTGTTGTTCCTGATGTTCCAAATTTTGTTCCAAATATCCGATCCGCCATTCAATTACACTTTTTGTGAGCTCAAACTGTGAAATTAAAAAACAATCTATGAATTCTGTAATTTTACACTGAATGTCTGACTTTTGGCTAGAAGGAAGACAACTGTCCGTGCCGCACCGTATTAACAACGAGATCTCTTAGTCACTTAAAACAACAACTTCTGTAATACTGTAATAAAACTAAGAACTTTCTAGAAACATAAGACCCGACTTACCCTCTAGTGTGAACCCCCTATCCTTATGGTCAAAATATCTCGAACTTTCTAGAAACATAAAAGCGCACTAACTGTCTAGTGTGAATCCACCATGCTTTTCGTCGAATTATAGAACCGCGCGGCTTGAAGCCGACAACGCGCGGCCAGAAACTCCAGATGTTTGGGTGTCCTGTGGAGTACCAGTTCGTGCCCAGTTTTCCCCCAAAACAAATCCTTCGAAGATGAAAACAATCTCGTCGATTGATTGACACAACTACATGTAGCTACTGTAGTAGCTGCTATATCGTCAACGAACCGGATTAAATCAAAATCTGCAATGTATTGAGCTTTATATTTGCCTCTATTTAAGGAATAAGCCATGAGGATAACTGCTAGGTTACAAATTCTAGGTAAGTAGACTTAAAAAGGTTTTTACTGATTGATTCCTTTGACAAGTAGGCTATTCCATCTGCTGCCTGCTCGGCGGGCGATTCATCGGATTCGACCGCGCTCGTCTGTAAGCTAACTTGCAGTAAAGTCAAAGTCAAATATTAAACGTTGTCTTCTATGGCTACGTCAATAACTTTGCCGATGGCTGCGTGATGGACGTGATGGATTTTTCTTTTAATGCAGCGAGAAAATTAACGTTCATATAACCAAGTTCACTGTCGGTAATATTTAAGCTTAAGCTGGCTTACTGTAAAAAGAGTGTTGCAAGAAGTCAACTGAAATATCTTCACGGTTTGACAAAATACAGATTTGTATTGTTTACAAAAACTGACCCGCTTGGTTCGGACATGTAAATTTCCATGTCGGAGACTTGGAATTTTCCTTTCGCAAAGTGGATACCTCATTTCGCAAGGTACAGATTTTTAATTTCACAAAATACAGATTTCTCATTTCGCAAAGTACAGATTTCTCATTTCACAAAGTACAGATTTCCCTTTTCGCCAAGTACAGATTTCCCATTTCGCAAAGTACAGATTTCTCATTTCGCAAAGTACAGATTTCCCATTTCGTTTCGTTCCATTTCGTTTCGTCCCATTTCGTTTCGTTTCATTTCGTTTCGTTTCATTTCGTTTCGTTTCATTTCGTTTCGCAAAGTACAGTAAGCCGCTTAAGCTTTGTTTTAAAATGTTAATTTGAGTGAAATTTAAGAATTTTATGTTTACATTATGTACTGAGTTGTTATGCTGTGTACAGCAAAAGCTTTGTGCATAATCTGATTCGTTTTGGAAAAGCTGCAGGTAGTTAGGTTATGTGCCTTACGATATACCGAACTTGTTAGTATATGGGGTAAGACTTGTATGGGGTGAGTGGCCAGGCAGTGGGCCTAGGAGCTGGTTATCAAAGTGTAAACAGGGAATTTAATCCCCATTTGTGCAAATCCCCCATGGCCATCTCATGAGTCTATCAAATCACTGGCATTGAGCTTGTCAGTTGCAAAAGTGATCACCTGTATTCTTTAGGGTCGGTGGGTTACCTGGGAGAATTTGACTATAATTCAGTCATAAAGAGATATTCATACAGCATGAAATGTATATGGTACATATGAAGGGCCGAGAGCATGTCCAGCCTATATGACTTTTTAGGCCTTTTTTTATTTTTTCTCGCTCGGAATAGCTCAGAATAGCCTCATTTTATCGTACAACGAATAATATCACAAGCCCTTGTCGAATTTGCACTAACCCTAAGGAATTTGACCAATTTCACCTGAAAAAAGCAGAGTTCTGGCCCTCCAGTGCTTTGACGGTACATTCAGAGCGCAATTTCGAAGCCATTTGAAAGCAGTTTGGCCGTGAGAATATGCGACTGCAATACTTCTGACCAGTGCCAACAACTAAACGAAAATACCGTTATTTACGCACGCCTGGCTCGCTTATCTATCGTGAGCTCACTACGGCAACACATCGCCTCTGTAGCGTGTGTGTGAGCCAACGTGTATGAGGCCCGTCCGGTGATTGTAAGACATCATTAAGTCCGGAAATCCTTGAGTCTCTAGCACTTCTCAAAGAAACGAGTCGTGTTTCTTGTCCTTCCTTGTGTCTGAAGCGCCATTTAGCGCTCGAGGTGAAAAACGGACCTTGGTCGGGAAGACGAGCCGGCGGGAAAGTCTGGAATCACTTCGGATCAGAAAAGGGGCAGCGTTGAGAGTTGTGGGCCATTTCCCATCCCGTGCCGTGGTCGAAATGCCCGATATCCGAAGTGCTTTGAGACTTATAGTATTTTGCAAAAACTTTCGGTCGGGAACTCCATTTCGGTTTTGTTGTAGGATTTCCCGACATGCTTTGCGGCAGTGGTAGATGGGTCCGCTGTGCGTGGTCGGGCACTTGAAATACAGCTTTGGGCAGCTCGAAGTGAGTTGTTGCTGGCCGGCGGGAAGACGTTTCGCATTTGGAGTCTTTAATGCAACATTAAATTCGATTTAAAAGGATTTTGAAATCGAGATACGCGTTTTGATGCGTATCAAGCTTTAAGTAAAAAAACTTAGCCTGAACTGAGCATGTGTTCCTCGGCGGTCTAGTGGTTTGGTCGGGGATTTCCGCTCGGACGGCTCCAGGTTCGAATAACGCTCAGCATCTTTTTTTTTTTTTTTTTTTTCCGAACTGGACATTATGAAAGTGATTTACTTTTTTTGCGTTCGTCAAAATTCCTTACGTTTAATTTTTAAAAAATATCGAACCGTGTCAATGTGAAAACAGAAGCTTGCCGCAATATTGCGTTACAATAGGAGCCTTTGATTGATTGATTGATTTTTTTTTTTTTGCATACGGTATTTCTCGAAAACGACGGAAAAAACAACAGAAAAAAATTCGGAACAATGTTTTGCAACTAATTTAATACCCTCCTATATTTCTTGTTTTCTCAATTTAATGACGAAACACATGTCTACGTATTGTGTATAACGTGTAAAAGCTCTATGGCATGCCTACAGATGATAAACAACCATATGATGCCCGATTTAGGGTGTTAGCTCTATTGTACATTGTACACATTCATTGTATTAGGTAAAATTATGTATTCTAATATATTCTATGGTATTGTATTCTATTGTATTGTCGTTCTTTTGTGCTCTAATATTCTATTGTTTTCACAAAAGAATAAGTGTTACCCCTAAATCGCGCATGGTATATAAACAACAGTTTAACAGTCAAATTTCACTATCTGTGTTGCTTTGAACCTCTTCATCTGTATCGCTATCGTCATATTCAATTCTTTTCAGCACCTCTTTTGTACAGTCATCGAAATGGCCATCTATCCCGGGTTCTTTGTAATTTGAAACGACAATCTGTTTATACTTTTCAAGTATTCCTTGTATTATACAATTGCAAAGAACGTTAAGCATAAGGATAATGTCTTTGACTATTCCTATGGTACATGATGCGGTTTCTATAGTTTGGTTTTGTTTTGAGTTGATGATTTTCAGCAATAAGAAGTGTAAAATAATAAAATTCTCGAAATAAAATGGTTTTTTTTTTATTTTCGCGAAAATTAATTCCGTAAGAAAATAATTTTGCACCCAAATCGCGAAAATAGAGACCCGCGAAATATGCCGACCTTTTCTTCGCGAAATTAAGTGCCCGCGAAAATTAGTACCAATAAGGTAGTTAAATTTCTGAGTTCCCCCCTACCCCCCTATCCAATGTTGGGATCTCAGCGAACAATTACGCACTAAACATGTCCCATTATACACAACATTGTAACAGGGAGAGGGGAGAGAAAGAGAATAATAGTGAAAACTACTAATCTTCCCAACACTTTTGTCTATGATTGCAATTACAGACAAAAGTAGTTGGGAAGGTTGTGAAAATGAATAGCATCAGTGGGGAATTATATCAATGTTCTCCTTATATAAAATAGAAATAATTAGTTAAATTTCTGAGTCCACCCCCCCCCCCCCTCCTACCCCCTACCCCCTACCCCCCTATCCAATGTTGGGATCTCAGCGAACAATTACGCACTAAACATGTCCCGTTATACACAACATTGTAACAGGGGGAGGGGAGAGAAAGAGAATAATAGTGAAAACTACTAATCTTCCCAACACGTTTGTCTATGATTCATGTAGCTTCTCGGGTTGCTTAGTCCTAAATTTTACTATATAAACTGCTACCTCTAACCTCAACTGAAAGCTAACCAGTTACTCCGTTATATAAGTGTCAATAAGGTGTCCGACGTCCTTCTGGACAGTATGATTTGGGCTCGACCCTTGTACATGCGTTTCTACGCCCGCCCCGCCATTTTGAAAGCGGAGAAATGGGTTCTTGTACCATTTTTGACGTCATCACTTTTAAACGATTTACTGATGAAGGAAGAAAAGTTCTTCCAAAGCATGCTCTGATGAGAACAATCAAACGAATTGAGTTGCATACAAGAAGCCTTGGAAACTGGACTCGCGGAATCGAAGGAATATTTTCCTTTTCCACCGATAGCTTATTCTTGAAAGCAACGTGTCACCTGCAGAACTATTTTCCTCGGCATCAGTCTTTTACGAACTTTTAATCATCAGAAAAAATATCAATAAACCATTTTCGTATTTAAAATTACCTCTGAATTCAAACACCAATGACACATTGATACAGGGTTAGACTCGACCTGATGTAAAATATTCACAAATACCGGCAGAAGGTGCGTGAAATTTTAAAATTAAACAATAGACAGAGCTCTAAACAGGTCATCTTCTCGCCTGAATTTGTGAATTTATCACTTCAGATTGAGGCTAACCCTGTAAAAATGCGTCTTCAATGCTTTCATTCAGCGACCATAGCGAATTCGAAACTTGTCTATTGCTTGCATTCACAGCCACGAGGTTGTAATTATTGGTTTGTCTGGAATTGACGAACAGCTGGGCTGTAGTTTCCCACGTTTTAATTCAGTTTCAAAGTCGAAATGAAATGCAAACCATTTCTCTTCTCTCCCCTCGAGCGAAAAGCAAAACACGCGCGATCCGCAACCCATGCACGTTGAGAAAACCAAATTCGTTCTCTGTGTCACTCTTTTTTCAGGGCGCAAGAACAGGAATAACTTGGGAACAAGATTGTCACTCATTACTCTGTTGTTATTTACATCTATCTAATAGCGCATTCGATTGACCGTATACCAGAATAAGAATTAACAGAATAGACTCTTGAAATGTATTTTTCAGGAGGTTTCCCCATCATTGTAGGTTTATTCCGCGTTGTTGATAATTAACCGCCTTAAAAAATTCTGTTTTCTCTATTTGTACAGCCACTTAACTTTCGATATGTAGGCCGTTCAGTTTGAAAACGTTTTCAGTTGTGATATAGCATCACCTTTTAGGGCTTTCATGAGAAGCCGGGAAAAATAAAGGAAACATTGGAGGAGTGTAATATGAGAGAGATGATCGATGAGAGCGCGAAAAGAGCCTCTGACATCCAGGATATAATAAACGTAGCGTGCGTATAACTTCTGATAACGGTTCAGTTGCAATTGTTTAGTTTGTATACCGCTGTTGTACCTTCCCGCCACCCTTCCCTACCCCATTTTGCTTGATAGGGGTCAGGGTCATCCTGAATGTATTATACTTCCAAGTGTTTGAAATCATAAAACTTGAGACATAAGTCGTGCACACAACTAAACGTTTATTCATTTCAAACGCTACACAAATCACAATACCGTGCTCACACTTTAAACTAGAAAAATAACCACGCTCACAATGCCATTTTTATTCCGGTGGTTGGCTCTGAAAGAATTGAAAAAAACAACAACAATTAGACAAGAATGAATTTAAAGCTATTATTAAAAAGTTATATTTTGAAAGATGGATCTCTCATTGCATTCTTCATTATTTGTTTTGAAATATTGAAAGCTCTTGCGCTAACTGGTTGGATTCAACAGTAAAGCTATAATGAGAAAGGATATATAGAATAGACCTTATCCAAAAATGGCCTGCGATTTATTATTATTTTTTATTATTAGACTATGACGTCATTTAACCGTATTAGGGCAAGAGAATGCGCAAAATATTCGAACGTATTACACTGTAGCATACCGGTTTGACAGGTTAGGAACGGAGCGAAGTTTAATTGTAAGTGCGCGCGCTCAGGACGAGAGTGAAATACTGGGCGAAAATGACGGCTATATTGAGAAGTTAATTAGAAAATTAACCAGTTGAAGAATTAATCCCTTATTTGATGGTTTGACAGATAATACGCGCGGTTATTTTAATCATTACACGCATTTTTCCTCATCCCTACGCTACGGGGCTCAGAAAAATACTACGCAACTCGTAAAATAACCGCGCGAATAACCTGTCAAACCATCAATAAAGGTGTATGTATTTATGTTAGTTAGTCCCCTTGGCCTCGTTAGCTGCGCAAAGTTCAAAGAATTTTTTAACTTCGCCAAACATAAATATCACTAATCATGCATGAGGCAATTCTTGTCCCCAGAGCTCCGCAATCACTGACATAAACAAACGAAGGCTCTGGAAACAAGAATGCTCCAAGGTTTGAAAAGACCTTTCTTTCTGAGCGTGAGATTAAACGGCTTGAGTTTAGACGACGGAAAATAAATACCAGCTTCAGAAGGAGAACCTTTCCTTTTGTAATCTGACAAGTGTGTGAGTATCCTTTTTAGTCA
Organism: Dendrophyllia cribrosa; assembly: GCA_024195265.1. Classification (NCBI taxonomy): domain Eukaryota; kingdom Metazoa; phylum Cnidaria; class Anthozoa; order Scleractinia; family Dendrophylliidae; genus Dendrophyllia; species Dendrophyllia cribrosa. Next base: position 5,622,270 of record JAJLRJ010000006.1, on the reverse strand, counting down.
TACAAATATAAATATTCTGTTAACTTTTAGATTATGTTTTCAAAAAGAAATCGAGGTTCATGTATATTTATTTAATCCATACTTTTCCATCAGTTTCAAGCGCCTTTTTGAAGAACAATCGGCTACTGCATTATTCCATATAACTAAAATGCGACGTATAAATGACAGGAATAAGCGATACATGCACTTACACGCTGCACACTGAGAAACATTTGGCCGTATATTACTGCTCCAACATAAACCTCCTGCGTAAGTCAACTGAGCGTTTTGCTAAAAATGAAGAATAAAGAATGGTTTCACTAAAGAAATAAACTTAGCTGTGCATTTATTCTGGTTGTTATCGAATCTGCATGGTTTAAGAATGGCATATAGATCACTTTAATAATGGCGGCCGATTTATTTATTCTTTTATATGTATGTTAATTAGCCTCACTGGCCTCGGTAACATGTGCAAAATTCAAAAGAATTTTTACTCTAATTAACATACATATAAAAGAATAAATAAATCGGCCGCCATTATGAAAGTGGTCTATAATCCACAGGGTTAACTTCATGAACGCAGTTCTGCCTGTTCTGCTATCAGTTGAAGAAATTGAAGCAGACTTAACACTCCTCCTTTACCGTAAACATAAAAAGGAATTCCTTTATGCTTGCCTTGCATAGTTTTGTTTTCCTTCTGCTATACGTCCTACTGCCAATCAGTGTTAATTGAAATACTCTTTATTCTGGATACAGAGGTCTTAACATGCGAAATTAAAGGGGCGGGAAAATGCTGATTAGACAACATCTCGAAAACAGTAGATTTTGTTAAATGGTAGGCTAGATAATCGCAAACGTCCTTGGTGTGGTGATAAGCTTATTCAATAGACCCATTTAAGAGATTAAAACCCACCGTCTACTTCGTCTACTTTATGGTTTAGAATCGAGTACGCGCGCCTTGTTACATGTAACAACAGTCAACAACAAACAAACAAACAAGGCTTTGTTATGAAAGTCACACCCCGCTAGCAGAGCCCCCTTTGATCTTCATAGGCGGAAGGGAATCTACTAGCAGGGTGTAAAAAATCACTTGGAGAGAGAAAAATCAACTATTCGGGCACAGAACATTACAGTTCAAATAAAACAATTATACCTAATCGTAGAAACGTTGTCGCGAAAAAGCATAAACCGTAAACGATACGTTACAATTCTGGGAACAAGGCAAATGATGGCTTGTTGCCATTCCATATATTGATATTTGAGACCAGGAGCCCGTTACCTATTCCTTCATAAAATGTTTTCAAAAGTTGCTTTTGGGTGTACTGTGTTATAGAGCAGTTTTCAATTGAGTGTCGAAAGTAATTACACAATTGCCTTGGTTTTTCATTGCTACGCTTTGTGATTGGCTAAAAAATCTCGCGCCACTTTCTCGACCAATTAGAAGTAAAACCAAAACCAATGGTGACTTGCTCGCACGCGTTTTCCCGCGCGCTTGGCGCCGCCGACATGTAATTGCTTTCCAGCTCTGATTGGTTCATCGCATTGTTTACGACTGCTGTGATGGTCAGAGTAATTACTTTGGTTTTACGACACTCAATTGAAAACTGCTCTAATTATATTCAATTTATATCTGAGAACATATAAGAAGTTTTTTCGCTTCCCTGAATCCCATTCGATCGTATCGTTCGTGGTTTATACTTTTTTCCCCGGCAACGTTCTTTTTAATCAGAAATAATACCATAACAGAAACAATCTAGAAAATTGCAGGGAGTAGACATATTTAAAGTGATTTAACAGACAACTAATCTTTGTTTTGAAAGTTATCTCATCCAGCAGTTGACGTTTAACACATTCAAAAGAAAACATCACTTCAAAATCGTACACTGACATTAATTAGTCAACATTTAACACCTGATGTGAAAGCAGTTTCAACAGTAGATTTGTTTTCCTATAACTGTTGGGTTGCATATCACATAATAACTGGAGCAAAATATCTTAAGCTTCTGAAATCTATTGTGGGATATAGCGTTAAAACTGATGATTTCTTGAATAAACTAGATGGAATTTCACGTACGCTTCATGAAATGTCTCTTAAACAGGAGCCGATAAAACAAGAACGATCATCAATACCTGAACTGGGTAGCTGTGCTGTACACTTACTATCCATGCACACTGCTGACTCACACCCATCAATCGCCTCGCATGCAGGCGCTAAGGTATCATAGTAGTCGTTCCAGTTAAAACAATCTCGCATCATCACACCGCCACTTTTGAAGCTCACACACAACCCTTTCTTGTCGTTGCAAGTGAAGAAAGTAGTGGATTTATCGCAATCTGTTTCGGCGTTTTCTCCCATGCCAATGCAAACAGGACATTCAGTCGGTTCATACTCCTCTTCCCAGGCTGCAAAGAAAAGCATAAGAAATACGTCTGAATTCGTTTCAGGCTTCTCTGCAATTGAATTGCAACCACAACTACGAGGAACATTCTCCACTTTTCATTCTGTAGCCACACTGGTATATATATGATTCATTCATGGTAAAACTTAACCCATTTTTTCTTACTTTTTATTCAGAACTACGATTTCTGAAATACTATACAATTTATCTCTAGAACATTGTAAGAACGTTTTCAGGCTCAAATAGCCAAAACGTCCAGTACCAGCTCAGCTTTAACTAAATAATAAGACGTTCTTATATAAAAAAGAGTGTAGCGAGGGATTTACGGAATTGGTTGGTCAATTGATATGGTGAAGGCTAAATTGTTGTGGCTGAATTGACTAGCATTACTCCTACAATCTTGGTCAGAAGTTTTTGGGACACTTAACCTTTTCCCCCACAAATTGACTTTGTCGTTACCTCCCCCTCCCCACCCCCAATACAATGTTGAGTTTTATGCATATAACCAAGCCACAATGTCTCAACTTTGTATTGGGGGAGAGGGGGGACTAGGAAATGGAACGATAGTTTCTCTCTTCGAAAAAAATTGTCATTGTGTAGTATTTTCTTAAGTATCCCAAGCTATTTTGTCCACGGTTGTAGCTCTATAGGCCAGAGAATGGTACAAGTCGGCCCCATACCTCCAGGAAGAGCCGCTGTACAGCCTGACTCCTCACACATTGCACGTTGACAGCCTTCAGTGGCATCACACTTTGGTGTGATGTAATCAGCGTAGTATTTCTTGCTGAAGCAGTCTCTTATTACCATCTCATTGGTCTTGATACTCACACACACCGCGTCTTTTTGATGGCAGGGATAGTAAACAGCCACGTTATCACACTTCTCTTCTGCCGGATATCCGTATTTCTGACCTCGAAAACCAACACAAACCGGGCATTTGAATGCTTGCTTGGAATCATCTAAAAGAAACATTAAAATACGTCAAGGCGAACTATACAATGCAATAGTTTATTGGTTCTTTTTTAAACTGCTATGTATAGCATTTTCTCGACAGAGATTTCATACTGGAAATTTAAACCACAATAGCAACTAGAGACGTCATTTAAAAAACGGTGCCATAATAGAATATAGCATAGAGGCTAGCTTTCGTTTGAATCATATAAGAAAGGATTTTTTCTATATACTCCAAAGTTACAGCAATTAAAGTATTGTTCAATAGAGCCTACATAGCATTTATTTGAATGGTCACACTTGAGGATTTCACACCTTTTATAGAATATATAATTTTACCTAATACAATGGAGGTGTACACTTGTACAATGGAGCTGACACTTTAAATCGGGCATCATATGAATAAACGGTATAATTATTGAAAAACGAACTACTTATAAAATACTATCCAGTCCTTTGAATAGTCACACTCACACTTAAAGATTTCTTAAAGAATCTGACCCACCCTGTTTGCATTGCGCGCCTACGTTGGTTCATCCGCCATTTTCAGGGCCCCCGAAAATCTATACTGTGTTGTAGATGAGAAATTCACTCGTGCAAGAGGTGATATGCTTGCCCAAATATGGAATAGAGCCGTATCATAACAATAAAAGAAGCGCGCAAGGCAAACTGGGTGGGTCAGATTCTTTAACAACCACGTTTCACATCATGATAAATTGAAATGTACATTATACAAAAATGCAGCACCGAGAGAAAACAGTAATAAGCCAATTTCGATGCGATTTCCCTTTGTTTTATTCTCCTCAACCTCAAAGCCAAGTAAGAATTTTAATGCATCGAAAAAAGCCTATTGAATGTCGTTGGGGTTCTGACGTCACAGCTACAATAAGCCAATTTCGACGTAATTTCAATTTGTTTTATTTTACTAAGCCTCAAAGCCAAGTAAGAATTTCAATGCATCGAAAAAAGCCTTTTTACAATAACTGCAGTTATTCTCGCATGCTTATTGGTTAATTTTTACCATCAATAAGAATACAGACACATAAAATTTTAATTTATGCAAGATGTCATCCTGTCAGTTTTTTAGCCAATAAAATTGCTTTATTCTTATCAGTTAGTTAATGAGAAAGCCAGTGAACTTATTGACAATGATTGCGTCAATTTGAATAAAACTCAGCAATTTGTCATGTTTACCTTGCGTTCACTCTTCATTTCATCCGGGTTTTTACGATTTTGGCGTTTGTTATTGTAAAAACAAATGACGTTAGTTTTTTATGCGTTTGTCCTCTTATTGATGATAAAATTCGTCATAACATTGTCAAAGTTTGCTGTGGATCCACTTTGACAATGTCATGACGAATTTTATCATCAATCACAGGACAGACGCATAAAAAACTGACGTCAATTTGTTAAATTGAATGTCGCCTACCTTGGGGTTCTGACGTCACAGCTACAACGACAACTGCAAGTATGACAGCACAAAGAGTCTTCATGATAATGGCAAATGGTACTTCAGAAAGCAGCCTGATGAGGCAAAAAATCTAAAAGAAAAATTTGTATGAGTCAACAAAGATCAAATGATCAATGGGTTATTTAGAATAACGTTCGAACGTCAAAGTTATAAATTAAAAGAGTTGATTTGGAATACAATCAAGTTTGGATGGCAGTCGAATTCATTTCGACACTTTCTGACCACCTAAAAGTTCTCTGTAATATCTGTTTTGTCAAATCAATGCTGTAGCATGTGGTTTCCGATTGGAGATCTCGAGCCGAGTCTTGTGTTCTCAGTGTGTTATATGTAGGTGTCGATTGTAACACCGACATTGTCCATTTCAAAGAGACCGCAGTCTAACACGGACCCGCGCTATAAAAGTGATAGCTCCTCCCCCTCTTTGTCACGCTATCTGTTTCAACGGCTTATTCAAGATAGCGGAGGAAGCGAGAAAGAAGGAGGTGGTGAACAGTGGGGGGTTGATATTTCAAGAAATAAAGCCAAACCAGGAGCCAAACATAGCCTTAAAAGAATAATTTAGTTTGACAGGGCACGTTTGACAAAATATATGGCGATTAAACCGTAGCAATGTGTGTATTTTGCATAAATCTCCTTTGTTCACGATGTAAATTCGAATTTCCCGCCGTTAATCGTTCCCACCAATGCGTGACGCCACGGACTATTCGATGTTGACAGCTCGGTGTCTCGAATGAAATGACTGGCGGCTTGGCCAGGCCAAGGTTCCTTTTATAGCGCGGGTCCGTGTTTGAGAGTTTTAAAAGAACTTCGGTTGCTTCGCTTTACTGATTTCCCGCCAGGGTGACTTAACGTACATTACATCATTTTATTATCTGCCCTAGGACAAAGACTAAGAAGCGACGTTTTCATGACAATATACCTTTTCATTAGAAAAATGCTCGATTTTTAAAGATGCAATATGCTTGCTCAACTTGCTCGCATTCCAATTGGCGTGTAAAAGGCCCCTGACCTTTTTCATCTTGTATCTGTGCATTTAGTTTTGAAAACGTAAGACCAGGGGGGATAGAAAAAAAGGCCTGGAACCGAGAAACGATGTTGTCGCAACTTGCAAAGCGCTCTTCCTGGTCAGCGGCGTCTTTTTGAGCGGTAAATTAGACAGACGGTCTGTGTTCAGGTGTTTTCGAAAGTTAAAAAGATGGCTATCTCTGTTAAATCTGTGTGTTTGTTGGCCTTTTAGTTGGTGCTATTATCGCGAAGTGAAGTTAAGAAAACGTTCGGAGATGATGACTCGTTCCCTAATGGCTCTGAAGCTTCCCGTCAAGGCACAAATCACAACTCGCACAAATTACAGATACGAGTTGAACGCATAGCCAGTTTGCTCGATATCTAGGGATTTTTAAGTGCCACCTGAAAACGCACCTCTTTAAGGAAGCTTTTTATTAATTTTTATTAATTTTTATCTTGTATATTTCAATTTTATCATAGTATATTTTTAATAATTATTATTGAGATATCCTGTATTTAATTATTATAGATAGAAATCATGTAATGCGCGCTTGATCATTTCATGGAAAGCGCGCAATATAAGAATTAAATTATTATTATTATTATTATTTTTAAATTCGTTTATTCACGGGAACCCAAATATGTCAAGTTGTTTTCGATGTACCGTAGGATACCCGAGTTTTGGGATTCAGACGATAATCAGTTTTATTTATTCGCCTCAGGACCCAACCTCGTTCCCAGGGCTTTTCCCCCCCTCGAAGGGAAAAGCCCTGGGAACGAGGTTGCTCAGGACCTCTTTCTGTTGCCGATAAAATGCGGGTTCAGTGGCTCCAAAACATCACGACAAACATCGCCTCTTCAACCGACCAGTTTCAATTTCACGATTCAACACAATATCTACTGGGCATGTGTTCTTCCCGACGAAACACGAAAAACTGCTTTTGCAAACTTTCCTGTATATCGGCGCGATGTTTTGGGTTGGGGAGACCTGAAGAAAAGAAAATTAAAAAAACATGTTATTTCATTCGACCGGCAAAAAGTGCTACTTTCCAATGTTGCCTTACCTTGATCTCAGAGAAACTACTGTGCATTAAAAGCGACGTCCGCGAAGAAGTAAATTTTCCAAATTGAAGGGGTTCTAAAGAAAAAAATCGTTGAATAAACTAAAGAGAAGCCACCGAAATCGCACTCGCATCGGCCGCCAAGTTTTTTGTTTTGTTTGCACTTCGGGATTGACAAACTCTGCTCGTGCGCAGAACACGAATCCGCTGACTGATGCCTCCATGATTGCTTTGCAAGTTATGAGAACATAGTGGATTTCACTTAAGAGAATGTATGGGAAGTTGCTTTCCCCCCCTGCATAAGACAATTAAGGTTCTCAGGAGTTCTTTTTAACTGCCAAGGAAATGATGCTAACTGTTCAGGCGAGCTTAAAAGACAAAGGACACTAAAATCACTGCACTTTGGAGCATAATTATAATTGCGATAAGTACAAATGCATACTTCTTGATTTCAACGAATAAATTTCACAGTTTCTTGCAGGCTACACGACCAACTCGATATTCGTGTTTCTATAATTTAAAAGTCACCGAAAGCTATTCGCAATGATCCTCTAAACTAACCTGGCCTCGCCGAGTTATCAAAATGAGTGAAGTAATCAATTCATTAATTTGGTGAGGTCAGACCAAAGGAACAATAGTCTTTTTTGATGTTTATTATCAACCAAGAACTTAATATCTTAGCCACTGACCTTTGTTTGTATTCAAAGGGATTAAATTGATTTTTTGCGGGTAATAGATTAGCTGTCTTCGCACACATTCATGGTTCCCATGATTTCAAGGTCTTTCAATATTAGCATTTTGTGTTGTATTTCACATGTACTTCACAAATTTATATAGGCAAACGATCTTCTTTTTTTTCTTAATTACATAATCATTTCACAGACGTTATGAAACCATAAGAGGAATAACATGAGGAATATTCATGTGATATCAAAACGAAATTTTGTAGAACATGCAATTATTAATTCACATACATATACAATGGCTGACTCCCGGCTTAGTACGGTTTTAATTCAAGAAGCCCGTTAATACAACTACCTCGTTAAAAAACTACAAACACTGTTCATGGACCTGGCCTACCATGGCCTGGTGGTTCTCCCTGTTTGAGCGAACACTGGGGTGAAGTACTAACAGAAGCAAGGAACTAAATTAACTTTGTTAACCGCAGTTCCGTCAGAAGTTCGACAATTTGAACTTTACAATCAAAAACTAGTAAAGGATAATATAGTTGAGTATGGAAAGCTAGTTTCAATGCAGACTTCATAGTTTTGGCGGGATTGAACAATATCCATTTAACAGTTTAATTATTCGACATTATGTATGACCTAGTGTAAAATTTAGCGGCCATTTTTCTGGAAAATCAATAAACTGCGCTGGTATAAATTTCTTTTATAACCCTTCGTCACAACAACCCACACGATTTACACCACAAAAATATTATACAGAACCGATAAAAAATGCTGCAAACCGTACAGTCATGGGAGTTAGTTTGCGTAACCATGAACCGCAGCTTTGGTGCTGGGCGCTTGAGTGTAAATGAAAGAAGGCGGTTCAAGAGCATAGACTGCCTGCGAATGCTGAACACAAGTCACTGCTCCCCCCGTCGCGCTCGCATGGAAAGAAACGCAAAGACACAAATTGTGCGCCTTCAGTGACATTTTAAGGAGATCTCGCCGTTTGTAACATACGGTTAAGATGTCGGTATCCATGTAATCTATATAATGCAATGTTAGGTGTGGCTGCTACTTTGGAACGATTCCTGATCAGCAACAAAATGCACATGGTTTAAAGTGAGTGGCTTTGTAAATTGCCAAGAGTGCAAAATATTACAGGTACATGTATGTAATAGATGGTGTAATGCAAAGAAAGATAAAACTTACCGTGGTAACTTCACTGATAACAGCGACGAACGAAGTGCTTTTAGCTAATTTATTCTCAAGCTTATATATCCTTCCATGAATGGATAATTAATATGCATTCATACATTCATGGCTAATTAATATATATTATTCTTCATTGATGCAAGTAAGAACAAAGCACGCACAAAGGGAAAACAAAAGCAATGATCAATGGGTTGATTAGAATAACGTTGGAACGTCAAAGTTATAAATTAAAAGACGGTTGATTTGGAATACAATCAAGTTTCGATGGCAGTCGAATTCATTTCGACACTTTTTGAGCACCGAAAAGTTCTTTGTAATATCTGGTTTCTCAAATCAATGCTGTACATGTGGTTTCCGATTGGAGATCTCGAGCCGAGTCTTGTGTTCTCAGTGTGTTGTATGTAGGTGTCGATTTATAACACCGACATTGTCCATTTCAAAGAGACCAGTCTTAAAAATGCTAAAAACAACTTCGGTTGCTTCGCTTTACTGATTTCCCGCCAGGGTGACGTAATGTACACTACATCATTTTATTATCTGCCCTGGAACAAAGACTAAGGCCCCGTTTACACGGGTCCGGACAAATTTTTGCACGGACGAATTTTGTTCCTAGACCACGTGTTTACATGGATCCGTGCAAATTCTGTTACAGATTGCAGTGGTGTTTACAGTGTGTTGTATGTAGGTGTCGATTTATAACACCGACATTGTCCATTTCAAAGAGACCAGTCTTAAAAATGCTAAAAACAACTTCGGTTGCTTCGCTTTACTGATTTCCCGCCAGGGTGACGTAACGTACACTACATCATTTTATTATCTGCCCTGGAACAAAGACTAAGGCCCCGTTTACACGGGTCCGGACAAATTTTTGCACGGACGAATTTTGTTCCTAGACCACGTGTTTACATGGATCCGTGCAAATTCTGTTACAGATTGCAGTGGTGTTTACACGGAAACTTGCACACTTAGCCGTTCAAAAATTCGTCCAGTTCCGCCGGTCCCGTGTAAACGCAAGGTGGGACCGTGCAAGTTTTTGTCCGTCCAAAAATTTGTCCGGACCCGTGTAAACGGGGCCTAAGAAGCGTCGTTTTTATGACAATGTACCTTTACATTAGAAAAATGCTCGATTTATGCGCTATGCTTACTCAACTTGCTCGAATTCCAATTGGCGTGAAAAGGCTCCTGACCTTTTTCATCTTGTATCTGTGCATTTAGTTTTGAAAACATTAGACAATTATGGTTCTTTATAACTGCCAATGAAATGATTCTCACTGTTCGGGCGAGCTTAAAAGACAAAGGACACTAAAATCACTGCACTTTGGAGCATAATTATAATGCGATAAGTACAAATGCATACTTCTTATTTCAACGAATGAATTTCACAGTTTCTTGCAGGCCATACGACCAACTTAATATTCGTATTTCTACAATTTGTTTTAAGTCACCGAAAACTATTCGCAACGATTCTCTAAACTAACCTAGCCTCGCCGAGTTATAAAATGAGTGAAGTAATTAATTAATTTGGTTATGTCAGACCAAAGGAACAATAGTCTTTTATGACGTGTATTATCAACCAAGAACTTTAAAATATCTTAGCCACTGACCTTTGTTTGTATTAAAAGGGATTAAATTGCTTTTTTTGCGGGTAATAGATTAGCTGTCTTCGCACACATTCATGGTTCCCATGATTTCAATATTAGCATTTCGTGTTGTATTTTACATGTACTTCACAAATTTGTGTAGACAAACGATGTTCCGGATTTTTCCCAATTTCATAATCATTTCGCAGAAGTTATGAAACCATAAAAGGTATAACATGAGCAATATTCATATGTGAGAGGAAAACGAAATTTTGTAGAACATGCAATTATTAATTCATATACAATGGCTGACTCCCGGCTTAGTACAGTTTCAATTCAAGAAACCCGTTAATACAACTATCTCAACTATCTATCCATGGCCTGGTGGTTCTCCCTGTTTGAATGAACACTGGGCGGATGTGAAGTAACTGAAGCAAGGAACTAAATTAGGGCCTGTTTACATGGAGGGAGGGTGACCCGGGTAGCAGGGTCACCCTCCTAGCCGGGCTACCCTGGGAGGGCCAACTTTTCATACATTTCTTTACAAAGCACACTGAAGTGTTTACATGATAGACAGGGTCACCCCCCCCCCCCCCCCCCCCCCCTACCCGGGTCACCCTGTCTGCTTGCCAGGGTAACCCTCCTAGGCGGGCTGGTCACCCCAGGGTCACCCTCCTAGGCGGGCTATTTCTTTTGACTTGAAATTACCCGTGAAAACAAGCAATAAAAACAGCAAACTCGCCGCTATAGCCTTTCTTCTTGCTGCCATGTTTGTTAATATGTCGTGCTTAATAAAGCGTGCCGTTGCAATAAAAAACGTCCGCCAAAACATGAGCCCGCCAAAACAATTTAAGAGCCCGCCAAAAAAAAAGATAGCTCACCTATATGATAGCCCGCCCTAATAGCCCGCCCATGTAAAGGCGGGCTATGTGTTAGTCCGGCTGGGAGGGTGACCCTGGTACCCGGGTCACCCTCCCTCCATGTAAACAGGCCCTTAATGTTAACTTTGTTAACCCGAGTTCAGTCAGAAGTTCGCCGACAATTTGAACTTCACAATTCTAATCTTCAAAAACTAGTAAAGGATAATATAGTTGAATATAGAAAGCTAGTTTTGCAGACAAAAACTTAGTTCAAAGCTTAATTTTGGCGGGATTGAACAATAACCATTATGTATGATCTAGAGTAAAATTTGGAGGACGTTTGTCTGGAAAATTACTGAATAAACTGCGCTATTGTAAATTTGATTCATTTATAACCTTTCATCACAACAATCCACACGACTTACACAACAAAATATTTTACAGATCCCGATAAAAATTGCTACAAACCGTACAGTCATGGGCGTTAGTTTGAGTAAATACCGCAGCTTTGGTGCTGGGCGCTTGAGCGTGAATGAAAGAAGGCGGTTCAAGGGCAGAGAGCCTGTGAATGTGAAACACAAGTCACTGCTTCCCCTTTCACGCTCGCATGGAAAGAAACGGAAAAAGACAAATTGACTGTGCCTTCAGTGACACTTTAAGGAGATCTCGCCGTTTGTAGCATAAGGTTAATCTGTATAATGCAATGTTTGGTGTGGCTGCTACTTTGGAACGATTCCTGATCAAAATGCACATGGTTTGAAAGTAAGTTGCTTTGTAAATTGCCAAGCGTGCAAAACATTGCAGCGTGAAAACAAACGTATGTAACAGCTGGTGTAATGCAAAGATAGATAGAACTTACCGTGTTAACTTCACTGATAACAGCGACGAACGAAGTGCTTTTAGTTAATTTATTCTCAAGCTTACATATCCAGCCATGGGATAATTAGTACATAGTATTCTTCATTGATGCAAGTAAGAACAAAGCATACACAAAGGGAAAACAAAAGCATCGAGAGTTTCAATAGCCTGGTAATCCTGGGCTGACGAGTTCTAACAAACCTCTCTTTCGCGGGCTTTTCAGCAAGTTAATATCGAGGAGCGTCTTTTCTGTTTTGAACTACTCATTTCCTCTAACCTTAGTGTTTTAGTTTTATGCTTCAATTAATGCTGTGATTAATAGAGCAGTTTTCAATTGAGTATCGAAAGTAATTACATAATTGCTTTGGTTTTGCATTGCTACGCTTTGTGATTGGCTAAAAAATCTCGCGCCACTTTCTCGACCAATCAGAAGTAAAACCAAAACCAATCGTGACTTGCTCGCACGCGTTTTCCCGCGCTTGGCGCCGCCGACATGTAATTGCTTCGAGCTCTGATTGGTTCATTGGATTGTTTACGACTGCTGTGATTGGTCAGAGTAATTACTTTGGTTTTGGTTTTACGACACTCAATTGAAAACTGCTCTAATTGGTAAATGTAATTTTATGGTTAATCTCACCATACAATTCTGACTGACATTAACTGAACATGGAGACCCAGAGGTATAGACAAATAAATGTTTCTCGTGCAAACACTGCTTCGATCCAAAGTAATGCTAAAAAGTGATTAATGACGGTGTTACATACCTATAGTTATGAAGTGTGAGCGGTGTCTTCAACCATCATTGTGTTTGCAAACTAAAATTGAAATCTGAGATCTATTTACACAAAATATTTCGATGCACCAGTTACTTTAAAAAGTTCGAATAGCTAGTTATTGGAATTGTAAACCACGTCAGGATCAGAGTGAGGTCAGTTGTAGTCCACCGAATAACATAACAGACCACGGCAAGTTTTATAGCCGTTATAAAATATTCTTATTAATGGTGGATTTTAATTTTCAGATACTCTAGAAACTAAACTTCCAATTTGTTTTTCATTTCTACTTCTACAACTTTAATCCACAAAGGCTATGGCCATCACGTGAATGTAGTGCTAGTGAGTGAGTGAGTAAGTATAAGTAAGTAAGTAAGTAAGCAAGTAAGTAAGTAAGTAAGTAAGTAAGTAAGTAAGTGAGTGAGTGAGTGAGTGAGTGAGTGAGTGAGTGCATGAGTGCGTGAGTGCGTGAGTGCGTCAGTGAGTGAGTGAGTGAGTAAGTAAGTAAGAACTTTATTTAAGTGTCAGTTTGTTTAGCCCATATGGACTAATTGGGGACACTATAATAATTCTAATACAAGTTATCCTAAAAATGCAATAGTATAAAAATTCTTATAAAATGCTAAAATCCTCCTAAACACTATACTGATTATAGTACAAATTATCCTACAAATGTACTAGTAATAAAATTCTAAAATATTAAAACAGATAAATAGTAGTGCAAACTAATCATTGTTTGTGCGGTGTATAAATGCAATATTTAAAGTAAATTTAAAAATAAAGTTAATAATGACTATTTAGAGCGGCTTTGAATCGACATATGTTAATCATGGAGTTATTTTAAAGATATTCATTTCGAAGACTTTCACTTTACTCCACTTTCGGTCGTGTGTTAGGATGCACTGGCTAATTTCATGAGGTGGACGTACCTTCAGTTGAACGTTTGCGAAGTTGATTGGAATGGTAAGACTGGAGAACTTGCATTCACCCGGTGCTTTTCACAAATGTGACTGCAGTTTGGATAAACATTCATTTTGTCGAAAACTAATTGATTTTTAAAACAATTACGCGGTGCTTTCACAAAAGGGGCATTAACGAAGAGAGATATCCTTTCAAAGCTGAATGGTATAGAAATGAAGGGAATTGAATGCCTATACATAGTTTAAATGACTCAACTGACGCCGATGTTTCATAGGCACTTTTATGGCGCTATTTCATTAAATTCAGTGGCGCTTCACAGTCTGCAAAATATGTGAATTAAAAATACTAAAAACACAGTCGTGAGTAAGTTTGGCGATCTCCGTTCCGCTTGACGAAATATCCGAAGTTATTTTTCAATTCGGCTAGGTTTTCTTTTTTCTTTTCGAGTGCAATAACCCCTGACATTAAAAAAAGCTGGCGGCGGCTTTGATTGCAACAGGGGTGTACAGTCATGTTGGAATGAAAAAGGTTGTTCTTAAACATTTGCCTAATTTTAGTTCAATTGTTAGTTATAAGTCTACTAATGCGTTAGCGCGTCCATTGTAGAAGCAATTCCATGGGGATTAGCTCTGTAGTCGTCGGCATCTGCCATGATGGATACTGTAAGCGCGTTAAGATTTTTAAATGCGCGATAAGAACTTTGTTATCATTATTATTATAGTTCTACCCTTGAAAATTTAAAGAAAACGATAAGTTGACTGTTTTCTCTCAGCGCCGTGGGATGGGGAGGGGCCGGGAAGGAGGGGCCGGGCGGAGGGGCCGGGTTCCCCCAATATTTTTGACAGGTACGTAGTAGGTTCATCTATCCATCATACAACACTGACAAGTTGCATTATTTGTACAAACCTGGCCCCAGTTGTTCAAAAGGTGGATAGCGTTATCCACCGGATAAAACACTATCCAGTAGATAACACAAAGGATTTTGTTAATACTTATCCACTGGATAGTGATTTATTCGGTAGATAGCGCTATCCACCTTTTGAACAACCGGGGCCTGATCAATGAATAAGTACAATTATGTTTAATTAAGTAACATATCTGATCCATGGATGAACACTAGATCTTGTTTAAATAGTTGTTGTTCATTTTCGATCACGGAATATTTCTATTTTTGTGAATGACTTGAGGACGTTCACGGTGATGTGTGAAAGTACAACTTAAACTTGTATTCCAAGAAAGCCTTATCATATGTAATTTTGTTGTTCCTGCTGTTCCAAATTTTGTTCCAAATATCCGATCCGCCATTCAATTACACTTTTTGTGAGCTCAAACTGCGAAATTAAAAAAACAATCTATGAATTCTGTAATTTTACACTGAATGTCTGACTTTTGGCTAGAAGGAAGACAACTGTCCGTGCCGCACCGTAACAACAAGATCTCTTAGCCACTTAAAATAACAACTTCTATAATACTGAAGTATTGAAGGCACTTTAATAAAACTAAGAACTTTCTAGAAACATAAGACCCGACTTACCCTCTAGTGTGAACCCCCTATCCTTATGGTCAAAATATCTCGAACTTTCTAGAAACATAAAAGCGCACTAACTGTCTAGTGTGAATCTACCATGCTTTTCGTCGAATTATAGAACCGCGCTTGGCTTGAAGCCGACAACGCGCGGCCAGAAACTCCAGATGTTTGGGTGTCCTGTGGAGTACCAGTTCGTGCCCAGTTTTCCCCCAAAACAAATCCCTCGAAGATGAAAACAATCTTGTCGATTGATTGACACAACTACATGTAGCTACTGTAGTAGCTGCTATATCGTCAACGAACCGGATTAAATCAAAATCTGCAATGTATTGAGCTTTATATTTGCCTCTATTTAAGGAATAAGCCATGAGGATAACTGCTAGGTTACAAATTCTAGGTAAGTAGACTACAACTCATTTAATGGAGCCTCGCGGGCCGAAGGCCCGCTCGTGGAGCTCCATAGTCATAGAACCATGCCCGTCATTTTTCATGGTCATTTCTAGACGAATGTTTCGCGGGCGCGACGTCTTGCAGGGTTAGATCGCGGGCGCGTCGCATAGATGGGTGCTTTGTACATTACCACAGGTTCCACAGGTTCCACAGTTTCATATGATTCAGAGTTAAGACCTTCTGTGGTCTGATCTCTTGGCTTTGCATGTTGGATGCTCGCTTTAAGGGACACTGTCCCGCCGAAAAAGCAAAATTTCGCTTAGCTTATTTCCACGTTATATCGCCAAATGTCACCAAATATACAACTTAGTTGGATAAAGAGATTCTATAGAGCAAAACAAAAGCAGTAGTTTGGAGATAAAGTGCAGGATTGCAAGGATTGAAGTGGATTTCAGTTCATCAAATTTGATTTATTGACGCCTGTCGATAAATCAAACTTGCCATTCTTGTGAAATTGTAACTTTTCTAGCCGTTATTTTGTCTGTTTAGTTCATATTTCTTTGCTTCTATCATCAGATAAAAAAAAAAAACAATTTGCATTCACAGCCACGCTGTTATAATTATTGGTTTGTCTCGATTTGAAGTACAGCTGGGCTGTAGTTTTCCACTCTTTAATTCAGTTTTATAGTCGAAATGAAATGCAAACCATTTATTTTCTCTTCCCTTCGAGCGAAAAGCAAACCACGCGCGATCAGCAACCCATGCACGCGGAGAAAACCAAATTCGTTCCCTGTGTCGCTCTTTATTCAGGGCGTAAGAAGAGAAAGAGCCTGGGAACGAGATTGTCCCACATTATTCTGCTGTTATTTATATCTATCTAACAGCGCGTTCGATTGATAGTATACCGGAATAAGAATTGACAAAATAGACCCTTGAAATTTATTTTTCAGGTTTCCCATCCTAGGTTTATTCCGTGTTATTGATAATTAACCACCTTATCAAAAATTTCTGTTTTCTTGATTTGTACTGCCACTTTACTGTCGAAATGTAAGCCGTTTAGTTTGAAAGCGTTTTCAGTTGTGATATAGCCGCACCTTTTAGGAGTCTCGTAAGCAGTCGGTGCCGAACGAGCGGCAAAAATATAGGAAACATACGACGCGGGGGGGGGGGTACTCCCCCAAAATACCTATACGGGTATGTGCCGCCCAACGGGGTCGTGATTTTGGGACTCCTGATCTAGAACGGGGTATCCATTTTAGAGACGTTTCCTAGAACGGGGTATAATATTTCGAACGCACGAAAGCTTCAGATTATCAGCAGCCATTTTTTCTAGAACGGGGGTATTAGAAATTGACCTATTTCTAGAACGGGGTATCATTTTGAGTGCAAATTCTTTCTAAAACGGGGTCCAAATTTGGAGACCAGGGCGGCACATACCCACCCAAAATATACCTGAGTACCCCCCCCCCCCCCCCCCCCGGGCCCCGGGGAATTTGAGAGAGATGATAGATGAGGGCGAGAGAAAAGCCTCTGACATCCAGGGTATAATAAACGTAGCGTGCATATAACTTCTGAAAATGGTTTGTAATTGTTTAGTTTGTATACCGCTGTTGTACCTTCCCTCCACCCTTCCCTTCCCCATTTTCGTGATTGTGAGCCCTCTTAAGGACCTTCATTGATAGGGGTTTGAAATCATAAAACTTGAGACATGGGTCGTGCACACAACTGAACGTTTATTTATTTTGAACGCTTCACAAACATACTAGATACTGAATACAGTGATCACACTTTAAACTAACAAGACAACCGCGCTCACAATTCCATTTTTATTCCGGTGGATGACTCTGAAAGAAATTGAAAAACAACAATATTAGTCAGAAATGAATTTAAGATAAAATAAGAACTTTATTAACGTGTCAAAATCGCTAGCATACAGTGGAACCCCGTTAATACGGTCACCAACGGGCCATGAAAATTTGGCCGTATTAACGGGGTGGCCGCATTAACGGGGTTTCATTATAAGAAATATATATGGGTGCGCGTTTCGCCGGGACAAAAATAAGTGACCGTAATAACGAGGTGACCGTATTAACGAGGTGACCGTAAGGCGGGGTTCCACTGTATTATTAAAAAGTTATATTCCAAAAGATGGATCTCTCGTTGCTCTCTTCATTATTTGTTTTGAGATATTAAAATTCTGTTGGAATCAACAGTAAAGTTAAAATGAAAATTAAAGGTCAATCATATAGGATAAAAATGGTTGTCGATTTATTATTCTTTTAGTATGTTAATTAGCCCCCTTGGCCTCGTTAGCAAGCGCAAAATTCATAGGAATTTTTACCCTAAAATGAGGCCAAGGAGGCTAATTAATATAAATATAGAAAAATAGTAAATCGCCAGACACGAGTGTCACCAAGTGAATCGTGGGCTTTTCTCGTCCCCAGAGCTCCGCGGTTTTGTACGCAATCACTGATCAAAACAAACGAAGGCTATAGGGATGATATCTGTTTACAAACATTCTTTTTGTTATTCAAATGTGCCAACCACTGGAACAAAAGAACCCTTTGTTTCGGCAGCCAATAAGGCTCTGGTTGGCACATTAATAACAATTGGTGACGTCATTGATATCTTCCCTATGGGAACAAGAATGCTCTAAGGTTTGTGAGCGTGAGTTTAGACTTGACGCAAAATAAATAACAGCTTAAGAAGGCGAGCCTTTCCTTTTGAAATCTGACAAGTGTGTGCTTGATGAGTACTCTTAGGCCCCGTTTACACGGGTCCGGACAAATTTTTGCACGGACGAATTTTGTTCCTAGACCACGTGTTTACATGGATCCGTGCAAATTCTGTTACAGATTGCAGTGGTGTTTACACGGAACTTGCACACTTAGCCGTTCAAAAATTCGTCCAGTTCCGCCGGTCCCGTGTAAACGCAAGGTGGAACCGTGCAAGTTTTTGTCCGTGCAAAAATTTGTCCGGACCCGTGTAAACGGGGCCTTAGTCATACAAATGTTTCTAAATATTTTGTTAACTTTTAGATTATGTTTTCAAAAAGAAATCGAGGTTCATGTATATTTATTTAATCCATACTTTTCCATCAGTTTCAAGCGCCTTTTTGAAGAAATGTCGGCTACTGCATCATTCCATATAACTAAAATGCGACGTATAAATGACAGGAAAGAGCCATTCATGAACTTACACGCTGCACACTGAGAAACATTTGGCCGTAGATTACTGCTCCAACATAAACCTCCTGCGTAAGTCAACTGAGCGTTTTGCTAAAAATGAAAAATAAAGAATGGTTTCACTAAGAAATAAACTTAGCTGTGCAATTATTCTGGAGCCTGGCCTGGCCATTCTCACCTCCAGTCGTCAATCAACCACTGAAGCATAAACAACTGGCAAATAACATGCGTCATTACTAAGACCATTGCTAACACAATTTGGAAATACTTTATGAAAGCTATATCAGAAGTCTTTATGAACTTCTATTTCTTTTTTTTGCTCAGGTAAAATCTTGGTTTATTAGATTGTTGAAGCAAATTATATTTAAAGCACACGCAAGTAGCACCCCCGTCATTTTTATATGGGAGTCCCCCGGCAAGTTAACCACGTTTTGTGACTGAAAGACGCCTTAATTTGCATTTCACACCCAAAAGGTGTGAAATGGGGGAGGAGCTAAGCCTTTTATACCGGAACTTCGCGTTTAACTTCACCAACGCAGTTCTGCCTGTTCTGCTATTTCAAGGAATTGAAGCAGATTGAACACTCCTCCTTCACCGTAAACATAAAAATGTATTCCCTTCTGCTTGCCTTACATGGTTTTGTTTACCTTAGTTTCATTTTTTAGTTTACTTTAGTTTTGTGATTTAACGGACAACTAATCTTTGTTTTTAAAGTGATCTTATCTAGCAGTTCAACACATTCAAAACAGAACATCAAATCCGAATCAAACAATTCAAAATCGTACACTAATATTAATTAGTCAACATCACTAAGCTCCTGTCAACATTTACACGTTATTTGAAAGCAGTTCCAACAGTAGATTTGTTTTCCGAAAACTGTTGGGTCGCATATGACACAATAACTGGAGCAAAATATGAAATACATAATAAGTTTATATCTATTGTGGGATACAGTGTTAAAACTGATGATTCCTTGAAAAAAAAAAAAACTAGTTGAAATGTCATGTACGCTTCACGAAATGTCTCTTAACCAGGAGCCGATTAAAAAAGAACGATCATCAATACCTGAACTGGGTAGCTGTGCTGTACACTTACTATCCAGGCACATTGCTGACTCGCACCCTTTAATCTCCTCACATGCAGGCTTTAAGGTATCAAGATAGTCGTTCCAGTTAAAACAATCTCGCATCAACACACCGCCACTTCTGATGCTCACACACACCGCTTCCTTGTCGTTGCAAGTTAAGAAAGTAGTGGATTTATCGCAATCTGTTTCGGCGTTTTCTCCCATGCCAATGCAAACAGGGCATTCCGTCGGTTCATACTCTTCCCAATCTGCAAAGAAAAGCGTAACAAATACGTCTGAGTTCGCTTCGGGCTTCTTTGCAAGTAAATTGCGAGGAACATTTCTTCACTTTTTATTTTCTATCCACACTGGTTTATATATATAGATATGCAGAGCTGGACTATATGACTGGACTGGACTCTATCCACACTGGTTTATATATATATATAGATATGCGGAGCTGGACTATATGACTGGGCTGGACTCTATCCACACTGGTTTATGTCAATTAGAAAATTGGTAGAACTTGGCTCATTTTTTCCTTCTTTCATTTAGAGCTACGATTTCTGAAATACTATACAATTTATCTCAAGAAAACTATAAGAAAGTTTTCAAGCTCAAAGTCCCCCCTCCCCCCCCCCCCCCCAAAAAAAAAAAGAACGTCCTATCACAGCTTTAAATAAATAATTAGACGTTCTTACATAAAAAAGAGTGTAGCGAGGGATTAACGGCATTAATTAGTCAACTGATCAGGTAAAGGCTTAATTGTTGTGGCTGAATTTACTAGCATTACTCCTAGCTCTAGGAATGGTACAAGTCGATACCGGCCTGTTTCGGCCCCATACCTTCAGGACGAACCGCTTTACAGCCTGACTCCTCACACATTGCATGTTGACAGCCTTCAATGGCATCACACTTTGGTTTGATGTAATCAACGTAGTATTTCTTGCTGAAGCATTCTCTTATTACCATCTCATTGGTCTTGGTACTCACACACACCGCGTCTTTTTGATGGCAGGCATAGTAAACGGCCACTTTATCACATTTCTCTTCTGCTGTATCTCCGTATTTCTTATCATCTCCAATACCAACACAAATCGGGCATTTAAATGTTTGCTTGGGATCATCTAAAAAAAGCATTAAAATACATCAAAGCGAGCTACTACGTATAGCTTTTTCCCCACAGAGATTGCATACTGGAAATTCAAACAACAGCTAGCTAGCAAGATCAAAAGCAACTAATCGTCGTTTAAAAACCGATGTCATAATAGAATATAGCACAGCGGCTAGCTTTCGTTTAAGTCATATAATAAAGGTTTTTTTATGGACTCCAAAGTTACAGCACCAAATTAGGCAAAGGACCATGTTTTCAAAAAGATGGCACTTTTACCATAAATGCGGCTAATCTATCGATAAAATGCTCAAACGAGTTGAAATAAACGCAACAAAAGGATTTTAGGATTTTTGTTTAAAGTATTGTGCAATAGACCACTTTCATAATGGCGGCCGATTTATTTATTCTTTTATATGTATGTTAATTAGCCTTACTGGCCTCGGTAACATGTGCAAAATTCAAAAGAATTTTTCCTCTAAAATGAGGCCAGTGAGGCTAATTAACATACATATAAAAGAATAAATAAATCGGCCGCCATTATGAAAGTGGTCTATAGACCCTATGAATGGTCACACAAGAGGATTTCACACCTTCTATATAGCATAATCAACGGTATTAATGAAGAACGAACTTTCATAAAATACAATCCAGCCCTTTGAATAGTCACACTCACACTTAAGGATTTCTTAAGTAGCAACCTTGTTTAGTGTGCGAACGGTACATCTCATTTTCTACTGACGCAAAATTTAACAACCACGTTTCACGTGATGATAAATTGGAATTTACATTTTACAAAAATGCGGCACCGAGAAAAATAGTAATAATCCAATTTCAATGTGATTTCCCTTTGTTTTATTATCCTCCTAAACCTCAGAGCCGGGTATAAAGAATTTTAAAACATGTACCTTGGGGCTCTGACGTCACAGCTACCACAACTGCAAGTATGACAACACAGAGAGTCTTCATGATCAGGGCAAATGGTACTTAAGAAAGCAGTCTGATGAGACTAAATATCTAAAAGAAAAAAAGTTATACTGAATCAATAAAGATCGAATGATCAATGGGTTGTTTAGAATAACGTTCGAACGTTAAAGTTATAAATTGAAAGAGTTGATTTGGAAGACAATCAAGTTAAGATGGCTGTCGAATTCATTTCGACACTTTCTGACCACCAAAAGGTTCTCTGTAATATCTGGTTTCTCAAATCAATGCTGTAGCATGTGGTTTCCGATTGGAGATATTATAGTTGAATATGGAAAGCTAGTGTTTCAGACAAAAACTTCGTAGCTTAATTTTGGCGGGATTGAACAATATCTATTTAATTATTCGACATTATGTGTAACCAAGGGTAAAATTTGGCGGTCATTTATCTGCAAAATTAATGAACTGCGCTGGTGTAAATTTCTTTTATAACCTTTCGTCACAACAACCCACACGATTTACACCACAAAAATATTATACAGAACCGATAAAAATTGCTGCAAACCGTACAGTCATGGGAGTTAGTTTGCGTAACCATGAACCGCAGCTTTGGTGCTGGGCGCTTGAGTGTAAATGAAAGAAGGCGGTTCAAAAGCATAGAGCCTGCGAATGCTGAACACAAGTCACTGCTCCCCCCGTCGCGCTCGCATGGAAAGAAACGCAAAGCCACAAATTGTGCGCCTTCAGTGACATTTTAAGGAGATCTCGCCGTTTGTAACATACGGTTAAGATGTCGGTATCCATGTAATCTATATAATGCAATGTTAGGTGTGGCTGCTACTTTGGAACGATTCCTGATCAGCAACAAAATGCACATGGTTTGAAAGTGAGTGACTTTGTAAATTGCCAAGAGTGCAAAACATTACAGGTACATGTATGTAATAGATGATGTAATGCAAAGAAAGATAAAACTTACCGTGGTAACTTCACTGATAACAGCGACGAACGAAGTGCTTTTAGCTAATTTATTCTCAAGCTTATATATCCTTCCATGAATGGATAATTAATATGCATTCATACATTCATGGCTAATTAATATATATTATTCTTCATTGATGCAAGAAAGAACAAAGCATGCACAAAGGGAAAACAAAAGCAATGATCAATGGGTTGTTTAGAATAACGTTCGAACGTCAAAGTTATAAATTAAAAGACGGTTGATTTGGAATACAATCAAGTTTCGATGGCAGTCGATTTCATTTCGACACTTTGAGCACCGAAAAGTTCTTTGTAATATCTGGTTTCTCAAATCAATGCTGTACATGTGGTTTCCGATTGGAGATCTTGAGCCGAGTCTTGTGTTCTCAGTGTGTTATATGTAGGTGTCGATTTATAACACCGACATTGTCCATTTCAAAGAGACCAGTCTTAAAAGTTCTAAAAACAACTTCGGTTGCTTCGCTTTACTGATTTCCCGCCAGGGTGACGTAACATACATTACATCATTTTTTTATTTGCCCTGGAACAAAGACTAAGAAGCGTCGTTTTCATGACCATGTACCTTTACATTAGAAAAATGCTCAATTTTTTAAGGATGTGCTATGCTTGCTCAACTTGCAGAATTCCAATTGGCGTGAAAAGGCTCCTGACCTTTTTCATCTTGTATCTGTGCATTTAGTTTTGAAAACATTAGACAATTATGGTTCTTTATAACTGCCAATGAAATGATTCTCACTGTTCGGGCGAGCTTAAAAGACAAAGGACATTAAAATCACTGCACTTTGGAGCATAGTTATAATACGATAAGTACAAATGCATACTTCTTATTTCAACAAATGAATTTCAGTTTCTTGCAGGCTACACGACCAACTTGAACTTTTATTAAAGTCACCGAAAACTATTCGCAATGATCCTCTAAACTAACCTAGCCTCGCCGAGTTATAAAATGAGTGAAGTAATTAATTAATTTGGTTATGTCAGACCAAAGGAACGATAGTCTTTTATGACGTTTATTATCAACCAAGAACTTCAAAATATCTTAGCCATTGACCTTTTTTTGTATTCAAAGGGAGTAAATTGCCTTTTTTGCGGGTAAAAGATTAGCTGTCTTCTTCCCATTATTTCAATATTAGCATTTCGTGTTGTATTTCACATGTACTTCACAAATTTGTGTAGGCAAACGATGTTCCGGATTTTTCCCAATTTCATAATCATTTCGCAGAAGTTATGAAACCATAAAAGGTATAACATGAGCAATATTCATATGTGATAGGAAAACGAAATTTTGTAGAACATGTAATTATTAATTCATGAACGATGGCTGACTCCCGGCTTAGTACAGTTTCAATTCAAGAAACCCGTTAATACAACTATCTCAACTATCTATCCGTGGCCTGGTGGTTCTCCCAAACTCGGTTTGAATGAACACTGGGCGGATGTGAAGTAACTGAAGCAAGGAACTAAATTAATGTAAACTTTGTTAACCCGAGTTCAGTCAGAAGTTCGCCGACAATTTGAACTTCACAATTCTAATCTTCAAAAACTAGTAAAGGATAATATAGTTGAATATAGAAAGCTAGTTTTGCAGACAAAAACTTAGTTCATAGCTTAATTTTGGCGGGATTGAACAATAACCATTATGTATGATCTAGAGTAAAATTTGGCGGACGTTTGTCTCGAAAATTACTGAATAAACTGCGCTATTGTAAATTTGATTCATTTATATATAACCTTTCATCACAACAATCCACACGACTTACACAACAAAATATTTTACAGATCCCGATAAAAATTGCTACAAACCGTACAGTCATGGGCGTTAGTTTGAGTAAATACCGCAGCTTTGGTGCTGGGCGCTTGAGCGTGAATGAAAGAAGGCGGTTCAAGGGCAGAGAGCCTGTGAATGTGAAACACAAGTCACTGCTCCCCCTTTCGCGCTCGCATGGAAAGAAATGGAAAAAGACAAATTGACTGTGCCGTCAGTCGGTGAAACTTTAAGGAGATCTCGCCGTTTGTAGCATAAGGTTAATCTGTATAATGCAATGTTTGGTGTGGCTGCTACTTTGGAACGATTCCTGATCAAAATGCACATGGTTTGAAAGTAAGTTGCTTATTGTAAATTGCCAAGCGTGCAAAACATTGCAGGAAAACAAAAGTATGTAACAGCTGGTGTAATGCAAAGATAGATAGAACTTACCGTGTTAACTTCACTGATAACAGCGACGAACGAAGTGCTTTTAGTTAATTTATTCTCAAGCTTACATATCCAGGAGCAGCCATGGGATAATTAATACATAATAGAGCAGTTTTCAATTGACTGTCGAAAGTAATTACACAATTGCTTTGGTTTTGCATTGCTACGCTTTGTGATTGGCTAAAAATTCTCGCGCCATTTTCTCGACCAATCAGAAGTAAAACCAAAACCAATCGTGACTTGCTCGCACGCGTTTTCCCGCGCTTGGCGCCGGCGACATGTAATTACTTCGAGCTCTGATTGGTTCATTGGATTGTTTACGACTGCTGTGATTGGTCAGAGTAATTACTTTGGTTTTGGTTTTACGACACTCAATTGAAAACTGCTCTATTCTTCATTGATGCAAGTAAGAACAAAGCATACACAAAGGGAAAACAAAAGCATTGAGAGTTTCAATAGCCTGGTAATCCTGGGCTGGCGAGTTCTAACAAACCTCTCTTTCGCGGGCTTTTCAGCAAGTTAATATCGAGGAGCGTCTTTTCTGTTTTGAACTACTCATTTCCTCTAACCTTAGTGCTTTAGTTTTATGCTTCAATTAATGCTGTGATTAATAATTGGTAAATGTAATTTTATGGTTAATCTCACCATACAATTCTGACTGACATTAACTGAACATGGAGACCCAGAGGTATAGACAAATAAATGTTTCTCGTGCAAACACTGCTTCGATCCAAAGTAATGCTAAAAAGTGATTAATGACGGTGTTACATACCTATAGTTATGAAGTGTGAGCGGTGTCTTCAACCATCATTGTGTTTGCAAACTAAAATTGAAATCTGAGATCTATTTACACAAAATATTTCGATGCACCAGTTACTTTAAAAAGTTCGAATAGCTAGTTATTGGAATTGTAAACCACTTCAGGATCAGAGTGAGGTCAGTTGTAGTCCACCAAATAACAGACCAAGTAATTCAGCGCAATCAACAGCAAGTTTTATGGCCGTTTTAAAATACTCTTATTAATGGTGGATTTTAATTTTCAGATTCTCAAGAAACTAAACTTCCAATTTGTTTTTCATTTCTATTTCCACAACTTTAATTCACAAAGGCTATGGCCATCACGTGAATGTAGTGCTAGTGAGTGAGTAAGTAAGTGAGTAAGTAAGTAAGTAAGTAAGTAAGTAAGTAAGTAAGCAAGTAAGTTAGTAAGTAAGTAAGTAAGTAAGTAAGTAAGTAAGTAAGTAAGTAAGTAAGTAAGTAAGTAAGTAAGTAAGTGAGTGAGTGAGTAAGTAAGTAAGTAAGTAAGTAAGTAAGTAAGTGAGTGAGTGAGTGAGTGAGTGAGTGAGTGAGTGCGTGAGTGCGTGAGTGCGTGAGTGCGTGAGTGCGTGAGTGCGTGAGTGCGTGAGTGAGTGAGTGAGTGAGTGAGTAAGTAAGTAAGAACTTTATTTAAGTGTCAGTTTGTTTAGCCCATATGGACTAATTGGGGACACTATAATAATTCTAATACAAGTTATCCTAAAAATGTAATAGTATAAAAATTCTTATAAAATGCTAAAATCCTCCTAAACACTATACTGATTATAGTACAAATTATCCTACAAATGTACTAGTAATAAAATTCTAAAATATTAAAACAGATAAATAGTAGTGCAAACTAATCATTGTTTGTGCGGTGTATAAATGCAATATTTAAAGTAAATTTAAAAATAAAGTTAATAATGACTATTTAGAGCGGCTTTGAATCGACATATGTTAATCATGGAGTTATTTTAAAGATATTCATTTCGAAGACTTTCACTTTACTCCACTTACGGTCGTGTGTTAGGATGCACTGGCTAATTTCATGAGGTGGACGTACCTTCAGTTGAACGTTTGCGAAGTTGATTGGAATGGTAAGACTGGAGAACTTGCATTCACCCGGTGCTTTTCACAAATGTGACTGCAGTTTGGATAAACATTCATTTTGTCGAAAACTAATTGATTTTTTTAAACAATTACGCGGTGCTTTCACAAAAGGGGCATTAACGAAGACAGATATCCTTTCAAAGCTGAATGGTATAGAAATGAAAGGAATTGAATGCCTATACACAGTTTAAATGACTCAACTGATGCCGATGTTTCATAGGCACTTTTATGGCGCTATTTCATTAAATTCAGTGGCGCTTCACAGTCTGCAAAATATGTAAATTAAAATACTAAAAATACAGTCGTGAGTAAGTTTGGCGATCTCTGTTCCGCTTCACGAAATATCCGAAGTTATTTTTCAATTCGGCTAGGTTTTCTTTTTTCTTTTCGAGTGCAATAACCCCTGACATTAAAAAAAGCTGGCGGCGGCTTTGATTGCAACAGGGGTGTACAGTCATGTTGGAATGAAAAAGGTTGTTCTTAAACATTTGCCTAAGTTTAGTTCAATTGTTAGTTATAAGTCTACTAATGCGTTAGCGCGTCCATTGTAGAAGCAATTCCATGGGGATTAGCTGTGTAGTCGTCGGCATCTGCCATGATGGATACTGTACGCGCGTTAAGATTTTTAAATGCGCGATAAGAACTTTGTTATCATTATTATTATAGTTCTACCCTTGAAAATTTAAAGAAAACGATAAGTTGACTGTTTTCTCTCTTAAATCAGCGCCGTAGGATGGGGAGGGGCCGGGAAGGAGGGGCCGGGCTCCCCCAATATTTTTGACAGGCACGTAGTAGGTTCATCTATCCATCATACAACACTGACAAGTTGCATTATTTGTACAAACCTGTTCAATGAATAAGTACAATTATCTTTAATTAAGTAACATATCTGATCCATGGATGAACACTAGATCTTGTTTAAATAGTTGTTGTTCATTTTCGATCACGGAATATTTCTAGATCTATTTTTATGAATGACTTGAGGACGTTCACGGTGATGTGTGAAAGTAGAACTTAAACTTGTATTCCAAGAAAGCCTTATCATATGTAATTTTGTTGTTCCTGCTGTTCCAAATTTTGTTCCAAATATCCGATCCGCCATTCAATTACACTTTTTGTGAGCTCAAACTGCGAAATTAAAAAACAATCTATGAATTCTGTAATTTTACACTGAATGTCTAACTTTTGGCTAGAAGGAAGACAACTGTCCGTGCCGCATCGTAACAACGAGATCTCTTAGCCACTTAAAACAACAACTTCTGTAATACTGAAGTATTGAAGGCACTTTAATAAAACTAAGAACTTTCTAGAAACATAAGACCCGACTTACCCTCTAGTGTGAACCCCCTATCCTTATGGTCAAAATATCTCGAACTTTCTAGAAACATAAAAGCGCACTAACTGTCTAGTGTGAATCCACCATGCTTTTCGTCGAATTATAGAACCGCGCTTGGCTTGAAGCCGACAACGCGCGGCCAGAAACTCCAGATGTTTGGGTGTCCTGTGGAGTACCAGTTCGTGCCCAGTTTTTTCCCAAAACAAATCCCTCGAAGATGAAAACAAATGTAGCTACTGTAGTAGCTGCTATATCGTCAACGAACCGGATTAAATCAAAATCTGCAATGTATTGAGCTTTATATTTGCCTCTATTTAAGGAATAAGCGATGAGGATAACTGCTAGGTTACAAATTCTAGGTAAGTAGACTTAAAAAGGTTTTTACTGATTGATTCCTTTGACAAGAAGGCTATATTCCATCTGCTGCCTGCTCGGCGGGCGATTCATCGGATTCGACCGCGCTCGTCTGTAAGCTAACTTGCAGTACAGTCAAAGTCAAATATTAAACGTTGTCTTCTATGGCTACGTCAATAACTTTGCCGATGGCTGCGTGATGGACGTGATGGATTTTTCTTTTAATGCAGCGAGAAAATTAACGTTCATATAACCAAGTTCACTGTCGGTAATATTTAAGCTTAAGCTGGCTTACTGTAAACATAGGCACGCATTGCGTGCATGAGCTATTTTGAAAATTACCTAAATGATATGAAATGGTGAAAGTAACAAAACAGCGGAAGTTAACTCGCACAAATAACCGCTTGCAGATATACGTTTTTCAAATCCTCCGGCCCGCCCACTACTAAAAAAAATACCGAGATAACCAACTGGGTCCCGTTTCTCGTTTCTCGGCTAGCTTTTTTTCACGGGATTTCCGGAGTTATTTTTTGACGAAACTACGGCCCCAGTGAAATGAGCAACTTGTTTCAGTAATGAGTGTATTAAATTAAATGTCAACCAGAAAAGTCCTGCACATAAATTTGATGCATCCAAATTGAAGGCTTATTATTTCCTGGAAATTTGTATCTAGTCTTTTTTTAAAGGTTTCTTTTATTATTCACAAAAGACACGTGGAAAAGGTTCCTTTGGCCTGGAAGACGCAAACTAATTAAATTAAATTGTTTTCAACTCCAAACCACAAGCTAATTAAATTAGTGACAGGAAAATTCTTTGAACCACCTGTTTCTGTAATGTCAACCAGAAAAGTCTTTCACAGAAACTAAACGCATGAAAAATGAATATAAGTAGTCTCCTAGTAAATTGGAACTAATATTATTTAAACAACTGTTTTTATTCTCCACAAAAAAGTCGTGCAAATAGAAACAGAACTAATTAGATTAAATTGTTTTCGACTCAAAACCACAAGCTAATTGAATTACTTACACGAACATTGTTGAGGTTAACATTTGGAACCAAACACCTTTTCCTGTAATGTCGACCAGCAGAAACTTAGCGCATCCAAAATGAATTTTGCTTGTTTCCAACTAATATTTTTTAAACAGGCGTTTTTTAACGCACCATATAAATTAATTACATTACGTTTTCTCGAAAACATGTTGAATTTCATCACGTACCAGGACAAAGTTCAATATTTGCACGTGCACACAACGTGACTGCTCATACAAAATACAGTCGCTTCTCGCTTATAGTAATCGCTTGAGGCATACAATTAATAACCTACACATCAGCTCACATTAATTCAAAGAAAGATAAACGTTTTACATACTGTAAATTGTAGATTAATTGCATTACATTTTCTCTGTTGAACTCCATGCATCACGGACAAGTTTCTATAAGGACAAAGTTCAACATTTTCACGTGCAGACAGCGTGTCAGACAAAAAAAATCCAATTTTAAATAGTAATCTCTTGAAACCCAGGCTTGAAACATACAATTCATGTTCCGCATCATATTATTTGAAATCGGCTTGCCGTTTTTGCAATAAAACTATACTCATACTTCAGTATAAGCTCACCTATGAACGTAACCGTAGTCCACATTTTTTGGACGTCTCATCCCCCGCAGACCATTCTACCATTCATGCATAGGGCACATTATAGGCGGTATTTCCGAATAAATGTCCTTGATATTGCCAGGTTAGCAAGCCAGTCGGGATTAGAGAACAGTTCCCAAGCAACAAAGTTTCAAAACTTTACACTTTTAGTGTTTGCGGCAACAATCGCGGAGATTCAAGATGGCTGATTTTCAATTCATGTCAAGTGCCCTTCATACCATTTTAGAAGCGAAAATTTGATTGGCTGACATAGTACACGGTGTACATACTAGAGGCAATCTGATTGGTGTGACATAACCCAAGACATACATACAAACAAACAAACAAACAAACAAGCTAACAAACATACTAACATCACAAACCAACCTTTGCGCCTGCTAATGAGCTATTTTTTTCAAAATAGCTCAAAAAAGAGTGTTGCAAGAAGTCAACTGAAATATCTTCACGGTTTGACAAAATACAGATTTGTATTGTTTACAAAAACTGACCCGCTTGGTTCGGACATGTAAATTTCCATGTCGGAGACTTGGAATTTTCCTTTCGCAAAGTGGATACCTCATTTCGCAAGGTACAGATTTTTAATTTCACAAAGTACAGATTTCTCATTTCGCAAAGTACAGATTTCTCATTTCACAAAGTACAGATTTCCCATTTCGCAAAGTACAGATTTCCCATTTCGCAAAGTACAGATTTCTCATTTCGCAAAGTACAGATTTCCCATTTTGTTTCGTCCCATTTCGTTTCGTCCCATTTCGTTTCGTTTCATTTCATTTCGTTTCGCAAAGTACAGTAAGCCGCTTAAGCTTTGTTTTAAAATGTTAATTTGAGTGAAATTTAAGAATTTTATGTTTACATTGTGTACTGAGTTGTTATGCTGTGTACAGCAAAAGCTTTGTGCATAATCTAATTCGTTTTGGAAAAGCTGCAGGTAGTTAGGTTATGTGCCTTACGATATACCGAACTTGTTAGTATATGGGGTAAGACTTGTATGGGGTGAGTGGCCAGGCAGTGGGCCTAGGAGCTGGTTATCAAAGTGTAAACAGGGAATTTAATCCCCATTTGTGCAAATCCCCCATGGCCATCTCATGAGTCTATCAAATCACTGGCATTGAGCTTGTCAGTTGCAAAAGTGATCACCTGTATTCTTTAGGGTCGGTGGGTTACCTGGGAGAATTTGACTATAATTCAGTCATAAAGAGATATTCATACAGCATGAAATGTATATGGTACATATGTACTGTATGTATTATGTTGCCCCCCTTTTTAATAAGCAACTGCAGTCACTCAATTAACCCCCGGGGAGGGGGGTGGGAGCCCTGGTGAGAATCTTTGAAGGATCTTTAAGGTTCCTTAAAGATCTGCATGAGGATCTGCAAGGATCTTACTGAGGATCTTAATAAAGATCTTTGAGGATCTTTTAAATTCTTGCAAAGATCTTTGAAAATCGTTAAAGATCCTTGAAGATCTTTGCCAAGAATTTAAAGGATCCTTGAAGATCTTGGCAAGATTATTGAGGATCTTTGCCGAGATCTTCAAGGATCTTTTAAATTCTTGGCAAGGATCTTCAAGGATCTTTAAAGATCTTCAAAGATCTTTGGAAGATCCTTCAAAGGATCTTATTAAGATCCTTGAAAGATCCTTAAAAATTCTTGAGGATCTTAAAGGATCCTTGCAAAGATCCTCACAAGGATATTTTGCTAGGATCCTTTCAAAATCTTCATCAATTCCTTGAGCATCTTTGTAAAAAATTTTACAATAAATTGCAGATGAAGAGTCTTTGAGGATCTTTCAAAGATCCTGTGATTATCCTTTAAAGATCTTTATCTTTAAGGGTCTTTCACAGGTCTTTGAAGAACTTCAAAGATCCCTGAAGATCCTGTGAGGATTTTCACCAGGGAGGGGTACTCAGGTGGAAAGAGGACCTGCATGAAAACCAGCTATGGCTGATGCGGCTTTCCTCTCTAAATATAGTTATTTTTTTATAATACTGACGGGGTGGTGCGAAGGCCTATTTTGGGTTTGACATTTGCAATCTGAGGACTTTTTTTGGGTTAGATATTTTGTGGTGACATTTTGGGGGTGGAAGATTTTGTTGAGAAAGTTTTTGGGGGGTTGGCACAAAGCATAACCTTTTTATGCAGAGAGAAAAGGGACTTTTCCAAGATTACATTCTGGGCCATTGGACTTTTTTGGGGTCTGGTTTTAGCCTAATAGGACTTTTTTGGGCTTAACAATTTGGCCTCATTAGCACCTCCCCGTCACCATTATAGCTAAGTACCCCCTCCCCCTTCCCTGGGGCAATTGAAGAGCATAGATAATTCCAGTAATTCAGTAATCCAGTCTTCTCTAACAAGCTTGGAGCACCTAGGATAACTCATACCAATAATATTAATCTGCAGTGGTTAACTTTGAGACTGAAATTTTGAGTCTTCTCTAACAAGCTTTGAGCACCTAGAATAACTGAGACCAATAATATTAATCTGGTTAACTCCGAGACTGAAATCTTTAGTCTTCCCTATCACCTGTGCCAAATCTCAAGTCCAAAATGCTCTACAAGGGAAATGACACTTGATAATCTCTTGTGCTACATAAATTTATCTTAAATACATTTTTGTTTCATGTGTATAACATGAACCTCAAGTCAAGAAAGTTTTAATTTATAGTTATTTCAAAGCTTGAAACGTATGGTTGGCTTAAACCAATTGTTTTGTTTTTGTTTTGATTTCTTTTGATTAAAATCAGGCTGATTTTTGTTATGGCACATTTTTCAGGAACAAGTAGGTTTTTCCCTACTTGGAAAATATCTTTTTCATTACATGTGATCACTTTTGGCATTTTGAAAAATGCTGACTTGAATTTTTTAATGTCAATGAAAGGGGACACTAAAACAGAAAATATCCTTACCTCTCACAGAAAGCTTTTTGGTTTCACAACCCCAAACTCCCCCCCCCCCCCCCCCCCCCCCCCCCCCCCCCACCAACCTCACTGTAATAAATCAAGGAGACCCAAGTTGCAAGTCTACATGCTATAATGCTTCTTTAACATGGTCTGATTGCATAATATAGATATCCAATTTGATACATGCAAACAGATGTGTGACTTGATTATAACACTCATCCCCACCCAAAACTACTAATTTCAAATATTATAATAAGTATTTATTGATACTGTATGTGCCATTAAACATCTGACCAAATTTTTTAGGTCTTATAATTGGGGCTGTCTTAACAAGAACTGAATCAGCACAAATGTTTAGTAAGTATATAAACACAAGTGAAATTTGATCCTTACAGTGTGCTATCAACTTACGCAGTTGAAAAAAATTCAGGATTGAATTTTCATGCCTGACTTCTTTTTTCAGGTTGCTTTTTCAACTGCTTAAGTTGATAGCACACTGCGAGGATCAAATTTTACTCATGTTTCATCTGCAGTTCACAGATACAGGCCTGGGGTATATGACCCTTGCGATCATATGGAAACCAAAACATTGCGATCGTTACGATCCGTTGCGATTGCGATCGGGCAGAGATAGAATCTCTGCGATCGCAATCTATCTCTGCAATCGCAATCGCAAGGATCGCAATGTTTTGGTTTCCATATGATCGCAAGGGTTGCAAGAATTGCAGTGATCGTCGATTGTTACGATCGCTGCGATCGTTGCGATTATATGGAATCCAGGCTTAACATCATGATTGTAACCTGCAGAGAGTATCAATCTCTTTTTAAGGAAACTGTCCCACAAAAATAATTGTGTTTACCTAATTTCTGTGATATATCGTCAATACCACCAAAATATACAACTAATTTAGATAAACAGATTCTATAGTGATAATAGAGCAAACCAGAAGCAGTTACTGTACTGTAGTTTGGAAAAAAAGTGCAGGATTACAAGGATTGAAGTGGATTACAGTTCATCAATTTTGATTTTATTACAGGCGGTCAAGAAATCAAAATTCCCTTTCTGGTGGAATTTTGAGAGTTTTTAAGTCATTATTCAGGTCTTTTTATTTCATATTTTTTGTGTTCGTCGCTTTTGGCGATTTTTCTTCCTATGATTAATTTTTTTTTTTTTTGGGGGGGGGGGGGGGGGGGGGGGGTCCATGGGGGAGGTGTATAAATATTAAATAATGCTCCACATAAGAACTATAGTAAACTTCATTGTTCTGCGGCATTGGCTCTTTCCCACATAGAATACCTTTGGTTTCAATAATAGAGGAGGGGCTGATGGTTCATAATTACATGTATATAATTTCGGTATAAAAATAAAGAAAATCCATTTGCGTCAATTAAATTTTAGGAAATGTTCGTGCTTAACCAATCAGAATAGCAGAAGACAATAGCTAATAATTTTGCTTCTTTGATGAAGATCACTAGTTGCAACAATGAAAAAAGTTGACATTCCATCGTGCATTGCCGTTCAGCGCTATCCTTTTTATGTGGATCATTACTTAATTCTTGACCAATACAATTGCTCAAAGACTTTGATTTTGTGGGGGAGTGGGTAGGTTGGTGGGGAATTTCATTGTGGGTAAAGATGGCATATTAGGTGATTATAGATGGCACTCTTTACAGCTAAAACCATGGCCAATTGATAAACAGCAATATGTCCATCATTATTTATTTTACATGGTGGTATGTGTTGGCAGTAGGGGCTTGTTTATGGTTCTTCTGATTTGCACCCCCCCCCCCCCCCCCCCCCCCACCTCCCAACATAAGTTAGAACCTCCTACATATCTTGATAATAAGACTACCCAGTGAATGCTTTCCCCAAAATGCCCCACAATGTCACTCCAAGCTTATTTTGTCTTAATTTTTTGCAATATGACAATCAATTTCAAGTTCAGTAATGGTTTTGGTAAGCTATCTGGTGCTTTGTGTTGGCTGACAGCCAAAGATCCTTGATAGTTCTATATTTTTTAAAATCCTTTTTACCTTACAAGTTAAAGGTACAAGGTACATGGTACAAAGAAGGGTACAGAATAATATATAACAATAATATAATAATATAACAATGAAAGAAATTAAAGCAATACTCCGTTATCTCTACCCCCACCTGCTCCACTGTCCCACTCCCCCCCACCACCCTCCCTGAGCCACTACGCTCCCTCACCACCCTCCCTCAGCACCCTCCCTTACCACCTTCATTTGGGGTAGAATTCCTGTATGTAGTTAGGAAGTTAGGTAGCTAGCTGATTATGATGAATTAAGCTGATGGAAATACCGTGTATAAATAAAGTTATCTATCTATCCCATCCCCGAGGGGGGGGGGGGGGGGGGGGGGGGCGGTTCTCAACAAAATTTTTGTACGGGGATTCTCCGCCCCGAGGTCCAAACCCTTACCCTTTCATATACCGTTTTTGACAGAAAAGGTACCTCTTTCATATACCTTTCATTGAAAATGGTACCCCTTTCATATAGCCTTTACGTGCGTCTGTTTGATGTATTTTGAAAAGCGCCTTTTATAATACTTAAATGAAAGTTTGCCCTACCCTTTTTTATACTTCAACTCGTGTTTTCCCTACCCTTTCCTATACTTCGTGAAATCCCTAGACTTTCATATGCTTCAACTCGTGAAATCCCTACCCTTTCATATACCTTCATCCCCTTCACAGTCACTCATTGATACAGGCAAAAAAAAAACATATTTACATGTACATGTACCTATATTAAAGGGGGCAGTGTCCCGGCTTCAATATTGTGTTTTCATGATTATGGCCAGGAGCTTGCGTTAAGCTTGCTTAATCGCCAAAAGTGATGAACGCAAAGAAATTAATACAAATTGTCATTATTTCGGTGGGATGGCCTTTAAGTGTCATAAACATTACTTGTAAA
Organism: Dendrophyllia cribrosa; assembly: GCA_024195265.1. NCBI lineage: Eukaryota > Metazoa > Cnidaria > Anthozoa > Scleractinia > Dendrophylliidae > Dendrophyllia > Dendrophyllia cribrosa. Next base: position 5,586,048 of record JAJLRJ010000006.1, on the reverse strand, counting down.
ATTCATTAAAGGGGTTATGTCGCGAGGATGGCGGGTGAGTACTGGGTACTAAAATCTTGAAAAACGTCCGGTGGCTTTTTATCAAGTTGGCGGCCATTACTGTCGAATTCGCTGCAATCCGTTCCATCCCGTCGTATTGCGTGGAAGGATAAATCTCAAGTTTACAAATTAGTTAGAGTATTTACTTGGCTAGATTTTTGTTAAATTATTTCTGCGATTTGTTAGTCGTACCTTCGAAAAATTCGATGTCCTCCAGTAGTGGTGGAAGTTGGGGAGGAATTTAAAAGCGAAATCGATCATGTGTTTGTTTACCTCGCGTGGTTCGACACGAGTGCAAGCGCGATAAAACTTGCCACGATCCGGGAGGGAACAATAGAAATTTGACATGTGTGACGTCACATGACAGGAACTTATTGCGCAGACTCACCTTGCGACATTGCCCCTTTAATTATCCATTAAGGTTATGACAAATCAATAGGTGGTATTTGAGTCATATGTACACCTCTGTAAACTCCATTAATCGGGGGTGTCTCCAGTATAACAGCTCTAGCGTCTTAAGATTACACTTAATATACCTAAACCCAGATATCAAATTAAAGCTTATAGAGCTGGCTATCTTAATATGGAAACCATTTGGTAATAAAATGAATTGTCGAATTTTTTACGACGTCTAAATTCGAACGTCCGAATCAGCTTTAAAACGCTATAACTCAAAGCGATTATTGTATTTTGCTAATTTGATTTGATCTCGGGTTTCCGGACACGAAGCGCTAATAAAACGTGTCGGCGATTTCCCATATTCAATTGCAGTGAAAAGTTACACGGAATATTTTCGAAAAAGGGAGAAAACAAATTGAAGTGATCGCACGGAAATGGATCTTGACGAAAAAGTTTTCGGAAATAAGAAATTCGCCGACACGTTTTGTTGATTATATGTTAGCCTAGCTTGTGTCCAAATTTGAGGAAAATCGAACAAATTCCCTTTGAGTTGTAGCTCTTTAAAGTGTCCCCTACAAGCGAAAAATTAACTTTGAGAAAACAGCGCTTAGAAAAACATATCGCTTTATAAACAAACTCCGCCCACAAAAGTTATACCGTCATTTCTCCGTCAATTTTCACTATTTTTCGATAATTTTTTTTTGGATGAAAGTTCATTCTGTAAACTTTATTTTGACACCAAAAAGAAATTTCAATAAATTTTCGATCTGAAGGTACACTGTAACCTTAATGTCTGCTTCTTGCCATTTTTTTTATTACAGATTGCTCCAACTCCTTTGGATTCGACTATACAGTGAAAGTAACTGCCTCGGTACTCTATCCTCAAACCATTACGAGCCCCAACTATCCCTTCCCTTATAACAATAAGACATGGTGTGAATGGTTGATTACTTACCCCGACCCTGGGTACGTGTTGAAGGTGGTATTCAATGACCTTGAGTTACAAGATGGCCAACTCACAGGCGATGATCGCTGCCAGAATGCAGATTTTTTAGAGTTTACAGACGGCTCATATTTCTCCAGTACTCTTGGAAAATACTGTGGCACATACTTCCCTGAAGTTTTTTATTCTACTCGGCAGTTTCTGTTTGTCGTGTTCCGTTCTAACCGCGGAGATGCGGATACTTACAGAGGGTTTAACTTCAGTTTCCTAGCAGTTAGAAAAGGTAACTTCTGCGAGTTTAGTGCTTTAATGTCTTTTATTTAATCCAAAGACTTTTCGAAAAACTCCCTAAAATGTACCAGAATCTCGTTTTGATAGGCATGGCACAAATATATTTTTACCCAGGCTTAAGAGGTACCAATTTTAAACAACGCAAAACATATTCTGTCACATTTTTCCGCTCAATACCTGAAAAGGTACATTGATAATTCTAACCGTGATCATTTTAGATTTCAGCACCCTAAGCGGTACCAATCTACAAATTTTGACACCTCAAAGGTACGACTAGCACTAGCACACCCCCTCCCGCCTTCATGCGGTCACGAGGATTTGGTCCGGGGGGGGGGGGGGGGGGGGGTTACTTAACAAAGTTTTGTACGGGGATGCTCTGCCCTGAGGTCCAAACCTTTTCCCTTTCGTATACCGTTTTTGACAGGAAAGTTTTGTACGGGGATGTTCCGCCCTTATCCATTTACATACCGTATTTGACAGAAAAGGTAACCCTTCATATACCTTCTATAGAAAATGGTACCTCTTTCATATACGTACAGAAGAAACACTGCATCTCTTTACTATACCCTTGAAATAAACTTATGGAATGATGTCAGCGGAAAACATCAAGCGTTATTACTTGCACTACCACAAGCGTCTGTTTGAGATATTTTGAAAGGCTCTTTTTATATACCTAAATGGCAGTTTTCCCCACCCTTTTCTATACTTCAACTCGTGAAATCACTACCCTTTTATATATACCTCCAGCCTAAAAAAGGTACCCATTTCGGGCGAAGCATGCCCGTATAGCCCATTATAGGGAGTACCCCCCGGGTTAATCAAGTATAGGTTGTTTTCACGTTACGTCACGGCGGCCATGTTGGTGCACACCTACAAAAGAATTTTAATGAACTTCTTTTGTTATGTGCACCAATATGGCCGCCATGGCCTTTGTCATTTGAGTCCCACAGGACTGAAGGTCACGTGAGTGAAAACCATCTATTATCCATATTTCTCTTTTCTTACAGAGGAAGCATCTGCAATATGCCGTAAACCTTGGGTGGGTCCAACTGCATTCGGGAACATAGCAAGTCTACATGGCTCCTCGGGTACCTTTTTTACCCCCGATTACCCCGTCCCTTACCTACACCAGGAATCTTGCGTTTGGAAAATAACCGTCCCTGCTTTTAAAAGAGTGAAGTTAACGTTTGAAACTTTCGAACTTTCAACAACATTTCTTGACTGTCCGCGTCATGAAGATGGCAATGATTATGTTGAAATACGAGATGGTCTGACAGAAAATAATTATGAAATTGCTACCTTATGTAAATACAACACACCAAACCTTCCAGGACCTGTCTATTCCACTGGGAGAACCATGTATGTGAATTTTCGTGCTTTTGGTCCAGACCCGCGGGAAGATGGCAAAGGTTTCAAAGCGTATTTTCAAGCTGTAGATCAGCTGGGTGAGTCCACACAATTTAGACTAACAAAGTCCAGCTTAATATGTTCAAATAAATTTCACTGCCCTCTCAAACACGAACTGTTAGAAATACCGAAAGGTTTGTATAGTATCATGAGGGATATTTTTATTTAAGTTCAAAGTTTTCGTGTTTGGTTCTTCATTGGGATAAAAAACCCTTCCCTCGTACCCTCCCTTCCCCTCATGTTCCCTCCCTCAGATATTTAACAACCTTTGGAACTAAGCATTAAACCTTCAGTGGCAGATCTAGTTTTATGGTAAGGGGGGGGGGGGGGGGGGGGTGGGGGTGGGTGTTGGGGTGGAGGGGGGTGAAAGGCGCTTTAGGGTTATGTTAAGGGTGGTTTGTAACTGAGGCAAATTTTCGGCCCTGGGGTCTTTACTGACTCATCCCCAGTCGTCTCTCAATTAACGAGAGGGGCGCGGTCGAGGGGAGCGCGAGGTGTGATGGGAAGGAGGAAAGAGGGGAGTCTTTCCCTTCATCCCATCACCCCCTTCGGTCGCGCTTCTCTCGTTCCGCGTCTATCCCCCACGCGCGTCTCCCGCGTCTTGCCTAGAAAGACGATTGGGGACGAGTCAGGGGTCTTTATACTCGTGGCGCAGCCGACGAGTTGTAGATTCGGCTCTGAGTTTTCTTTCGTGTCACATTTATGCAAATTTATGCACGCATATATTTTAGTTTCAATGGTCTGATTGGTTGATACGCGACATCGTATTCACCGCTGACCTTTTACTAACATTTTTTTTCTTCAGCTGACATTAACTCCACGGAGGTCTGTTTTCCTGGGAATGTCAATAATAACAACCTGAGATTAACCGGTAACAAAGGGACTCTGAAATCCCCGTTTGACCTCTACCCTCCTGACATGAATTGTAGTTGGATCATCACTGTGCCTGAGGAAAAAATGGTGGAGCTCACATTTATTGACAATTTTTACATGGATGGACCCGGAGACTACGTCGAGCTTTTGGATGGGCGGTACAGTTCCGACAAGAGCCTTGTAAAAATTCTTGATGGTTATTCTGAAGGGACCTTTCGCTCGAGAAGTCGACACATGACGGTACATTTTAGGTCTGACTCAGATGATTACCACAGATATTCGGGATTTAAGGCTACATTCAAAGCTGTGGATGACGACAGTACGTATATTATATATTTAACATGCTCGACTAAGAAATTGTTTCAAGCTTGATTTCACATCCAAACTTAGGATTATTATTTTTCTTCTTCAGAAGATAAGATAATAATGGCAATCGGTATCAGTTCGGGCGTTTTGGTTTTAATCATCTGCTTCGTCTGTATTGCAATGCGGAAAAGGTCTGCAAACAGGGGAAACGGCGACGACAGTATTCCGATGACTATTGCCAGTACTTCAGCTTCCAACGCCACGCAAGCTCATCCTCCTCCCCATCAGGTACCGTTTCAGTCAGTAGACCACCCCTACCCTACCCCTCTCGTGGGTTATGCTGCAGTTCCAACAAACCCACCATTACCACCCCCAGCGTACCCGGAATCACCACCTCCACCATATCCTGGAGAGGAAGGAGTTCCACAGTACCCGCCTCCAGGACAATCGTATCCATGGTTACAGAACAATGCTCCAGTTCAGACTTAAACCAAGTTCAAGTTTGCCCTATATTGAAAACAGTTACAGTACATACTGTAAAAATAGAATTTAGTAGCAAGGAACCCAAAAGAAACCACCGGGCTTATAAATAAATAGGTTCCCTCAATATATTATAATCAACGAATTATTAAAAGAATATTAAAACTAATTAAAAAAAACTAAAACTAAAACTAATTATTAAAACCGCGCCAAACACGTGTCTACATGGTGAAGTTTATAACAAGGTTACTTTGGAGTCCATCAGGCGCTTCAATGGCTGTCTGAAAGACTATATTTCCATATGTACTTATTTTATTTTATTTTACATTATTTACAAATTTCGCCAAAAATGGCAGGGAAACCTCACAGAGCTATTATGCCTCTTACGTGCTGATCTGCATGCTAATAGGGGAACTTTAGATCGGACTACGAGTACTAGATTGTGTACAAGTGCGACTTTTAAACCTTATTAATAAGAAAAGACAACAACCTACAATTATTTATTGTTATTTATTATTTTATTAATAAGAAAAGACAACAACCTACTATGCAATAAAAATATAATAATAACCACAAACCAATGAAGAGTGCCCGATCTATCGTCTAATCTTTGGTCTTTAATAACAACTATAATAATTGGTTTTGATTAAAGCTGTAAAGGCTTACATATACGATTTTTGATAACGATTTTTGATAACGATTTTTGATAACGATTTTTGATAACTATAATAATTGGTTTTAATTAAAGCTGTTTAAAGGCTTACATGTACGATTTTTACATTTTTGCACACGTGCATACGATTTTTGTCCTGCTCTCCAATGCAGCTTTTGTCGCAAGTGTAAACTAGCGGCGATTTAGGTTAGCCTATGTTGGGGAACCGGGTTTTTAGGTTAAGGTTACATTTTGAGTTAGGATTACAGGGGCGGATCTAGGGGGAGGGTGCAGGGGGTGCGCACCCCCCCCCCCCCCCCCCCCCCCTGAGATGACCTAGTCTGCGTTGTTCGCTTTTAAAATTTGTTTACGTCACCATTCAGTTACGTCATTCCTTAGAGGTGCACCTCCTCCTAAGAAAAATCCTGGATCCGCCCCTGGGATTAGGATTAGGATCAGGTTTAGAGTAGTTGTCCTAGTGATACAGCATTAGTGCAGTGTTTGCCCAGTATCGCTACAGTAGCAATAGCAGTGAAGTCCGCTAATTAAAATATAATTACTAGCATTCGTTTTACAGCATTCGAAACAAACAAACGAACGAGATTCGGATAAAAAACAGAAACACACACACATGCAGTGCGATGCTATAAATAATTTGAAACTGATCTCACTAGAATAGTCAACCGATCTGATCTAGCCATAAGAAAAAAGCTCGTAGAACCTATTCTAAATTGATATTATTCTCAGAAGAAAGGTAAAATGAACAAGATCACCATTCTGACTCATGGCCGCTAACTATTCACTTTGACGATCGGAAATTCGGATGGAAGGTCTATAGTCTTATGGAAAGTGTTTTGCTGAACTAGATCATCAGCTTAAGTGAAAAAGCAAAAGCTATTTTCCTTGCTAACAATTCCAAAGCGTAAAAAACATCCGCTGCAACAGGGGGAGTATCCAATTTTCGCGGGTCGCGGGCAAATTGTCGCGGGTCGCGGGTAAGTTGTCCATCGCCCGGAATGCCATTGTCTTTCGCGACATGTACTTACAGTGCCCAGTTTCTTGATGCGCAGCATAATTATTTGCAAATACAGAACCAGTCGGTTGTATTTGCTCAATGGGAATACTCTAGTCTCTAGTTTCTTGGCAGGTTCAACTCCTGTCAATGACACGGTTTGATGCGTGATGTAAATCCCAAGGTGTGATAAAGTTAACAATCGTGCTTTAATTAAGGTACCTTAAGTGTACCTTCAGATCGAAAATTTATTGAAATTTTTTTTTGGCGTCAAAATAAAGTTTACAGAATGAACTTTCATCCAAAAAAAAAATATCGAAAAATAGTGAAAATTGACGGAGAAATGACGGGCGAGTGGGAGTGCGTGATGACGTAAATTACGTAAATAGTATGACACATTGGTTTGTTTACGCTATAATTCCCTTGGAATCCTTTAGCGTGATGGTCATTTTGCCAACGTTTTTGGCTGTACAAATGTCAGACAGCCCCTTATACGTTTCTTTACAGTCCTCTGAAGGTGAAGAGGATCAGTTTCGGATCACTCTTGATCAAATGAAATGATCGTGTCCACTGTAGTTTTGCCGTAGCGAGGCGAACCGACTGTGCCACAGGTAGCAGAGGAGCCAAATTTGACCTAATACGCGTTCGATCTTTGAGCTTTATACGCGCGCTGTGTCTTGCGTTATATCGAATAACGGTTATTCGATCTGTTGTTTTCGAGTTTTTCCCCCAGCGGGACCCCAAGCGTGATCGGCGCTTTCCGGAGAGCGTAAGCTTTCCGAGCGAGGCACGAAGTGCCGAGAAGAAAAAGAGACAAGGGAAGAAACATAGTACCACGTGATTCGTTGGATGTGGACCGCAACATACTGGTGACGGAAGTAAAAACTCCGAAAGTGACATGCCGTCAATAAAACGGAAGTTACGCCAACCGTTTAAAATTCAAAACAACACGGCAGCTGATCGGAGCGGAGGGAGATTTAAAATGAAACGCGTTGAGAATGAGGAAAATATTATAATGTCGTCTGGGAAGCTCATTGCATTCGAAGAAACTGAGAACGTATACCGTGCTACTCACAGATAATATTTTTCTTAAGTGTCAACGCAAGAAGTGGCCCTGAATTCATCTACAGCTTAGCCTAAACAATCATATGGGTTTTAACAGAAGTTTCAATCAGCTTGACATTAAAAGCTTAGACGGACCACAAGAGCGTGAAAACTTCTCACCTTGCATCAGACATGCCTTGATTCCACAAGGATTCGAATTCCACCACGTCTTCACATTTTATCGAGCTTACCTGTTTCCTTCGCAGACCTTTATAAAATTCACATTATTCACAATATTCACCTAGCGGACTAAAACAATCACCGAATGGCACTGATCGAAGATATTCCGGAAAAGATGGCATGTTTTCGTGGAAAAGACGCTAACATGTTCAGATGAATAAACTCATGCCAAAGGCTTCCGGTCATGCGCACACCTCTCGTATGACGTATTTCCGTCACCAGTATGTTGCGGTCCACATCCTACGAAAGTCAACTTTGAACGCCACAAAGTGCGATCACCGAAAGGAGTGTTTAATGGATCTCTTCATCGAAATTGTTGAAAAGCTGTCCAGAGATTGTCCATATAAAGCTACATGCCTAAAATCAGAACTTTTTATTGAATCATAAGCGTGTGATCGGGGATCAAAAATTAGGCTCAAATCTGTTTCCTCCCTTGTCTCTCTTATTACTGCGTAACGATTTTGTGGCGCCCACAGTCAGCAATCTGCGGTTACCCAACGGAAAGCTCCGATTACGCTTGGGGTCCCGCTGGGGCGAAAAACAGACTCGTAAACAACAGATCGAAGATCGAACGCGTAAAGGTCAAATTTGGCTCCTCTGCTCCCTGTGACTGTGCCGCTTGAGCGAAGGAAGTGAACATGAAGAAGACGGACTTTGAACGTGAAAAGTATACATTTCAGTAGCAGAGCGTATCAGTGGTTCGCCAGTTGAGTTGTAAGCTTATTGAACGCAGAGGCGTTTTTGTTATTTCTCTTTAGTGGCTCGTTGACTAGCGTTTATCGAACGCGAACGATATATTAGTAGTACAATCATGATATTAGCGCATTAGCGACTCGGCCGGTCTTCTCTAAAGTTCATTGATCGCGCGTGGAGGTTATGAACTTATTTTATCGGCTTGGCAATTCGCCCGTCTACTTAAAGTTCTTTTTTCAATGCGAAGGATATATGTCTTAGCTTCTTGGTGGCTTGCTAGTTGAAAGTTTCTAAATTATACTGATATGTTATGCATATCCGAGGTGGTGTTTTTCAGGCGGCCTGCTAAATTGAATGTGAATGGTGTATTTTTAGCGGCAAGGCGCCTTGATAGCGTATTTATTTGGGTAGGACTAATCTGCGGAACTGCAGACCGCGGAACCTGCGGAACCTGCGGAACCTAGATTTTTTTTTAATAAAATGATAGTACAAATCATAAAATGGTCTACAAGTGGTTGATTTCTCAATAAACAGTCAGAAGAAAAAGAGATAAAGAAACGAAATGGGAAAAAAGGGTCGGGAACCGGACAAAATAAATTAAGTCACGCGTCACGCAATTGTACGCGTAGTTTTGTTGTGAATATCGAATCAGGATTTCAGTTTTCGATTGACAGTTCTCCTAGCAAACTGTTACAGTACAAAACACCGTGAGTTTATGTGATGAATATATGGAATATTTGTACTGCAGATATACATTTTAAGCATATGAAATATACATTTTAAGCTTGCTTTTCTCAACTGCTTAAGTTGAGTACATTACTGCGAGGATCTTTCATTTGCTTAAAACGGCGTGAGTTTATTGTACTGAAATACCGTTTATTGTTTAATTTTTTATGTTAAGGGTTCATTAAGGTAAAAGAAAGTGAAATGATTAAGATAATATTGAAGGTAAAAAGATAAAATTGAACCACTTCTCGGTACTTTGTATTCAGCAGTGCGGTAAGTTGCTCATGTATGTACATTTAAAATCGGTTTTGATTTCACCTTTGATGTCACATCACCCCAGTATAATGCTCGTACAAAGATCTTCGGGTTCAATGTCGTAAATAGGGTGGGAAAATTGAGGATTACCAAAGGTAGTGTTGATTTATTCACCTCCGATCGAGTTTTGACTATGATATCATGACAATTCCCAACTATAATAAGCTGTTAAAAAATTCAGGGAAATGATATATTAACGACTTTTCTTCTTGATGGAGTGAAGGGGCAAGGAAACGCCAACTCATTTTTTTAGCCTTTATAAAAGCATAAATTATATTTTATATCATACTTGTATCTCCTACCTTTCCTAACGCTCGTCATGCTATCTGTGAAAAATCTGCGAAGGTTAAACATGCTGCCCAAATGAATGTTCTGTTTCATTTTGTGGCCCGTTGTTGTTAAACTGTGCTTGCTGTGATAATACTGATTTATTAATTTCATGGGCTTGTACGGTAACCGTAAACACAACTTTTATTTATTAACGTGTTAATCTCTTACGTACGAATCTCTTTAAAATACCTATTTTTGACAATAAAGTAACTTTAAATACCCCAAACAGTTTCAAATCACTTACAATTTAAATTTGTACCCAGAACAGTTAGAAATCAATTAAAAACCCAACTCAGTTTGAAATCATTAGGGTGAGTTCCTTTGGGTTGATCCGGATCAGTATCAGCGATCCGAGATCACTTGGATCACTGTGCACCTGTGAGTCCTTGCTCAGAGTTGATTTGCCGAATCCTTAGATCACGGTGCCATGATCCAATTGATCTCAGATCACTGATCCTGATCTGGATCATCCCAAAAGAACGCACTCTTAATTTAAACAAATGCAAACAACAGAAGTTATAACTCAATGGAAACGCAACCAGCGGCCATAACCTTAGGGAAAAATAGACGGAAAACAAATTATTTCCGTCCTAAACAGCCATAATTGCCAACAAAACGTTTTACGTGTTTTGAGGTAGTCGTCACGATCTATTTTAGCGACAAGACTTAGATCAAAATGAGATCGGATCGAGAAGCGAAAAATCGTACCTGCCACTCTCAAGGTGATGTCAGCGTCGTGACATTTGTTTTTTTGTTGTTGTTGTTTTTATGTCTTGCAAGGAAATCTCTTTCTTTAAAACTTCGGGGCTTTTGAAATTGTACTTTTGTCATCAGATTTTAAAGCAAGCTGGCAGTTAAGTTTCAAACAGATTTAACACCTGCTTACATCGTTCGCGTTTGCCTACACTGAGACAGAAATCGTGCATCTGTGGCTTGGCGGTTCACATGTGTAATTTTCACTGATAAAAGATAAAAGATAATTTGAACCCGATAAAGTTAAATATAACAGACTTGTTCCTCATATCAACCTTGCAGATGTCCAAATTTCAACTTATTGAGAATGCCTGCCTAACGTGCATGCCACCTTGGGCCACGAAGTGCAAATTAACATGTTTTGTCCTTCTTGTGCAAAACTATAACAAGTATTTGCCCAGATGTTAGTCTGAAAATTTCAGATTAAGGTGAAATAGAGTCAACGGACTAAGCGTGGCGCCATTAGTCAATGAAAACCCCGGCCCCCCACCCCCGGGACATAACGGGAATTTAACGCGTCCAAAGCCGGGATTTAACGCACCCCAGTAAGCGGTGAATTTAACTAAACGTCAGTCAATCAGGGAATGAGCGGTAATTTTAGAGCACGCGATTATCTAAAGTGGGGACGACAGCAAGACTCTTCCAGGATGGCGTCAGAGGGGAGAGAGGAACTACGTTTCCTTTATCATTTTTGAGTGAAATCAGTATGTTGAAAGCCGGCTTGCGCCGCAAATTTAAAGCGCGGCTTATTGAATGAATAGTTTTTAATGATAGAACCGAAGACAGATGAAGTTTTGACGATATTATCGACTATAACAACGATCCCGATTTGATTTGTTTCTTTATTTGGTTCGTATGCCCCACCTATGCGGGGCTTTTAACAGAGGTCTTGGCCCCGGAGGCCGGGTATTAGGCCGATTTTAACACATAGTATGCACTATTTTGAAGGATTGAGGACCATTCATTTCTTATGAGAATGGCCTGTGTGGGGAGGAGGTGGGATTTCAGGGGGTCTCCACAAAAAATTGTCACTTTTCACACAGGTAATCCATAAAAAAATTCCACCAGACTCACCCCTCTCCTCTAAAAAATGAATGGTCTCTTGGTTCTCCTAAATCTCCTCTTCTTCTCATTTATCAGCTGTTGTCATTTCCTTCCCAGGCAGTCATCAAACTTCGCAGTGAGGGTGAATACTGTGTTGTCAATCTTTGTACGAGCATTATACTGGGGTGATGTGACATCAAAGGTGAAATCAAAACCGATTTTAAATGTACATACATGAGCAACTTACCGCACTGCTGAATACAAAGTACCGAGAAGTGGTTCAATTTTATCTTTTTACCTTCAATATTATCTTAATCATTTCACTTTCTTTTACCTTAATGAACCCTTAACATAAAAAATTAAGCAATAAACGGTATTTCAGTACAATAAACTCACGCCGTTTTAAGCAAATGAAAGATCCTCGCAGTAATGTACTCAACTTAAGCAGTTGAGAAAAGCAAGCTTAAAATGTATATTTCATATGCTTAAAATGTATATCTGCAGTACAAATATTCCATATATTCATCACATAAACTCACGGTGTTTTGTACTGTAACAGTTTGCTAGGAGAACTGTCAATCGAAAACTGAAATCCTGATTCGATATTCACAACAAAACTACGCGTACAATTGCGTGACGCGTGACTTAATTTATTTTGTCCGGTTCCCGACCCTTTTTTCCCATTTCGTTTCTTTATCTCTTTTTCTTCTGACTGTTTATTGAGAAATCAACCACTTGTAGACCATTTTATGATTTGTACTATCATTTTATTAAAAAAAAATCTAGGTTCCGCAGGTTCCGCAGGTTCCGCAGGTTCCGCAGGTTCCGCAGGTTCCGCAGGTTCCGCGGTCTGCAGTTCCGCAGATTAGTCCTACCCTATTTATTTATTTATTCAAAATGTTTGAACTCAAGTATATAAAAGACGTGATGTCCTGTTCTTCTCGCTATTTACAGAGCGTTTTGTCAACAAATTCGTGTGCGACAAGATTTTCATTTTGACTCGTCAGATTCGCAGTGGTCAGAGTACGATGGCAAAAACATTTTCCGCAGAACATGGTTTTCAGTTCAAAGCGTTGCCAAATAGCGAGCGTGAATCACAGGTCACTCGCTTGTACGTTGCGCTTTGTTTCTCGTGCTCTTTACAAAGCGTTTTGCAGTCCAGATCTAGAAGCGCTCTTTTACTCGATCGGTTAACGTAGTTCAGACCTAGAGTATATGAACTGAGGTTTTAAAAAATAATATAGGCCTTTCTATTTGCCGGACAATGAGAAATGTGAAATAAATGATGGCTCCTCTTTGAAATCCTAACTTGAACAAGCAAAAAGCAAGCGCCCGCCTCTCACGACTGAGGGAACATTGTTTGTGTTGAGATAATTATTCAAATTTGAATCCGTTTGCCGGTCTCGTGGGAGTTCGCAGGAAGACATTTTGGAGCGCCACTTTTAGTTTACGGAACACCTTCTAGAAAATAGCGCTTTGATACTATTTCCTCGCATCGTATGAAATCCAAACTTCGCCAATCTTTTGTTTAGACACGAGGCTAACATTTCCAGGGTGAACCTTAATTAGCAAGTCCTTTCTTGAAGAGAAAGACCATCCTGAATATCAATGCCGTGTTTTTTCCATACTGCAATCAGCGAAAAAAAAAACGAAATTTAGAACGCGATTCGATAGTAGTTGTCCAAATCTCAGGCAAATAAAGAGGGTCTTAAATGATTCCTTAAAACCTCTTCTGTAAACGTCAGGGTGAACCTAACCGCCAAAGTATTTAGTTTTTTGTTATGGAGTAAAACATACACCTTGTTTCGTCATTTTCCCCCATTTTCTTTGTAATTTGGCTCTTTTGTCAGAGGGAAGCTTTTCAAATTTAGCGCTCTGGACCGTAAGAAGGTCCCGGATATGTCGCTGTATTCTCGGCGATGACACTTTGTGATGCCAGTCATGGAGTAGCGTGCACCCCCCCAGGACACTTTGTGATGACTGTCATGGAGTACCGTGCACCCCTTCAGGACACTTTGTGATGCCAGTCATGGAGTAGCGTACCACCACTCCCGCCCCCCAGGACACTTTGTGATGCCAGTCATGGAGTAGCGTGCACTCCTCCAAGACACTTTGTGATGGCAGTCATGGAGTAGCGTGCCATCCCCCAGGACACTTTGTGATGGCAGTCATGGAGTAGCGTGCACCCCTCCAGGACACTTTGTGATGCCAGTCATGGAGTAACGTACCACCCGCCCAGGACACTTTGTGATGGCAGTCATGGAGTAGCGTGCACCCCTCCAGGACACTTTGTGATGACAGTCATGAAGCAGCGTGCCATCCCCTAGGACACTTTGTGATGCCAGTCATGGAGTAGCATGCAACCCCCCTAGTACACTTTGTGATGCCAGTCATGGAGTAGCGAGGCATCGCCCTGAATGCCATTGTCTTTCGCGACATGTACTTACAGTGCCCAGTTTCTTGATGCGCAGCATAATTATTTGCATATATAGAAGCAGTCGGTTGTATTTGCTCAACAGAATAAGCTTTGGGAATACTCTAGGCTCTATTCTCTTGGCAGATTCAACGTGATGTAAATCCCAATGTGCGATATAGTTAACAATCGTGCTGTAATTAAAGGCGGGCCGCGCTCTATTCAAAGCATTTTGTCAACAAATTCGTGTGCGGGAAGATTTTCATTTTGACTCGTTAGATTCGCAATGGTCAGAGTACGATGGCAAAAACATTTTCCGCAGAACGTGGTTTTCAGTTAAAAGCTTTGCCAAATAGCGAGCGCGATGCGCGGGTCACTCGCTTGTTCGTTACGCTTTTTTACTCGCGCTCTTTACAGAACTTTAATATGGCGGACGACTGAAGAGGCTCAAAGACCGAAATTTTTTATCAAACTATCGCGTTTTAACAATGTTTAGATCGTTTACAAGTTATTTTAAGTGCGTCGAATGTCTATAAAAGACGTGATGTCCTATTCTTCTCGCTCTTTATAGAGCGTTTTGTCATTAAATTCGTGTGCGGCAAGATTTTCATTTTGACTCGTCAGATTCGCAATGGTCAGAGTACGATGGCAAAAACATTTATTTTTCGCAGAACATGGTTTTCAGTTAAAAACGTTGTCAAATAGCGAGCGTGAATCACGGGTCACTCGCTTGTACGTTGCGCTTTGTTTCTCGTGCTCTTTACAAAGCGTTTTGCAGTCCAGATCTAGACGCGCTCTTTTACTCGATCGGTTAACGTAGTTCAGACCTAGAGTATATTAACTGAGGTTTTAAAAAATAATATAGGCCTTTCTATTTGCCGGACAATGAGAAATGTGAAATAAATGATGGCTTCTCTTTGAAATCCTAACTTGAACAAGCAAAAAAAACAAGCGCCCGCCTCTCACGACTGAGGGAACATTGTTTGTGTTGAGATAATTATTCAAATTTGAATCCGTTTGCCGGTCTCGTGGGAGTTCGTAGGAAGACATTTTGGAGCGCCACTTTTAGTTTACGGAACACCTTCTAGAAAATAGCGCTTTGATAGTATTTCCACGCATCGTATTAAATCGAAACTTCGCCAATCTTTTGTTTAGACACGAGGCTAACATTTCCAGGATGAACCTTAGTTAGCAAGTCCTTTCTTGAAGAGAAAGACCATCCTGAATATCAATGCCGTGTTTTTTCCATACTGAAATCAGCGAAAAAAACAAATTTTAGAACGCGATTCGATAGTAGTTGTCCAAATCTCAGGCAAATAAAGAGGGTCTTAAATGATTCCTTAAAACCTCTTCTGTAAACGCCAGGGTGAACCTAACCGCCAAAGTACTCAGTTTTTTGTTATGGAGTAAAACATACACCTTGTTTCGTCATTTTCCCCCATTTTCTTTGTAATTTGGCTCTTTTGTCAGACGGAAGCTTTTCAAATTTAGCGCTCTGGACCTTAAGAAGGTCCCGGATATGTCGCTGTGTTCTCGGCGATGCGCGGGTCGCGGGTAAATTGTCGCGGGTTGCGGGTAAGTTGTCGCGGGTCGCGGGTAAATTGTCGCGGGTTGTAGGTGAAAAACTAATTATCACTAAGCGCTGCTTACGAAGAATTCCTTACGCAGGTGTTTCGTCTAGGTGTTTCGTCTAGGTGTTTCGTCTAGGTGTTTTCGTCTAAGCGGTCCCTAGCGTACGTAGCCCTTTATGCTCCCTCGTCCCAGGAAACCACTGCTACGCATGTAGGCTAAGCGTTCCAAGGATGTCCCGCGACACGCGACAACTTACCCGCGACCCGCGACCCGCGACCCGCGAAAATTAGATACTCCCGTCAACAGGACGCATGATGTTTGAGATCTAATTAGTCAAATCGCCGAGCAAAAGTGTTTGTACCGATAAACCACATTCTTTTGCTAAAACACGCAGATTAAAACACACAGTGAAAATGCGTTTCTTTTACCAGAAAATTCAGACTGACGGCTTCTTTATGCCAAAGCTAGTAGGCTGAAATTTAAATTCGAGAAATGCTGAAGGCGAGGGAAACGGTTTTTAAAGCTTTACATAAATCGTGCAGTAACAACGCGCCAAAACTAACTCGAAACATAGCGGTTCGGCTTGATGTAAAACCAAAACACCATACCTATTTACTAATAGAGATATAACAAAATTTAACTACAGAGTCTAACTGCATAACATTAAAACACTTACGGAATTTTTGGTTTTATTTCGGTGCACCTTCCATTCCGCTCGCTGACAAAGGAACCATAATATGTTTTCTGACCCTTATC
Organism: Dendrophyllia cribrosa; assembly: GCA_024195265.1. Lineage (NCBI taxonomy): Eukaryota > Metazoa > Cnidaria > Anthozoa > Scleractinia > Dendrophylliidae > Dendrophyllia > Dendrophyllia cribrosa. Next base: position 5,569,760 of record JAJLRJ010000006.1, on the reverse strand, counting down.
AACTCGCAAAGTTACGTGGCGCCGCTTATAGAAGCTACGATCTCCTACATTTCGTCTCGGGTAGAAGGATAAAAAGACGCATCTTTCGCTGGAGACGAGCAATCTACTTTATTACTGAGATTACTGCCTTTCCTGCCTCTTCGTTTTTATCGCATGCTTCTCATACAGCAGAAAGAACGCAACAGATATCGCAATGAATTATGAAAAACTCCTGAGTTCAACGAACATGGAATGCCCTCTAACTGATTTTTCACAAAAAAAAGTATAAAAGCACCTCTTCAATTCCAAACTTCGGTCACAGCAAGGTGTCATAAATGGGCTGCAACTCACGATCATACAGTTTTTAGACAACACGTGCTTTTAGACTCCGTCTTGATCGGCTTGCCTACCGACTGTGAACGACCGCAAGAGTGCCAACATTAGCACTATTCAACAGTCGAAAAAGCAAAACACCAGTCGTTTCAGTCTTTGAAAGGTGCTAGTGACTTACGGGTTTCCGGACTTAATGATGTCCTTCAACCACCAGACGGGCACAAATGTGGCGAACAAAGAAAATAAATTAACTACAATTGACTTCGAGAGTCGTTTCATAATCGATCGACCATCCTTACTTTTCCGCTTTGATTTGAATATTACGACGTCATGGACACGTGAAAAAGACTCTTTTCCAGATCTCTTCCGTAGTTAGCGCGAAAGTGGTTTCTGCTAACGTTAACAAGTTACAACTCAGGGCGTTATATTTACTTCAAGGTAAAACCTAGAATTACCTCGACGCTTACTTACAGTGCATTTTAACTGTTTGTTTTCATTAACACACACGCAATCCCAGTCGTTTTCATCGTTTTCGAGCGTTTTAGTAGTGTGAAAACGATACGAAAACGCTTTGTTACGCCGCAAAATGTAATACTAACGCAAAATGTAATAAAAATCAACTCGAAATGTAATACTAACGCAAAATGTAATAACATTGACGCAAAATGTAATAAAGTGGTTAACGCAAAATGTAATAACATTTTAACGCAAAATGTAATAACTTTTCTAACGCAAAATGTAATAACACTTCAGCTGCATATTATTTGATGCTATCAGTCGAAGTCAAAGTACGAAAGTGTTTTACTGTGACTGATGCATTCCTGTCCAGCATATGTGGATAGAAACAGAAGGATATAAAATTAACTGAGATATCTTTTTTCATCAGTAAATAAAATACAGGATCCCGGCGGGAATCTTGGCGGGAATCCCGGCGGGAATCCCGGCGTGAATCTTGGCGGGAACCCCGGCGGGAATCCCGGCGGGGATCTTGGCAGGAATCCTGGCGGGGATCCCGGCGGGAATCTTGGCGGGGATCCCGGCGGGAATCTTGGCGGGAATCCCGGTGGGAATCTTGGCGGGAATCCCGGCGGGGATCCCGGCGGGAATCCCGAGGGGAATCTTGGCGGGGATCCCGGCGGGAATCTTGGCGGGAATCACGGCGGTGATCCCGGCGGGAATCTTGGCTGTCTGACCTGTCCACGCATCGAAAATGGTAAATCATCATACTCTTTCAACTATACAAATGAAACCAGGCAAGTAAAACAGCATATAACCTGCAACTCTTTAAAGCTTGATTTATTTGATACATTGCAAAAAATGTAACAAGCAATATATTGGGGAAACAAAACCCACACTTCGCGAACGATTAACTGAACATAGACAAGCCACTAATAACAGCCTCAATCACAATCACAAATGTTTATTTTTACACGGTAAAAATTCATCAGGTTGGTACAAAATAAAATACAACTACATGATAATTTCTACTAACAATTAATACGTATCTATAAAGTCTATTAATAAAAATGCTACTCGTAATTACACTGAACAAGACCTGTTTTCAAACTTTCAAAATTGTAGTTCCTATCCACTTCACCCTACCAGGTCACTCCATTGCAAATATGAAACTCGTTCCTCTGGAGCTATTGCCGACAAAAAATGTAATTTCTGACATCTGAGTGACGTAGGAACGAACTAGTCAGAAATTATTATTCTGACGGCACGATATAGAGGTTTGCGTGTCATCATGGGACATCTCGGGACTATTTAAGGGTTTGGCGAGAGATATTTATCATTCTACGTCGGTCAGTCTTCTCGAATGTTGCCTTTTTTCGTTCAAGTTTTTTATTTTTGTTACGTTGGGAAATGAAATGTTATACAAGTATCAAGTAATGTTATCAGTTTTAGTACCTTTGCCCCCGAGGTCCAGTGCCACTGCATCGTTATAGGAGTGTATACCACCTTTTTTTTTTTTTGGCCACATCTAAAGGGTGGTTTTTTAGCTGGCGTGGCACAATTTTCTCAACTTTTGAAATATAATGTAAGTGAAATGTAATTTAGGGCCTGTTTACATGGAAGGAGGGTGACCCGGGTAGCAGGGTCACCCTCCTAGCCGGGCTACCCTGGGAGGGCCAACTTTTCATACATTTCTTTACAAAGCACACTGAAGTGTTTACATGATAGACAGGGTCACCCGCCTACCCGGGTCACCCTGTTTGCTTGCTGTCTCCTAGGCGGGCTATCTTTTCTGCATGTAAACGGTCACCCCAGGGTCACCCTCCTAGGCGGGCTATTTCTTTTGACTTGAAATTACCCGTAAAAACAAGCAATAAAAACAGCAAACTCGCCGCTATAGCCTTTCTTCTTGCTGCCATGTTTGTTAATATGTCGTGCTTAATAAAGCGTGCCGTTGCAATAAAAAAAGTCCGCCAAAACATGAGCCCGCCAAAACAATTTAAGAGCCCGCCAAAAAAAAAAGATAGCTCACCTATATGATAGCCCGCCCTAATAGCCTGTCCATGTAAAGGCGGGCTATGTGTTAGCCCGGCTGGGAGGGTGACCCTGGTACCCGAGTCACCCTCCCTCCATGTAAACAGACCCTTAAAAGGGTCAGGAGAAGAGACATGATATGTTATTAGGATACATTTATCAGATGACTGACTTTTCCTCTTGTTCAGTTTTGTATATTGTATAATGTTTAGGCTTATTTAATTGTACCCTTTCCTCGGGGGTCATGTGCTGCTGCATTAGATGAGGAATACGTTTCCACATATTTTTTTGGCACTTCTAAAGGGTGGTTTTTCGTATCTGGCGTGGCACAATTTCTCATTTTTAGAAACATTGTTATTCGTAAGGCTGTATTCTGTTATTGTAATTTGCATCAGATGACGGATCCATTTTGTATCAGATGACTGACTGACTCATCCTAAATAAACTATTTCACATTGAATGCCTCGTATTAGTGGAGTCAGAATAAAAAACACCTCCCGCCGCAAAGCAAGAGAAGCCTATCTTATTCAAAAAAGCAAAACACTAACACCCAATAGCCTAAACAGACGCGATGAACATTGAAGTAGATGATATTTACCATAACTATGATATGCTTTATTTTAGAAGTGATCAGATTTACTAGCCATTGTTTTGTACCAACATTATATACGTCATTATATTTTATTACAACTTAGATATTTTTCATGTTATCTTATATTAGCCAATCATGTACTTGTTATCTATATTCAAATTTATGAGCCGTTACATATAATTTTCACTCCAACGCTGGCCCTGTAGAAGACTAGTTCTACTAGTCGAAATATTGGTCATTAAATCTGCCCTAAGTCGGGCAAAAATTGTTACCAAGTCAGTTAAATATTGTGGGAAAAAGTGGGGAAAAAATTGTGACCGAGTCGGGAAAAATTCAGACCAAGTCGGGCCAAAATTGTCACAAAGTCGGGCAAAAATTGTCACCAAGTCGGGCAAAAAGTGTTTCTAAGTCGGGCCAAAGTTGCAACCATGTTCTCAGTAAAAAAATTATGACCAATTCGTGTAAATATAGTAGTGATCAAGTCGGGAAAAAATGGTGACCAAGTCGCGATAAAATTGTGACCAAGTCGGGCAAAAATTGTGAACAAGTCGGGTAAAAATTGTTACCAAGACGGACAAAAATTGTGACCAAGTCGGCCCAAAATTGTGGCGAAGTCGGGCAAAAATTATGGTCAAGTCGGGTAAAAATAGTGACCAAGTCTGGGAAAAATTGTAACCAAGTCGGGCCAAAAATGTGACCAAGTCGGGCCAAAATTGTGACCACGTCGGGCCAAAATTGTGACCAAGTCGGGGAAAAATCGTGATCAAGTCGGGTAAAAATTGTGACCAAGTCAGGCAAAAACAGTGACCAAATCGGGCAAAAATTATCAACAAGTCGGACAAAATTTGTGACAAAGTCGGGCAAAAATTGTGACCAAGACGGGAAAAAATTGTGACCAAGGACCAAGTCGGGCGAAACATGTGACGAAGTCGAACCAAAATTGTGACCAAGTCGGGCCAAAATTGTCACCACGTCGGCACAAAATTGTGTTTAAGCCGGGCAAAAATTGCGACCAAGTCGGGCAAAATTTGTGACAAAGTCTGGCAAAAATTGTGACAAAGTCACGGACTGGGTCTCAATGAAATACAACTTTCGTCTCCAAATGGGCTAGAACAGACCATAATCTGTCTCTCTTTCAAGAATTCGTTTATTTCACTCTCATGGTGTTTTAGTATTATTTTGTAAATAAGTAAATGATGGTAAAATGGCTTTGACCAAAAAACATCAAAATTCCCGTGATACTTCCCCTTTAACGCTCACTGTCTCAAACTAGTATTGTACTTTGTTTGAACCAAAAGTTTTTTAAAATTCGGCGGTGTACACTGCTGTCGTCGACAAAGACGTTGAAATGTCTTGTTGTAGGAATACCAAAGGAGCGCGAATCGGTGATTTGAACAATTACACTTTGAACTTTATATAAATTACTTTTAAGTGGCATGCTCTTCGGTCGCACTAAGTTTTCTCTCTGTGAGTTGTTTGTCATGAAACCTGTTGTACACCGGTATCCTGTCCACGATACGTGTAGTTAAAACTGTTTCATATAGAGGTACTGCTACTGGGTGATGTTACGGAGATTTTATTTGCCTCTGAAATGGTAGAGTAGCCAGGTGAAAGTAGAACGCAGTTTATTTGACAAAATTTTACAATGTCTGGTTGCGAGGCGCTCTTCAGTATTGTAGTTGTTAATCTACTTCGGTATTGAACACGTGACCGAAATAGTCATATGAGGTGAAAGACTTAGATGTTCTTCTTACGCCAGAGAGAGCTCTGTCAAAATTTAGTGGCAAGGAGGTGTAACTACCTATTCTTTTGTAATTCTGTTTTCATTTTATGTATTTGTTTTGGTCTTATCGGCCACCGTACGTAGTTTTGCCCTTGTTAGGGCTCATCAGTGGGAGGGCGGCTGTAAGCTATATTTGCGCTCGATGAAGTCTACTTTGCACTCCAAACGGACCTATACCTATTACAGGCCTGGATGCTATGTACCAGGCCTGGTGGCTAAGTAATTCCTGAAACCATGTCGAAGCACAAATATGGCGGCGGAGGAGGAGTGGTATTTTGAGGAAGAAGGGTGCCTACAGTTCAGTGGCCGACCAATTTCAGTCACATTTTCACCCACGTCAAACTGCTTCATCTGTACGCTCGAGGATGGAACGGTTGAGGTTGTGGATGCGCGTTCCAGTTTACGTTTAAAACGCACTGCACCGGCAGGTCAGTTTATAACCATGTGTTTAAGCTTTAGTTATGATTGCGGGGTTTTCGTTCTTCGCAGCTGTAATTTCTTATGTCAGTGTCACCTTTTTATAATCCTGCCAGTCTCGTTTGCAGGAGTGTTGTACTTAAACTCCAAGCCTTTTTTCCCGTCGAAAGCCGTGAAGCATGATTAAATACATGTAACTGGAAATGCTTCATTGCATCAGGCGATCGATTTCGATTTGGGCCTTAGTTAGCATAAGTTAATTTTTATACGCTTAGTGTGTCATATAGAAGTAATCATAATTGTGTGATTTCTCCTCAAGCCCAATACGCCAATGTTAATTCGAATACAACCGGGTTGCCTTAACACCACTTCGTTCATAGATCAAACAAACTGAGTTCGAATTATTTTCATTATTTTCAGAATGTAGGCTTTGGCTTTGACTACTTTCTGGTTTTAATATCCTGGTAAATTAAACAGTATGGTTTTTAGCACTCTGAGCTACATTTAGTCTAGGTAATAGTAGTAGGAAGAGAATGAATGAGTGAGTGGCTCAGGGAGGCAAATAGTTGACTTGAAGTTGTAGATGGCTCTACAATGTCACTGGAGCATGACTGATAGTCAATAGAATGGCTTTCAATTGTGTGTTGAAAGTAACATCGCAATTGCTTTGGTTTTGCAATGCAATGCTTTGTGATTGGCTAAAAAATCACGCTCCACGTCTCAACCAATCAAAAGTAAAACCAAAACCAATCATGACTTGCCCGCACGTATTTTCCCATGCTCGCTGGCTACATGTATTTGCTTTCAGTTCTCATTGGTTCATTGGATTGTCTGCCTTTGTTTTGATTGGCCAGCGTAATTACTTTGGTTTTGGTTTGCGACACACGAAAACCGCTCTAATCATTTACATACATGTATCTTGATTTTCAACCTTCACCCTCAAAAGTGGACAACATAAAAATTCAAGAAAAGTACCAAGTTTTATGTTGGAAAACACTAAAACCAAGAAAGAACCACAGAAAAGTACAAATTCATCCCCAGGGTAGTCTCTACTTTCAAAATGGCAGGAGGACATAGAAACCCCCAGTCAATGCTGTCAAAATCCTCTAAAAATACTGCAGCATTTTTCCATAAAATATGATGAAATACCTTCGTTTAGTTTAAACAGTAGTTTAAGATTGCCAGAAAACAAACAAGGCTGCCAGTCGTGCACAACACTCACACCTACAGGGCATGAAATTGAGTCTGATATAGTCACCAATGCGCCTAAGTTTTCCGTGCTGGCGACCAAGATTAGAAAGTTAGTCGCCACAGAACTGCGACCAGAACCTTTTGCTTCATCCTATCTTTATGTATTGTGCAAAGGTGGGTGAATCAATGCGATTGACAAGGTTTGTAGCAAAACCGTCACAAACTCTACGAAGTGAAACAACATCCGCCATCTTGGTTATTTCAGAGGCTACGTTGTATATTGTGCGTTTAAATGTCCCTTTTGCTAATGTCCAGTGCATATTGCGGGCTCAGAATATTCTGCGTTGCTCGTACTCTCATTTGTCTATGTTGATATTTTTTGTTTTCGTTTTTGGAAAAAAGAATGGCTACTAACTTTTTGGACTTGGCGACCACTTTGGAATATATAGGAGCCAATGTCTCCTTGAGAAAAAAGTTAATTTTGTGCCCTGACCTAGTTCTTGCTTCCATGCCAGCAAAATATAAATTAACATGTATGTTAATTCTGATTATCAAAACTTACATTGCAATTTATATCCAGTATGTCATTCATTTGTTAGAACCACCTTGTACAGCATAATAAACTGCACCATAGGAAAGTACTGCTCAGTAGCTTTCATTTAAATTGTTACACTTTAGGATTTCATCCACAGACTCAAAAGTTGGAACCACCTTGTACAGCATAATAAACAGTACCACAGGAAAGTACTGCTCAATAGCTTTCATTTAAATTGTTACACTTTAGGATTTCATCCACAGACTCAAAAGTTAGAACCACCTTGTACAGCATAATAAACTGCACCATAGGAAAGTACTGCTCAGTAGCTTTCATTTAAATTGTTACACTTTAGGATTTCATCCACAGACTCAAAAGTTAGAACTACCTTGTACAGCATAATAAACAGTACCACAGGAAAGTACTGCTCAATAGCTTTCATTTAAATTGTTACACTTTAGGATTTCATCCACAGACTCAAAAGTTGGAACCACCTTGTACAGCATAATAAACAGTACCACAGGAAAGTACTGCTCAATAGCTTTCATTTAAATTGTTACACTTTAGGATTTCATCCACAGACTCAAAAGTTGGAACCACCTTGTACAGCATAATAAACAGTACCACAGGAAAGTACTGCTCAATAGCTTTCATTTAAATTGTTACACTTTAGGATTTCATCCACAGACTCAAAAGTTGGAACCACCTTGTACAGCATAATAAACTGCACCATAGGAAAGTACTGCTCAATAGCTTTCATTTAAATTGTTACACTTTAGGATTTCATCCACAGACTCAAAAGTTGGAACCACCTTGTACAGCATAATAAACAGTACCACAGGAAAGTACTGCTCAATAGCTTTCATTTAAATTGTTACACTTTAGGATTTCATCCACAGACTCAAAAGTTAGAACCACCTTGTACAGCATAATAAACTGCACCATAGGAAAGTACTGCTCAATAGCTTTCATTTAAATTGTTACACTTTAGGATTTCATCCACAGACTCAAAAGTTGGAACCACCTTGTACAGCATAATAAACAGTACCACAGGAAAGTACTGCTCAATAGCTTTCATTTAAATTGTTACACTTTAGGATTTCATCCACAGACTCAAAAGTTGGAACCACCTTGTACAGCATAATAAACAGTACCACAGGAAAGTACTGCTCAATAGCTTTCATTTAAATTGTTACACTTTAGGATTTCATCCACAGACTCAAAAGTTGGAACCACCTTGTACAGCATAATAAACTGCACCATAGGAAAGTACTGCTCAGTAGCTTTCATTTAAATTGTTACACTTTAGGATTTCATCCACAGACTCAAAAGTTGGAACCACCTTGTACAGCATAATGAACGGTACCACAGGAAAGTACTGCTCAGTAGTTTCCTTTTTTTTTCTTCTTTTTCTATTTTTTTTTTACAATTGCATGTAAAGTCCTTACCATGTTACTGTACATTCTTAGGGAAGTTACTATTACAATACAAAACATGGAAAAAAAATTAAAAAAAACTACATTGTACACTTATTACATTACCCTTTCAGCAATATGGACGAAAGAAAGAGGTAACTTCTAATATACACTGTAATCATACATTTGTATTTATTACTACATGTATGGTAGAATTCAAAGTAGAATTCTCTAAAATTTTGAGGATTGAGACTCGAGTCAAGTTTTAAAAATTTTGAGACGAGTCTTTCAAGTCTCTGGTCTCAAAATGCAAGTAACTTGAATTACAAGGATCCATTCAAGACTGTCAACTTACATTTGAATGGTGCTGTATGTTCATAAAAAAAGGTAAAAAATATACAAATAAAAATAAATAAATATACCTTTGTTAATTCCCATTTAGAAAACTCTGGTCCCCTGCAGTGCAGGTTCTGTCCTGAAGTGGAAAAACTATTCATCACAAATGGATCTGTGTCTGGGCTAAGAAAGGATCTTAATGGCGTCTTGCTGCTGGACAGCATCTTACAGCCTCCTCTCAAAGGCTCATGCACTGAACCTGTAGTACTGGAGTTCACTCTCTCGGATGTAAGTTTGGAACTTTTCGTAAACTAACCGCTGTCTGGTTAGTATAGTTGGTAGAGCATTGAATTTAGTTAACACCCCAAAGTCAGTTGAAAAAACTCGGCTGTGTCTCGTCGTATGACTGAATTCTGTAGCATGAAGCAACTAGGAGTATTGCTTCTCCCTCCCTCCCCCCCTCCCCCACTGGATGGGAAGCTACTGTTAGTCATCCATCGCAGGGTTAGTTCCAGCATTGTGTCGCCAGTACAGTACAGGCTAGCCTGGTTGCCCAAGGCGAGGAATACACGTAATGAAGCCGGGCTGGTAAATGTTGCACATTCAGTAGTCTGTGGGCAAGTAGAGAAATAATTGGGGATTTAGTTTCATTTACCTGCCCGAGTTAAAAAATGACTTAGCATTTTTCTTAAATGTCTTGCTATGCTGTAAGTGAGCACATTTGATTCCAAAAACATTAAAAAAAGAATTTTGGGAGGGGTCGGTGGAGCAAAACCCATAGGAGGGGGGGGGGGGGGGGGGAGGTGTTTCATATTCACGAGTTGGCTCATAGGAGCCTTTGATTTGTTGTGCAACAGCCTTACTTAACGCAGCACATCCATTGTATATTTTTGGCAGGCTCTGCAGTTACTATCAGCTATGGAGCTATGCATGTCTGAAGCAGAGGAGGGTTTAAGAATGAAGTGTATGAAGGATGTACACTCCATGCTTAAAGAGGAAGTAGACAAGGCCCAGTCACTGTTGAATTCCAGCCATGATAAAGCAATTAAGGTAATATAAAACATTATAATTATTAATTATATTATAGAGTGGTTTTCAATTGAGTGTCGTAAAACCAAAACCACAGTAATCAGTCTGGCCAATCACAATAGACGTAGACAATCAAATGGACCAATCAGAACTTGAAGCAAATACAAGTAGTAGAGAGGGGAGGGTTAGTGAACATTGACTGAGCCGCAATATATAATGGTCACCTGCCTTACCCATGGGGGTGGCGTTGGGAGGGTGGGGAGTTAGACGCAGGAGGTGGGGGTTAGTGGAACAAAATGCCTAGGAGAGGGTAGGGTGCAAAAGTTTTCTATTCACGAGCTGGCTCATGCCATACAGTAGGAGCCTTTGATTATGAAAAGCAATGTGCTGTGATTATTGTTTTCTTTCTTAGTGGTGCACCTGCCAAGTTAAGTATCCCTGTGGCGCTCTGGATGCTGCTTTTGGTGATCTGACAAGATTCCTGGAGAAGAGCCATAAAAATCATGTTGCCCTCCCTGTGGCTTCTGCTGTGCACTTAAGGAACATGTATCTGTTTGATGTGCAGGGGAAACTGCCCATGTGTTTGGAAGCAGAACGAAGGAAGACATTTTTGTCTTGGCCCCATAAGGAGTATAGGTATGTGCAGTTGTCCGAGACAAGTAGATTTTTGTGTCGGGCAAGTACGTAACTTTCCCCACTCACTTGGACAAGCTATCTATGAACTAAGCTTAAGTAACAATTTAAGAAAATTGCCTGGACAATAAAACTTAAGACTTGCTTAAATTTTAGTTTTTTCAAGCCCTGCAAAGTGCATAAGTGCTAACCCAAATTACAGGGAGTAAACTGGACAACAATCAGGCACTATTTTTACAATAACCATGCAAGTTCTTGTGCATTGATTGGCTTAGCTCTGTTGTCAATAAGAGTACAGACAATGGAAAAATCTGGTCAAGTTGTTAAATTGCTGATATGGCAGGAGCTTGTTGCTTGCTTTATTGTCGCCAAACATGATGAAAGCAAGAAATATAAACTCAAGGGCCATACATGTAACAGAATTCCACAAGAAGGCAATATTAATATTATTTTTGATTTCTTGACCACCTGTCACAAAATCAAATTTGATGAATTGTAATCCACTTCCATCCTCGCAATCCTACACTTTATCCCCACACTACTACATGTACATGTACATGTAATTTGTTCTGTTTTGCTCTATAGAATTTAGTTGTACAGATATTTGGCATTAATTGGTAACATACTGTAACATGAACATTAGGTTCTATCAGCTGGGTCAGACTATGGTAATGTGGGGGGCAAAGGAAAGTACGCATGGCAGTGATAATGTACATGTTATGTACATGTACTTCTAGAGCACTAATTATTATTTCTTTTTCTTAGATGGGCTTACCCTGAAGCTATGGCAAAAGCTGGGTTTTACCACCAGGTAAGTTTAAGAATAAAATTATAATAAATATCCCAACTGCAGTGTTGACAGTTGTGGAAATATACATGTACCTATCCTCTCCAAATATATGTTTATCACATCTTAGATACAAATAAATTATTTTCCTGATGATAAGCTCCTCGCCTGCAAAAGAAAACTTTTAATAGTCAGGGCTGTCATTAAGATTTGAGACAGGCGTTGCTCTGATCTTAACACCCGTAACAATCTTGTTGCTTTGTCGTTCAATTTAACCTATGACAGGCAAGATCACCTGTAACATCAAGGTCTAATCAAGTGCACTCACCCGTAACAGATGCTACGGGTGATGGCCCTTAATGACAGCCCTGATAGTTACTAGTTTTACTTATTACATAGCGTACACCTGTACATTGTAGTTTTCAATTGAATGTTGTAAAAAAGCAGTCACAAAATTTCTTCCGACTCTTTATTTCCAACAATTATTTTAATGTCAATTTGCTGTAACAGTCGAGGTTCCCTTTAATTTCATAGTCAAACTTGTTTAATGGACTTGTTGTAACTTTCTTGCAGCCTAGTAACCGTGGAGATGACCGAGCTCTTTGTTTCACGTGTAATGTGTGTTTGGTTTGCTGGGAACCAACGGATGAGCCATGGTAACTGATCAATATCTAATTTCTCCTTGTTGTATCACTGCAAGGTCAAAGAATACAAATAATAAAATAGATACATGTAGTGTACATGTAAATAAACAACAATGAGAATTCAAAGGTTAATATTATAGCATGCAACAGTGGATCATTTCCCTGTTTCCTTTTTTTAGGTCAGAACATGAACGTCATTGCCCAGAATGTTCATTTGTGAGGGGAGACCACACCAAGAATGTACCTATGTCAGGTAAGTGAAGGCTGTTGCCAGATTACTTTTTAGCTTGCATACATGTTGTTGCTTTTGTTGATTTTGATGTCTGCCAGATTCAAGGGTGATACAACTTTTAGCACTCAGGTCACTGGTCGCCAAAGCTTAAAGTGTTTATGACAGATTTGTTTGTTATTTGCTTGATCAAATCTGCATGGAAGAAGAAAACTGAAAAGAAAAACATTTTTGATTTCATAAAATGTGAAAATTGACTTTCAGTGGGGTAAAATACTGCACCAAAATCCGCCATGACATTGCCCCTTAAAGAGACACTGTCCCGGCTGATTATATCATATTTCAGGTGTTTTCATGATTATGGCCAGGAGCTTGCTATAAACTTACTTTATTATCTTGAAATTGGGAGAAAAAATTGCCAAAAGAAATTATGAATCAAAGCAAAGAAATTCATGTATTGACTAAGGAGACAAAATTAATGGCTAAAAGAGGGAAAATTCCACAAGAATGGCAATTTTGATTTCTTGACCACCTGTCACTAAATCAAATTTGATGGGCTGCAATCCACTTGCATCCTTGCAATCCTCTGAATCCTGCATTTTATCTCCAAACTAATGCTTTTGTTTTGCTCTATAGAATCTTTTTATCCAATTTAGTTGTGTATTACATGTAGGTGGCATTTGGTGATATAACATGGAAATAAGCTGAGCAAACTTTTGTTATTATGGGGGAACAGTGTCCCTTTAAAGGTGGAAAACAAAATTGAAAAAGATTCCAAAGGCCAAAACCTACATGTACTAGGTATCGTATTAACTTTACCTGATGATTTGTAATGTGACACTGTGATTCTTCTGTTTTGTAGTATCACTTGCAACTGCTCCAGCTTATGGCCATGAAACAACTCAAGTTAAGGTGAGTAAAATGATGCAATATCGCGGCGCGATCGTGCCGCGAATTGCGCCGTGATTGCAGAGAATATTGCGCCGCGATTGTGGAGAATATCGCGCCGCGATTGCTGTGACATCGCGCCCTGATCGCGCTCACCGCGGCTTGGTCGCCCTTGTCGCGGAGCGATTACGAATTACTCGATGAGCGCGATCGCGCTTATCGCGCTTTGAACAACCCAGTCCTGGACCTAAAGGACTGACTTAACAACAAGTGCTTTATTTGACTCAAGGGAGCAAAATTTTTTCAGAGTATTGTTCTGCAAGGGTTTTTTTGTGCAGGAATTATTTTTGTGGATCAAGGGCAAAATGCAAAATCCACAAAAATTTCATGCTGCCCGGTATGTTAGGTGATAGCTACAGCTATACATGTTATATAGTTGGTAGCTAGTAGCTAGTATGTAGCTAGTACACTGTAGCTGATAGCTGTTAACTTACAATGTATAACTGATAGCTGGTACTGTAGCTAATAACTGATTCTGAAAGCTCAAAGACAAAATAAGATAATAATTTTTATTCTTTTTTTTTTTAGTTTATCAGTGAAAGCTCCTGTTCCCATTATATTGCAACATGCAGCGAAGATGGCAGAGTTATTATCTGGGACATCCAAGATGAGCTTAAGGTTGGAAACAAAAAACTTGAACATCCCCTAGACTGAGTACCACTCCCATGGCCAGCAATTTCTGTAACCCAGCCTTGAGCCCCTATACAGCGTACAAGACTTCCAGACACCCGTCACACTGAATAAACAGTGGAGAGAAAAAAGGGGGCGAGGGGGGAGGGATGGGGCAGGTGAAAAACAACTTGAGGAGCCCTAAATTTGGCCAACGAAGACCGCAAACACACTGGATGAGACACGCTACAATGTGACTGCTAATATTTACCAGTGCTTGTGTCATAGACTTGAGCTGCTGACCACTAAAGAGCGCAATAACTCGCTATTTATTGTTAACTCAGTTAAGCTGCATCCAACTGCAAAATTTACTTTCAGGGGATGTTGAATGTACAATGTACATGATTGTGTATTTAGAACTTTATGGTACCACAATTCTCTCTGTCTTCTCTCTACAGATCCATACTGAGTTTCAAGTAACATTACCTTGTCAAGTTGCTGAAACTCAGGAGTGTGATTCATCAACAAATACAGGCCCTCCAACAAGCTTTGTTGCTTGGACAGAGCCAGCGAATGAAGAAACAGAGGAAAGCTGCAAAGAAGACGAAAAAAGTTTGGATAATACAAGTGAACCACTAGAGAATCATTGTGATGAAAGCTTTGAAAAGGGAACATTATCCTCAGGGAATGTTAGTGAAGAAAACCACATCAAGCAAGGTGCTGGTATAGGTTTGTAATAATGAACCATAATTATCATTTATAAACTTCAGTGTTAAAAATATAAGGATTTCTCCCACCACAAAAATAAAACATACAGTGTACAGTTGTATCTCAACACCTGTGAAGATATCAAATTTTCATCTTTACTGTGAAGAGAAAAGATGTTAACCACCATGTTTGCCCTTGCTTAATGTCAAACAAGCTAAAAGGTGTTGTCCGAAATCTTTGGCAATCTTGGAAAATTTTCAGGAAATGATCGAAAACATTCAATCGACATAGAACCTTTGGACAGTAATTGGAGAATTTTTGAAAATGTTCAGAAAATCTTCTAAAAAATTCTTAGAACTTCGTAATTACAGAGTCATTTATATAATGAACAATGTAACATTTCTCTTATCATGTTCAACTTGGTATCTACTTACATGTAATTACTCATGAGATGTTGAGTTGAACACTCGAAAAGGAATTTCATACAGGTACATGTACCTGTATCTCCACACACCCACGTGTTACATGTATCTTCTATATCATTATTGGGTTGACCATGATAACCAGATTTATTGTTTCAACTGTTACCTCAATTTTCTACTAGTCTGCATATTATTTCAATAATTACAGGCAAATCTTTGCTGTTGTCATTGTTTACATTTCGTTTCGTTAGCATACAAATTTAGGTAGAAAAGGCAACATTGAGTTGACTTCAAGAGTTAAAAGAACTTGTTAAACTTAGTAATCTAATATGCAAATTTTAGGTCATGTAATGTTTAAGGAAATAACAGCTATCAAAAACTGCAAAATTGTTGGGTAGCGAAAGTCTAATGATCCATACATTTGTAAAAGTTTGAGTTTTTAATTAAAACAGCATTGCACTAAGAGTAACATACAGAACCTGTCAAATGTAAGTTGACAGTCACTCGAATCTTGAACAACTTGACTCAAAACTCAAACAACATGACTCAAAGCTCGAAAACCTTCGAGGAGAAATCTTTAAGTTGAGTGTTTCAAATTTCGAGTCGCGAATTTTGAGTTTTGAGTTGCAAACTTCAAGTTTTGAATCGAGAGCTTTGAGTTTCGAGACAAGACAAAGAGCTCTTCGCTCGATTGTTTTGTTTCCTCAAGACAAAGCAGGGAAAAGACTGCTGACCTTCACAGAAATAAATCGTTTTCTCGAAAAATTCTTCCAGTGCCTCGAAACTTGAAGCTCAAAACTCAAAACTTGAAACTCGAGCCTCGAAAAAACTAGAGAATCAAGTTTCGAAGATCGAGTTTTGAGTGGAGACTGTCAACTTACATTTGACCAATACTGTACATGAACATGTACGTAAATAAATACAACTTACAATGTGCACATTTTTGTAATTTTCAGATGGGGAGAAGGGTGCTGATGTTCCATCTGAAAGTAAAGATCCAGAATGTCAACCCAACAAGCCCAAGTTGCTTGTCTGTACTGTGTCTATTGTTTGTTCGTGTGGAAAAGATCCCACAAACACTGCAGGCCAAAAATGTCAATCATTTCGACACACGGCCACTTTAGTTCTTGCATTATCCATTGAAAAGGACAATTATTTTGCAAGTGATACTGCAAAGACAAAGGGGGAAACTGAGCCATGTTTGACATCGGAAAGTCACCTTTGCCCTTACATTTTGGTGTATGACATTTTGACGAACAATGAAACTTCAGCAAAGACACACTTAAATGTAGATAGCAGTATTGAACTTGAAAAAGAAATGATGTTGCAAGATCCATACACTCCATCTGGGAGTGAAGATGACTGGATGTATGATCAGTTACCTGTGCTACCACCGGACACCCTTCATTCTTCTGTGCTGCAAAAATTTGCCGAGGCCATTGCTGGCGAAGAGAATGGCAACAAATCAAAGGCTAACAAGTGCAAAGAGGAAAATAAATCTGCAAAGCGTGTTCAATGTATTGATTTATCGGGAGTTTGTAAAGGTTGGCGTTGTAAGGTTTCTGAAATTGTCCCATTTGGGGATGGTCAACATCTCTTGGTTAATTTTGTTTGTTGCAGTTCTTGTATTTATAAGGAGTTAGATCCCAATGACTTAAAGCCTGGAAATGGAGAAGCAGTGCAACTCTGTCCTGACTCTGTTGTTTCAGCAAGTATTTCTGAACATGAAAACGAAAAACCTCTTAGTCATGAATGCAGTTTTACTCAAAGCACACTTGCATTGTACAGAATACTTAGTAGTAATGGTGAAAGAACGTTATCTCTGCAGCCTACAAGAACAAAACAGTTTTCCGCTTCTGAGGGTATTCTCGGTAACTTAGTTGCCCTGCCAGTCGAAAGTCACGATCTCTTAGGAGATACAAACATCCATTTTCAAGAACTAAAAAATGAATTTTCATCACCCAGTCAACTGTTGGTTGGTGCTTCCAATGATGCTGTTGTCATCATTGACGCAACCTCTCTGAATATTCTCACCAAGTTTACGCCGTCAAATGAGAGCTCAAAGATCACACATGTTTTGAACTGTCCAGGAATGGACTGTTTCTGTGCGTGCACAGAGGATGGGATGATGCGATTTCTCAGGTTAAAGAATCAGCTGCCTAGTGATGCAGGGGTGGCTTCTGCGGGACAAGACAAGACAGATGGCATTTCAGAAGTGCCTTCAGGAGGTTCTCTGTCACAGTCAGGTACAGGCATGAAAATACAGTTGACCCCATTAAAAACCCTTTCACTTCCAGAGTCGGTTAGTTTAAAATTTTGAGTGTGTGGATGAAAACCTTTGGTGTCACCATTCAAATGAAACCTCCCCAGCAGTACTTTTGCATTGTACCATTTGTTTTTCAATACTTTGCAACTAAATTAAAATGCTGCATATGCACTGCATACATGTATGTAGGACAATTCTACAATTCTACATTTCGCATTTTTCACTTTATACATCTTAGCAGTAGTCAGATGTGCCTGTTGGGCAGCTATTTTTTATAAATTTTATACAACACAATGTAGACATGTGGAGCCCACATGTAACATGAGACTGGACTGACAAATTTTGTCTCCTACTTCAACAACAGCAATTATTGTTGTGAATTTCTGTCTTTGATTAATTTTCATCCAGAAAAAAGAGGATGCAAGAATTAATGGTTTTTGTTCTTTGAAAATTGCAAGCCCCAAAGGCTGCTACAGCTGTACATGTAATTCCATACAATATGATATGATACAATACTATACCTGCCAACTTTTTCCGAGTGATAGGCACGAGAATTTTTTGTGGGAGTGCCAGGATTTCCGAAGGCGACCCGACCAAATCCGAAGAGAACCCGATCTATTCGGATGATGTCCGAAGTTGTCCGATGATGTTCCAAAGAATTTGGAAGTTTCCATGGACCTCAGACCTCCGTTTAATAACATGCAGCTGTAATTGTAATCTTCAGAACGATAAAAACCTACAAAAAAGTGCCATATTTTCATGAATGTAACTATATTTTTAATTGGATCATGCGATGAGTTAAGGCTGATAGCTCAAATCTGTGAGTCAGGTGTGAGAAATTGCTCCATAGGCGTTAGACTCGCAGGCTTGAGACTTGGCAGGTATACAATGCAATACAATGCAATACAATATTTCACATTTCCATGGCATTTTGTTTTGGTTGTTTTGTTTGTTATTGGTTTTTTTTTTCAAGAAAACATACATGTATATCTAGCTAAATGTAATCAAGGGTCTTCACGTGCGCGCTTTACGGTATTAACACAACTAGACGTTTATAGTCTAGTGGTGGGAAAATCTAAAGAGCACTACTGTATTTAGTTTATTATGTATGAAAATCATGGTATTCTGGTCTTGCAGCTGTTGCTCTCAATCCAGATGAGCCCATCACTATGGAGTCCTTGCTATATTTGGTTCAGCTGACAGAGTTTGTAACCTTGATGCCGAGGTTCACAGCATCAGTGCCTTCCTCTTGGGTGGAGGTTCAACAGGATCAGCAGCGTCTTCACCAGCACACCCTTTTAGACCCTGTGTTACACACCAGGACTTGGAAACTGCGATCAGACAGCAGTAGGTATGTACAAGCCACAATACTTTTTTTATTAGCTCGATACCCTTTAGTTTCCTTGCAACTGCAAGAAAAAAGTTGCAGGGTGGCTACATGAGCGACAATGTTTGCAATTTGGTCATGAAATATTCAACTCTGGCAACTTTTTTCTGTACACAATGTAATTTTTTTTCAGCTGTCACATTGCATGATCATGGGTGGCTACACATGCAATTTTTGCTGGTACTGGCAATGCAACAACTTATCAAAAAATTGAATCACCTGTGCAAGCAAAAAATTGCTTGTGTCGCCACAGCTTAATGTCCTGTGTGATGTCCTGGAATGTCCTTTTTTGCAGCTTTCTGTCAAAGGAACAGGTTGTTGAACTTGTTCTTCCAAGATATTGCCACGTGGGTCATGTCGACATCAGGTTTTCACTAAGCCCGATGACAACACAACCTACAACAAACATTTACCTCCTCAAGCCACCGTATGCCAGCTCCTTTAAATCCAATCCCAAGACCTTCGCTCCTCCCCTAGCAGAACAACACAAGAAAGGGATACTTGCTTCTGCGCAAGAACAAGACACTGTTGTGTGTGGTCCTGTGAATTTAAAGCTGGGGATTGACAGCACTGGACGACATGGCCGTGTGACACTGGCAAGCCCACGATTAATCAAATCTAGCAGCAGAATTTTACTTATTGTTTTTGATAGTTGTGGCCCCAGTGAAGACCTCTCTGAGGTGTCTATAACAGTGACGAGGTTCAAGAACAACTCGTCTTTAGAATGCCATAAATTGCGAAGCAGCTTGCTTGAAAACAGTAGTGTTAGACTTTTGGATGTTGTTGTGGGATCTGAGCCAGTGCATGGAGCAGCAAGAATAGATGATGGCAGAAAACTGGCTCTTGAACTCCTCTGCTGGATTGCTGGCATTTGTGTCAACTACAAAACAGGGTAATTAACGTCCTTTTGACTTGTGAATAATCGAAGCCTTGAACGATTTATAGCAGTAGGACAAAATTTCAATTGATTGGTCGATAGGCTGTTAACATTGCAAAGCTAGAAATATTATTTTAAATAATGGTCACCTCCTTACTATGGGGAAGATGTTGAAGTGAGAGGAGGGTGGGGAGTCGTGGAGCAAAACACCTAGGAGAGGTGGGGTGGTGAACATTGAGCCTGTGATATGTAATGGTCACCTGCCTTACCCATGGGGGTGGTGTTGGAGGGAGGGGAGGGAAGGAATTGGATGTAGGGGGTGGGGGTGGGGGTGGGGATAGGTGAAGCAAAAGATCTGGAAAAAGGAGGGTCCGAATGTTTGGTTTTCATGAGTTGGTTCATTCATATGTACTGTACATGTTGGAGCCTTTGATTGATAGAGGGGTTTTCAACTGAGTGCCGTAAAACCAAAACCGAAGCAATGGCCCTTATCGTACATGTAGATGAGTACGCCATGCCAACATATCAGCGGTTTCTCGCTTTCTTGACCCTATAGTCTCATTTTGATGTTTACGAGAACCTCTGACGACAATGAGCGTAAACATCAAAACGAGACTATAGGGTCAAGAAAGCGAGAAACCGCTGATATGTTGGCGTGGCGTACTCATCTACGATAAGGGCTATTACTCTGGCCAATCAAAACTGAGGCAGACGATCCAATCAACCAATCAAAATTCAAAGCAAAGAGCGAGTAAGGCATGATTGGTTTTGGTTTTACATGTACCTCTGACTGGTTGATTTAGTGACAATGCAAAATCAAACCAATAGACCAATTTCGCTATATTAAAATTCACACTTGGCTCCGAGGCTTGAAAGAATAAAACAAAAGTAATAAATAATTCAACGCTGAACCTCAGTGTGATTTCTTTTGTTTTATTCCCCCAAGCCTCGGAGCCAAGTATGAATTTTAATATTATCGAAATAAGTCTATTGTGAAATTACTTTCAACGCTCAATTGAAAACCACTTTATTAATTTTGCTGCAGAGTTAACCTTTTTACCTTTTAAAAGTACACAACATGAAAATACTGTTGAAGAGTTCAACAGCTTCAAAAGTTGGATCCCCTGCAGTCAACACCATAGTACACTGTAGACAGTACCACAGGAAAGTACTGCTCAGTACATGTAGCTTACATTAGCATGATTACAGACCAGGATTTAAAACCCCTTCTACAGCATACATGTAATGAACAGTTGAAATGGTCATGCACAAGAGTTCATCCACAAACTTAAAAGTTAACACCATTTTCTACAGAATAATAAACAGTACCACACAGAAAATACTTAATAGCTTTCATTAAAATAGTTATATACCAGGATTTCATCCACAGACTTACATGTAAAAGTTAGAACCACCTTGTACAGTATAATAATGCAATGCCAACCACAAAACTTCATATAGCATGTCCAGGGATGTAGCTAAGAGCCGGCTACCGGCTAATTTCACCAGCTGAAAGAGAACTTGTCACTGGCTGAAATTTCACTAAAAAACAAAGACTTGAGGTGATTTTGAAACTGCACAAGCCAGAAAAACCGGACTGTGTCTCAGGAAAAATCTAAAATGGTAGATGTCAAACCAATTTTGTAAAACGTCCAATCAAATTAAAGGCTTCAAAGGACACATGTCCTTCTCCACCAACACTGTTTTTGACAATGTTATTTTCACTAGGGATTACAGGGATACAAGATTGATTCACGAGGTAGAGGCTTATTTGCCCAAGTTGATAAAGACGTGTTATCTTAGCTGTGGGCGGAGTATTGCTCACAAGTGTAGCCGACTTCTTATGATGTGTGGAAGGTATGCCAATGATTGTTATTCTTCTGAGCTACATGTACACCTGTATGTGGATAGCATGTTTTTATTGTTATAATAACAAGATACTTTTTTCATTTTATTAAGTGCTAATGTTAACCCCTCGGCTGAAATATCTTTTTATCATAAATAATGGCCAGGAGCTTGCTATAAGCTTACATGTACTTTATTATCTTAAAATTGGTAGAAACCATCAGCAAAAGTGATAGAAGCAAAGAAATATGAACTAAACAGACAAAACAACTGCTAGAGAAGTCAAAATTTCACAAGGAGGGCAAGTTTGATTTCTTGACCGCCTGTCAATAAATCAAATTTCATGAACTGTTATCCACTTCAATCCTTGCAATCCTGCACTTTATCTCCAAACTACTGCTTTTGTTTTGCTCTGTAGAATCTTTTTATCCAACTTAGTTGTATTTGGTGGCATTTGGAGATATACAGCTGTGACATGGAAATAAGCAAAGCCAAATTTTGCGATTTCAATGGGACAATGTAGTGTCTCTTTAATGCATAAAATAATGTTTATATATTAATAATATAATAATTATATATTTAATAGTTTTACCACGGATACTAATACTATTCATTCAAAAAATTTATGTGGCACCTGGACTGAAGAAAAAACAGGACTCATGTACCACTTGAGATCCACCCCTGTGAGCTGATAAGATTTAAAAGCAGGGAAATATAATACTATATAATTCAACACACAAATGAACAGGAAAAAATGTAACTACAGTAATTGGGCAATAAAATACAACTTGGGTGGCTGGTAACTTGGAACTTCAGAGGCATAATAATGGGAAAGGGCTGCTTGAAATGTACTTACAGCTGCAATTTCTTTTATTATGAGTAATGTGGTAAATTGTTCCATTGGTGACTGCCCTGGGAAAATGTGATGACCAGAAATTATGTAGTGTTATTATTTACAGGAATTGAAAAGATTACTATGGTCAATGTCCAGTAGACCAGTTAATGGTCATTTCAATGTGCTCAGTCAGCACCTCATCAACCTCTGCTGACCTCATGTGTTTCACATGTGGCAGACACTTTCATGCTCGGATTGTTCTCTTCAGCCACCTCCGGACTCACAGAACGTAATCAACGGCGTAGAGGGAGAGGTCTTGGTCATCATCATTGTTGATGGACGAACGAACACAAGTTTCCTAGTACCATTTCGTTATACTGAGCTTTTTATTTTTTGTTTCTTTCTTGTCCCCAGGAAAGCCGTTAGTAACAGGTCATCCACTGACTCAACCTCATCTTTTAGAAGGTCCCTATTGAATGCAATCCTGGATGTTTTGCAAGACACACCATGTGCTGTGTCTTCTGGAGCAGTCCACTGGCTTTTCAAGTTACTAACAGGATATGCAGCCCAGGCAAACTCTACATTCACAAGCTTTGTTTGCTTAGAATTGCTGGAATTTCTGTCCTCAAAGCTTTCAACTGCAAGGTTTCAGGAGCATCTTGCTTTACGGTCTAGGTAAGAGAAGGAGAAAAAGAGGAGAGAGATGGTTTGTTATAATCAAGGTTTCGGGAGCATCTTGCTTTATGGTCTAGGTACGAAAAGGAGAAAATGAAGAGAGAAATGGTTTGTTATAATCCTACACAAAATAGTCACAACTCATTAGTCTTCCAACTGTCAGAGTTTATACCACTGCTGCTATGCCTGAAGGTTTTACTCTGGCTAAAACCAAGGTTTTTTTATTGACTAGAGGGCATTTTATCTGAGTTTGACAAGTTCATTTTGGAATCAAAATAATAACTACATAAAATATTTCCAAATTTAATTAGATTTCCATAGACATTTAGAACTGAAGTTGGACTTTTAAAACATTGTTGTCTAAGGTGACAATTTTCACACCTCAGGTAAGAAATCTCATTTGAATTGCAGGCTAAAAATAATTTAAACTGAAATGATCTTCGTTTTGTAGCTTAATAACTTTTTAAGCCAAACTAAAAACTGTTATCCATGGGGATGGTATTGGAGGGTGGAGGGGGTGAGGTGAGGGGGGCTTACATGTAGAGGGGGGAGGATTGGGGGGATTGGAGGTGGGGGGGTGGGGGGGGTTCGGTGGAGCAAAACACCTATTAGATGGGAGGGTCTGTAGGTTGTTTCATAATATTTTGTGAGTTGGCTCATAATTATTTTATTATTTTGTTTATGGTTCCTTTTTTTTGTTTATAATATTGTTAGATATGGATTGTATGGCTGCCCACTGGATCCTGTCCTGTTTGATGCTGTACCACAAGCTTCCACCCCGCAACAGAATTCACCTATTGTCAACACTCTAAGTACACCATCTTTAGCCAGCAAGGGTGTGACAGTGACTGTTTCTAGCATTAGCTCTAGTTCTGACCAAGAGTCATGGATCAGTGTGAATTCATCACTGGCATCCCACGGCCTGTTAGAAGTTCAGCCTCTTCATTTTGTGTGCTGTTCGACAAGTGATGGCGCCAGAGTGGAGAGGAGTGACATCCAGCCTGTAACTGGGGGCCTAGGACCTCCTGGAGCACCAACAACTGTTCCCTTGATGTCTTCCGCAATGACAATGCCTCCATCTGCAGCCTTGCCAACAGTTTCAGCATCTTTGGCTGCTCTGGAACAAGAGCTTCAGATGTTGAAGGTAGCAATTTTTTGGTGATTAACTCTTTAAGCCCCAGTGTCAACAAACAAATTCTCCTTTCTGGTTTCCATATATTTCCTATAGGACCGGTTGGGAGAAGTTGTTAAAATATCAAGACATTTTCTTCTGTGGTGATCATTTCCTTAATTCTCATGTCTTTGGATGTGTGTTGATATTACAAGGAGTCATTTTGATGCCAATCACTATCGGAACAGTGATAAAGCCACTTAATAATGTAGCATTCTGAGCACAGGTGTATCATACATAGTATATGTTGTTTCATAACTTTCTCAATCAATCAGAAGTAAAACCGAAACCAATCATGTATTTACTTCATTCAGTTCATATGATTGTCTATGTCTGTTGTGATTGGTTAGAGTAAATTTAACTTTGGTTCTACATACATGTACTTTATTTATACTTAAATTTAAGTGTATAGCTCAAGAAGCTACATGTACATGTACATGTAGTCTCTTGGAGAAAAAATAACAATTTTCTGTGCTAATTAAAACTTATACACTGTTTAATCCTACTCTTAAATTCCTAGAGAGGATCAAATATTACCAGAGAGCACATTCCATAGTGTTACAGCCAAGTATGTAAAAGAATGAAGACCATAAGTTGTAGTTAGTGGCTTGGGAAGGAACAAATATAAATACCACATAAATTGTAATTGACAGAACGAAAAGTGTGGTGTATGCAGTGTGGTTATTAAAGTAAAAATATCTTTCATGTACTTTGGATAAGTACATAGTTTAAAACAGGCTTTTGTAACATAAAATAAGGATATGCTGGAGATACTCCATTGGCAAACTGCTCTAATATTGCTGCTAACATGTTGTTACTGTGTGCTGTTCTTGAGATGCAGCAGCATCAGCAGCAGCTCGTCAGCCTGCAAGCACACAAGCAGCAGCTGGAGAAGCACAAGAAGGAGCTGGAAGACCTGTCCATGTGGTCCCTGCTTCCTAAGTTTTGGACCAAAGCTGGTGGTGACCCATGGATGCCTCCTTCGCCCGGTATGCAAGCATTTCCACCACCCATTGGCATCACTGCAACATCCACGAGCACTCCCATTAACCTGGCTCAGCAGAAAAAGCAAGCGGGATCCATTAGGAAACAAGAGAGGGCAACTAGTGCTCCTGTGTCACAGCCAGTCCAGCAGCATATCATGCAGGTAAGAATTTTGGCTTTAAATAGATGCAGTCAAACCAGTATTTAAGGCAGACCTGTATCAAGTGGTCACCCTGTATCAAGTGTTACCATGTATCAAGTGGTTACCCTGTATCAAGTGGTTACCATTTATCAAGTGGTCACCCTGTATCAAGTGGCCACCCTGTATCAAGTGGTTACCCTGTACCACCCTGTATCAAGTGGTTACCCTGTATTAAGTGGTCACCCTGTATTAAGCAGGCAATCAAATAAGTTCCGAAAAATTCTCCACTTAATTACTGTGAACCTGATGTATATTAAGCAGTCACCTTTTTATTGTCTTCATCAATTCCAAATTTCATTTTGTAAAATACTGAAAAACAAATGGTACCATACAAACGTACAGCTGTACATGTGTGTTGTACTGCCAAAGAGGTTTCATTTAAATGGTCACACCATAGGATTTTGCTGATTGACTTAAAAGTTATAACTACGCTACATGTCTAAAATAATAATTTACTCAGGGAGTGTAGAGTTAAACATCACTTTGTATAAGTACACATAAAATACATTTGTGGGTGGCTTGCTGGAAAAAACATTCCGTAATTTCTATCATCACAGAGCTTTGCAGTCAGATTTGTCTTGTGATGGGTCTTTCATCTTTACTTGATTTCCCTTAATACTGCTTAAAACAGGTCTGACTCTATTTAGTAAACAGAATGGAAGAATTGAAATTAATGTTTTGTTGTATTGGAATCAACTGATTGGTTGGGTTTTCTATGTACATTGTAGAAGGAACTGCTGATAGACTTCTTGTTAAATGGTTGATTGTATCATGGCTGAACATTTAAATAAAAAACTGTTGGAAAAGTGTTCTACTGGAGCAAAACTACCACTTCAGATACTGAAATGGTAACATAATAATGAAAAGCAGTGTGATACAGGACTTAACATGAATAGATGAATCCAAAACTTAGCATTCTGTACTGGGTACTGATGTGTGGCATTTGTTTCTACAGCTTCCACATCCTCAAATGCTGGTGATTGATCGTCTTCATGCAGGTGCACGTCATCATGTTGTTATAGACTTTGGTTGTGTTGTCCAGTTGACGGATGTAATGATTCCTCAGTGTACAGACATCATGTCACTATCTGTTGATGTGTGGACACTTTGGGATGATCCAGATGTGCAGAGAATAGCTGTGGTATCAGATATCAACCTCTGTGCTTGTGTTCTGAAAGACCTCTTACCTCCACCTGTTTGCCGATATGTCAAGGTAAGCTGTCTTTGTTGTAAATTCTACAACAAATTATTATCAAAAGTGTAATAATTTTGAAGAAAATACCCATGGTCACACTATATACTTTTTAACTCGTGAATACGGGATGCATATGAACGAGTTAAAGGGGACAAATATGCAAATTTTCACTCCTTCCTTCCTTCCTTCCTTCCTTCCTTCCTTCCTTCCTTCCTTCCTTCCTTCCTTCCTTCCTTCCTTCCTGCCTTCCATCCTTCTATGCATCAGCTGTAAACTTTTTTGGTCATTATGCTGACCAATGCATAAGGCTTGGGCATAATATATTAGTCGTTCCAAATGCAATATGTAATGGTCACCTGCCTTACCCATGGGGACTATGAGGGGGGGGGGGGGGGGGGTCAGTGGAGCAAAACGTGTAGGACAGGGGAGGGTCAGAAGGTTGTTTCTTATTCTCAAGTTGGCTTGTTGACACTTTCTTAGGGAAACTGAAATTTCTAAGTGTGACTGATTTTTCCCTGGGTAAGTAACCTCGGAGAATTTTTATAGTCTGGACCTTAAAATGTCATGACAACAATAGTTTCCCTCTTTGTGCATTATGACATCATTATGCAAACAGTGTATTGCAAGATAATTGCCTTTGCATGTCAGTTGTATAAACTGGTTTTACTTTTGTTTTCCCCAGTTGACAGTAGTTGGAAGGCCCAAGAATAATGCAAAGGCTCGTGTAAAGATTGGAGAATTCTATGGTTACCCATTATGTGGTCATACCTCAATGAGTGGAGAAACTCAACTTCTGGATGCAGGTTTTCAGGACCAGCAATGTTTACCAATACTGCACAATCTTCTGGAGGATATCCACTGCCACTACAATTTGACTTGCACCCAATTGCGAATCCTGTTACAATCCGCAGAGCCTAGGAATCCCAGAATGGATATCTCTGGAAAGGGCGCATCTCTTACTGAAGAGGAAAGGAAGGTCCACAAAGCATACAATGAGTGCATGGATCTTCAACATCAACTTAACCTTGTAGAGCAATCCATTTGCAGGTTGACATCCAACACAGAATGTAGCCGCGCAGTTTCCTCCCTTGATGATGCCAAATATGATCATTTGCAGGTCATTTGCAACTATTTGATAGACACTGTGGTGGCTCTGATGGGCGTTGGTCCTTCTTTAGATGGCTATTTGGCAAAATCAAAGCTGTCAATAGAGTGGCAACCCTCCTTAAGTCAAGTGACACCTGCGACGTGTGAACGTCTGTTTAGGAATCTCTGTGTTCATGGTTCTCCTCAGAAGCGCGAGAGAGTTGGAGCTCTTCTCCTGAATGCTTGTGGCAACAGGCCATGGTGGGGTGAATTTTTGTCTAGTGTCTTGAAAGAGTTCTTTTCTTCAAACCAGAAGTGCACATTTCCCCAAGAAAGGTATGAAAATGCAAAGTTTTTATTTTACTTTTTCTTATGCCTGTTATTAATACCATAGTGTACTGCAATATTATTGAGTTTTATGGTAAAATGTCTAATAAATTATTGTTTTAAAACTCTTTAACTTCCAAAAGTGCCAAACATCAAAATTCAAGAAAAATCCCTTTAAATAAATTTAAGTTTGTAAAATTTAATATTGAAAAACTAATGGTACAATGTAGTACCGTGCAAAAGTACTGCCAAAGAGGTTTCATTTGAATGGTCACACCATAATTATGATTTCATCAACAGAATCAAAAGTTAGAACTTCACTTCATGTCTCCATAATTGACTCTGAGAGTGAAAGGGTTAATGGAGTGTTGCATCTTATCTGTAACTGTTGATTAACGGTATGTAGATAAGAGAAGTGTTCCCAAACATCAGAAAAGAGGTGTAAACATTTAAGGTCATTTTGTCATTGATTTTGTCATTGATTATAGTTTAGTTAAATGCCCTGCATTTCTGCTCTGCTCTGTATTTCATAAGTGACAATTTTCCTGCTGAGTGAACTGTTATCATGTTTGAAAACCAGATCAGCAAAAGGTTCATGTAAAGCACATGCAAAGTTTTTTTAGCTCTTACAATGTGGTTTTAAATAATTTATGAAAGGATATACCCTAACATTATTTCATTTACATTTTGTGGGAAGCAGGGGTGGTGAAGTGGTGAGAGCACTCCCTCCCACCATGTGGCCCGGTTTTAATTCCCAAACTCTGTGTCATTACATTTATGTTCTTGTTGGTTCTCATCGTTGCTCCAAGGGTTGTTATTCTGGGTCCTCTTGTTTTTACTCCCTCTTCAAAAACTGCGACATTTCCAAATTCAAATTTAGACTGGAACTTGTGGGCCACAGGTTTGTCTGTCACAAGACTGTTAAGTATCACCCTCGTTTAACAAAGTCAATTAATTTATTTGTATTTCCAGGTTGTTTGCAGTACTTGTGAATTTGAGCCAACAGTCTCCATCCATAGAACCAGTTCTAACAAGTTTCCTGAGTCTCTTGGATGGACTTCTACTGCTTAAGAATTTCAAAGTAGACATGGAATCTGCAGACTTGACATTAGTTGGATGGCTTTTGCTCCTCTTGGCACATGTTCTAGACACATGCATAGTTCAGTGTAAACCTGCTACCACTGCAGTAGGTTAGTCAAACATTTTTACCATTGAGAAAGACATAATATTCATCGTGTCATAAACGTGGGACAAGGAAAAAAAATCTGAGTCCCTGACAACATTTGAACCTACATGTATGACCCTCTGCACACCAGTTGGATGCTCCACTGAGAGCCACTGAGCTGCAAGAGACTTGTGTCGCTCTCTGGTTAGAGCATCGACCAGTGTGCGGAGGGTCATAGGTGAACATTACATCTTTCTCATTTTATTACCGAGCTTAACATTTACCATATTGCTTTATTTCTACCATTATGTTGTTAAAATAGTATAATGGATTGTGTAGGCTAACATTGGATTACCCACAAGCAGATTGTCCTTACAGATTGTCCAGCTTAGTGTAAACCAAGCTAATCTGCAATAATAATATTGTTTGTAACACCATTTGCTATCATTTAAGTTCATAATGTTTAGTTAGGTACACTGTATCACGCTACCCCCCAAAACCACTTTTAATACTTTCATTAAAACAAAACAAAATATTTTCTGAAAGCTTAATAATTAATTATTAAAATAATTAATGAAATCAAATGATAAATATTGGAGACATTTTTGACAAAGGTGTTAGGTACAGTATGTACTTGGCACAATGTTCATCTCCTTCTCCAGATCATTTCCTGCTGGAGTGAAACTCAAGTTTGTGAAAGATGTACTTTTAAAAATCACCCACTATATTATAACCGTATTATTGTTTTTTCTTTAAATAAATGTTTTCAGAATCTTGTGGTTTTAATGAGGCATAGAGCAATAAAAAGACATGAAAGTAAATTGGGTCTTGGGGGTTATCTGATACCTTGAGTGAACATGATGAACTTAGGATATCAACAAGTTGTGGTGTATATAAGTATAAGCAGGGCGCGACAAAAGCGCTGTCCGATAGCCCGGGGCTAGTGAAGCGACCCGTCGGGCTAGTGTCTTTTTGTCTGAGTTTGCCCGACGGGCAAGCAATATTTGTTGCCTTTCTCATCATTAAGTTAAGAATTAAAATAAGAAGTGTGTAATAAACAGTTCTCTAGTGAAAGTGAATGTGAGGAACATTTTAAAAATGTAAGAAAATATCAACGGCAAACAAAAGAAATGGAATTGAATGATGCGTTTTCGTAAATAATTATAACGTACAGTAGCAGCCGTAATTGTGTTCTCACTCCTCTGCTTTTAGGTCTTTAAAATCGCTGTTGTTTTCATTGTATTAAGTTCAAAGTAAACCAGTTAGGATCTGTAGACAACTTGAACATTTGCCGACACAGTCGTTGCATTAATTACTGGATAGATTGTTTTTCCCACGAACGGCAAATAGTTTTGCCGTCTGCCGTTTGCCATTTCCATGGTAAAGTGAGTAGTTTCACGTTTCTCAAACTCATGAACATGTGAATTAACTTCGATTTTTCTAGTGGATTTATTTTACGATTTGAGGAAAAGTAAGGATAATAAACTGCAAGCTGCCGTTTGCCGTGTACACGTAGAATTAACTTCCGAAAGGGCTTGCAAGATATTTTACGTTATCCAAAGGCGAAAGACTTCGAATAAGAGTACTAGTTTCATTGATCAATCGATCATAACTTTCATAACCAGCGCAAAAATAAGTTTTTCTCGTAATTTATAATTTATTCCGCAACATTCGCCGTCGGGAGCGAACACAGTTGGAGATTTTTTGCCTCTTGGTGTAATATTCATCCCTTGTTTAAATTTCTTTGTTTTTAATAATTAATTTACTTTTGGGCTAGCTCTTCAGAGCTCCGGGCAAGTAAACTAAAGCAGCAGCTTGCCCAAAGGGCAAGCTGATTTTTTCATTTTCATCCCACCCTGATAAGCCTGGGAAGGTGATAGCTAGAGATATCTTTGGTGATTGATTCTGTCCTGAATAAATAATTAATTTTTAAAGTTGAACTGGCTTAATGGCTGTAAACCCTACTTTTGTAATATAGGTTAGCTGGGATACCCCAGACTTGCGAGGATGTTCCAAAAGGTTTTCAGTGCTGTATTACAAACTATAGTATTTTTATTATGTTTATGTTTATTATCAGAAAATGGAGAGAATTCTAAAGGATTGAATGGCAAAAATGGAGGGACCTCAAGTTCTAGTAAGAGCAAATCATCTAAACCTTCGAAGAGTAGCAAATCATTTAAACAAAGTCGGTGGGATTTCATGCTTCCAATGCCAGCAACTCAACCAGCTGGCTCCTCCAGGGACATTAGTGCCTACCGCCTTCAACGCACCCATAAGTTGATGACCAAGTATGCTTTACCCAAGAAGGCACTGACTGAAGCACAATTACAACAGAGCCTTATTAAAGGAAATGGCAAGCAAGCTTACAAGGTAATGGTGACAATATTATGATTTAACATTAACTCCATTTTGTTCCAAAACTGAATCTATAGCTTGTTGAAAAATCACCCAAGGAGTAGGGATGACGCAGCAGTGTGAGGACTGTCAACCAACCAGTGTGACCCAGGTCAATGTCTTGGACTTGGCGACCTGTGTGGGTTAAGTTTATTTATTTTTTGTCCTTGGAATGCAGGTTTATTCTGTGGGCTCTCCAGTTTTCCTCCCTTCTCAAAAAACAACCTTTCTCAACTCAAATTCCATCTGTAACATGAGGGTCACAGGATCATATTACATGTACTAAGTAGTTAACACAGTTAAGTGGTTCCTTTGTTAAACAAAGTTAGCCAGTCTATCCATTTACACAACTGGCACATCAGTTGGGTATCCTAGGTTATCCAGCTTCCTAGAATCATGGTCACAATTTTTTTGTAGCACTGAAATAATTTTACTGTTCTCTAACAGACCAAACCTGATCTGTCTATTCTGTGTTTATCTTAAATTGTTTTTACAAACAGTGGTTCTGTGACAGAGGGCTGGGGTGTGGGAAAAATAGCACAACAAACAGGATTGCTCTCTTACCCTTGCTTTCTTGTCCAATGTTCAACAATTCTAGACAAGTGCATCAATGAACTAGACCTTACATGTACTTGCTCCATGTTATTGTTTTTCAGCACATGAAGGACCTGTCCAAATTGCGTCGTCATGTTGATGAGGGAAAGCCTCAAGCTGAAAACTCAACACCTCAGCCATCAGTTTTTTCTGCAAGTTCTCCTCTTCCAGCAAATACCACAGTGCCTGTCATGCGTAAGATGATCAGTTTCATCCTCAGCATGAACTCCACTTGTAGTGTTGAACTGTTTTTAATTGCATGCAAGGTAAGTTAAAGTTGGATGGATGAGCTAGTTGGGTCTATTCATGGCTCATGATTCAGGCCTATACTTAAAAATGTTATCCAAAATTAATATACAGTAGAACCTCTACTTTGGGACACCTCAACTGAAGGGGAAACCTCCATTAAGGGACACCTCTATTAAGGGGACATTTCACCTGGTCCCGACCTGCAAAACACTCATTTTATCTTTTTAATTATCAGATTTGGAACAACCTTGTCAGATTTAGAACAACCTCCCAGCAGAAATTATAAACTCTAGATCACTATATGTATTCAAGAAAAATATCAAAAAATACCTTCACACTCAATCAACTTAATTGATTAGTTAAAATTCATATGAACATTGTACATATTTCATTATTTACAGGCATATGCATTCTTCTTTAAATGTAGTATCACCTTTGTAACAGAGGCTCTCCCCGTAAAGCCCAGAAGGGTTTGTTGAGGGCTCCTGCTCCTTTTAAGACACTAATATATCATCTTTGTTAATAAAATAAAGATTGATTGATGGAACTCTATTAAGGGGACACCTCTATTAAGGGGACACCTCTAATAAAGGGACACCTCTATTAAAGGGACAAATCTATTATGGGGACACCTCTATTAAAGGGACACCTCTATTAAAGGGACACCTCTATTAAAAGGACACCTCTATTAAGGGGACACCTCTATTAAGGGGACACCTCTATTAAAGGGACACCTCTATTAAAGGGACACCATTATTTAAGGGACACCTCTATTTAAGGGACACCTCTATTAAGGGGACACCTCTATTAAGGGGACACCTCTATTAAAGGGACACCTCTATTAAAGGGACACCTCTATTAAAGGGACACCTCAATTAAAGGGACACCTCTATTTAAGGGACACCTCTATTTAAGGGACACCTCTATTTAAGGGACACCTCTATTAAAGGGACACCTCTATTAAAGGGACACCTCTATTAAAGGGACACCTCTATTAAAGGGACACCTCTATTAAGGGGACACCTCTATTAAGGGGACACCTCTATTAAAGGGACACCTCTATTAAGGGGACACCTCTATTAAGGGGACACCTCTATTAAGGGGACACCTCTATTAAAGGGACACCTCTATTAAGGGGACACCTCTATTAAAGGGACACCTCTATTAAAGGGACACCTCTATTAAAGGGACACCTCTATTAAGGGGACACCTCTATTAAGGGGACACCTCTATTAAGGGGACACCTCTATTAAGGGGACACCTCTATTAAAGGGACACCTCTATTAAAGGGCCTGTGATATGTAATGGGCATCGACCCTGCCCATGGGGATGGCATTGGGGGGGGGGGGGGGGGGGGGGGGGAGGGTT
Organism: Dendrophyllia cribrosa; assembly: GCA_024195265.1. Lineage (NCBI taxonomy): Eukaryota > Metazoa > Cnidaria > Anthozoa > Scleractinia > Dendrophylliidae > Dendrophyllia > Dendrophyllia cribrosa. The sequence continues at coordinate 5,536,060 of JAJLRJ010000006.1, read as the reverse complement.
GGGTGGGGAGTTGGACAATGGGCATGGGGAGTCAGTGGAGCAAAAGGCTAAGGAGAGGGTCAGAAGGTTGTTTTGTATTCAAGACTTGGCTCACAGGAGCCTTTGATTAATTCTGTTCTTTGTTGTTTTTACAGGTGGTAGCACACTTGGCCTGTATAAGTGAGCCCAGTGTTTGTCTTTCTGATGTGGTTACTGATGATCAGTTGGAACAGCTGTTACAAATGTGTGTGATGCCACGTGCATCTCAGTCTGCTCACTGGGGAGGACCCTGGGCATCTCATTCTCTCACTTCTCTGTTGCAGGATCTTCTTCAAGGTGTGACATTGACTTACTGTAAAGTTCCGAAAGTAGCAACCTTTTAAAAGTAGTGATAAAATTTAACAGTAATTCTAGAAAGTAGCAAGCCCCCTAAAGTAACCACCCCCCAAAAGTAACGACCCCAAGCGTAAATTGAATCTCTGTAAGAAACAAAATGGGACAACCGCTGAAAGATCCCAGAAAGTGCCCACAATAACTCACTCCAAAGGACCACAAGACTACATTGTAACAACATGTCAAATACAGTAGTTCCTATGGGACAGACATGACAGCCAGCAAAGGGTTGGGATGTAGAGATGTTGATATTTACCTATTGTAATTGTGGTTTTCTAGGTGGAAAAGGGAATAAAACAACAGATACTCCCAAACCAGCAGTTGTTCAAGTTCCCATTATTCAAGAAAATGGCACAGAAAGTCCTCCAGTGACAAGTATAATGGATGCAAAAGAAAAGAGTAGTATACTGTTAGATATTGATGGCAGTGACTTCTATGAAGATTATGAATTGCCTTCTGAAGGGGAACTCCAGGCTCCAGGTTGGATGGCAGAGTATGTAGACATTGGCAATGGTAGCGAACTGCCTCAGCCAACACCTGTTCATGAGAAGCCAGTGATGCCATCTTCATGGGAAGCCAAGGTTAGTCCACCTCCCATCAAGCTGTCATCTGCAATTGACATGCGACTAGAGCTGGGCCTTGAGATGGAAGCAGAGCAAGATCTTAAAATGTTGGAGCTTCTGCAAGCTGACGCCATTGCTAAGGCTTTGAGTACCACCGTGCCACTATCAAGGGGAACAACAGACCAGCCAAGAAGGCCTTCTACTCGAAACGGTAACACCAGTTCAGAGTGCGCTTTGCAGTTCTCTTTTAGTAAGATCTTCAAGGAGTTTAACGTGGATATTGCATCTCTTTTGGACTTGTGGCTGAAGATTAAACTTTGTTGTGGCAGTTTGAAACTTGACACAACCTCACTAAGAAATTTACTATCCCATTTGGTGCACCAGCCAGAATCGTCTCTTCAAGCCCAGCAGCTTTGTTTGCAAGTCCTCACAGTGGTGTCTGAGCAGCAATTGAAAAACTGCGCCGATCAGGAATTGTTGGCATTTCTCAGGAATGAAGATCTTTTGGCCTTTTTGGTAAAACTCTTATCCCAGATGTCATCATTTGGACCACACTCTATTTCACCTAGTCCAAAACCAGTGAAATCATTTCTGACATCTTTGCAGTCAGCTGTTGAAGGTCACAGTGATGTCAAGCTTCTTCTGCTTTTCCAGGAACTGTTGCTTAAGACAATACTTGAACTTTGCAGAAAACGGTAAATGTGTTTTTTGTTTCTTCAAACCATGTTCTGTGTATGTTAAGATGCAGCTGTTTGCTTGATTCTACACACTCCTTTCCATGCCAAACCCACCTTGCCTGATTGCGCGCTACACTACAGTAGTCACAAAACATGGTGCTGGTGTAGGGGGCGTTGTGTAACAAAATTGTTCATATCCTGGCCTCACAGGAGCAGCCAAAAGTCATAGTTCTATTTTTTAAATATTGGCATGTTTTGGATACTCGCCACAGATGGGAAACCTTCTGTTCAACATCTAGCACTTCATTTCATGAGTTCAAGACATGCCAATATGGAAAGCATATGAATTCAGGTTGCTGTCTGTGGCATCTGAGACATCAACATTCTTATTGCTTAGGGCCCCAGTTATTAACTTGGAGTGAGGGAAGGGTGGGGAGTTGGATGCAGGGGTGGGGTGGGGGGTGGGGGCGGGTCGTTGAAGCAAAACATCTAGGACAGGGGAGGGTCCAAATGTTCTGTACTCACGAGTTGGCTGTTGTGGTGTTGAGTTCTGAAATGTAGTGTTTTTCCTTCATCGCTTTGCAGACTTTCCAACAGAGGGGCAGTCCTACAAGTGCAACCGGTCATTGACATTTTATTGGCAAACCCAAATGCTGCATGGCATCAAGCAGAACCTGATGTTATCACAAGTCTGGTGGATGCTTCAGTCCAACTAACTTTAGATCACCTAATGCACAAACAGAGTGTTAATCTTCTTCCTTCTGCCGAGGTCCTCATTTCACCTGCAACTGGTCCAGGTGTAGACAAGCTGGACAACAGTGTCTGGCTTCTTCAGGTGCTGGGTTTAGTCATTCAGCTATTACAGAACTCGGTCGCCAATCAAACACCAGTGGGCCAGGAGTCAAGTGAAGTCCAAGGTGTTGCTAGCAGTTGCAGCAGTAATTCACCACTCAAACTGACTGATAAACTGGTAGCTAGGAAAGACATTCTCCTATGCTTGTTGGAATGCCTTAATCAGTGCTCTACTGAAACACAAGGGATACTAAACTCAGCTATGTTTTTGCCTCAAGAGAAGTTGCCTGCAGATGTGAAGACCTCAGCAAAGCCCACTTCTGTTGAAGATGGAATACTACAACTCTTAAGTGTTGTTCAAAGTAATGTCACTGACCTTGACGTTCTTGTAGATGGAATTCTTGCATATCTTCAAACATCAAAAGACGGCAATGTGGACCCATTGTCAACATCTGTAAAACATCTCTCAGCCCCTCTTTTGTGGCTATTGTTCAAGGTTTTAAACTCCTCGCAAGCAGTAACTCAGTTTTATGAAAAAGGTATGTATGAACACATTCCAGTCACTGTTTTTTTCTGCTCTATCATTGAACGAGTTTGTTTTAGAATGCCCATTTCAAAAGGCTTAGACAAAGGTAGACCATCACAAGTGAGTGGATAAATGATACTAACCCATTATGGAAATAATGTTAATTAAATGAGTGGTAGAATGTTCAATAGAGTGTTGCAATACACAATCTTATCCCTGAGCTAAATCAGCTGAGAAAGAAAGTCAATATAATTGCTAATGCTTCTTTCCCATGTTAAATCACAGAACGTTTTTACAGCAGCATATTAAGTAGCTATTCATCATCATAAATCTCTGTCAGTGCCAGTGTTGTTCAGGGTGCACTACCAATAAGAAGCCATTACTAGGAATCATGTCATTCGTTCTGCACAGCCATCATCTTAGATCCGCCATCTTGCGAGATTTCCGGATTGCTCCAAAACCTCAGAAAACCAAATTGACTTAAAAGTAATCAAAACCAATAAAGTAATGCTAAAATGGTGTAAAAATTGTAAAAGTTACAACAACAACAACAAACTCATTTTGTCTTTCATAGAAAGGTAAAAAATCCAATTTCTCGAAAAACATGTGTCAATATCTTGTTGCTATGGGAACATCAAGTCACGTAGACAATGAACTAGTGTCAAACCAAATTGTTTCTAGATAAAATTTAATAGAAATCACAAGGTTTGGTGGCATGTGCTTTAATATTAAAAAAGTTATGCACGGCTAAATTAGGTTAATGTATTTGTTGTTATATCATCTTAGTTGGACTTGCTCTTTATGGAAACTTTGTTATTTTCACCTTACTACCTTGTTCTTTTAGGTGGTCTTGAAACAGTGTGTAAGTCAATTGTATCAGGGCAGACAACTTCACTAGACAGCTCTTCAAGTGGCCTGTTATCTGTCATGCAAGAGTTATCCAAAAGATCAAGCAGAAGAGATCCTCCCAAGAGTTTAACTACTGCTTCAGCAGACACTGACTGGACCAAGAGAATTGTGAATTTTGCTCCTTATGGTCAGTATTTGTGGTATTTTACATTGTATTTATTTCCTCCTATACTGTTAAGATGAGTTTAATATTGGTCATGAAGTGTTTAATATTGGCCAATTATTGTTTATACTATTCCATGCATCGGTATTAACACGAGTGCATGCAAGTTCTGTTTGGATAATTGTGTGCACGTTGAGTTTACATTGCCATAAGCCTTCTGTGTAAATCATAACACTAGCTAGAATTTGTTTAAATTGTTGTGACTTTTTGTTCTAACCATATCCTTGGAAACTTAGTGGATTGAAAAGTAGTTTTATTGCCAAGCGCAAAAGAAGAGCAAAAAAAGGTCAGCTAAATTTAAAGAGAGAAGGTTGTGTAGCATCAAAACTTGCAAAACAAATCATTTTTGTTGGAAACTTGACTTATTTAAAAAGTAACTATAAGGTGACGCATTATTTTTATTTATTTTTCAGGGAGTATTAACTGTCCTTCATCTCCAAGGCATCCTCCTGATGCTCTGTTGAAAATCACAGCTCAGCATCGCCGTGCTCGGTCTGCAGCATGGTCATATCGATTTCCCTTAAATGAAGAATGGTGCGACTTGGTTATTAGTCTCCCCACAGCCATCTTGTTGCATGAAGTTCATATACAGCCGCATACAACAGGACTTTCAAGTAAGTGCTGTGGTTTGGTTTGCTTTAAACCTTGAACTCCCAAGAGTGCCAAAAATCTTCTCAACCATATCATGGAAACTTGAGCATAATTTTAATAGTAATCATCATGCCAAAATTGGACAGACTACCAAAAAAACTAAAACTAAAACGGTTTTGGATAAACTATTTCTGTAAAATGAAGAAATGATCCTCGCAGTTGTGTTTGCAATTTAAGCAATTGTAAAGAAGCCTGAAAAAAATTCAGGGCTTTAACGGGTTATGAACCCGTGACCTCTGCATTACCGGTGCGATGCTCTATCAACTGAGCTATGAAGCCAACATATTAAGAGCAAAGTCAATTGTGAGTTCATGTGTTCCCATGAAAGTAATAATGACAAAGGAGGTACATGTATGTGAATAAATCATATATGAACTACAGATAGAGAATGAAAAGTCTAGAAATGATCCTCGTAGTTGTGTTTGCAATTTAAGCAATTGAAAAGAATGTTATAGACAAATAATGTTGTTGACAATGTTATATTGTCATATTGTAGACTGTTCGAGTGTTTATAAAATTAGCCTCCACATTGAGCTTGAGTGTATTACCTCTTCAGCATGCCCTTCACATGTGGCACTAGACATCAGTAATGACACTCAAGTCCTTGTACCTGTGTGTGAACCAGTACTCACTACCGGGATAACAGTTATCAAACTTAAACTTCAGCAACCTCTTGTTGCGCAGGTAAGGTTTTCCTCTCAAGTTTTTCTTGCAGAAGTAAACGAGGAATTGTATTTCAAGTTCCTATTAAGTGTTTTGTTTATGTACATGTTCATGTAGTTAGCTGTATGAATGTATTGTAGGGAAAGTTTGGACAAGTTTTTTTGTGAAATGAAATGAGTTTTTATTTCTTTCTTTAATAACAGCAGCATTCAGAGCCAAACTCTTCGGGTTTAACGTGTGTAAAGGTATCATGTTCAAATCATCCGAGCGTCACGTCTCACCTGTTGTTATTAATGAACTTCAAAACAAAAGAAACAACAAGCTTTTCAAACACGACCGCGTCCTATTCTTTACCTTAAAAATCGAGGTGAAACCGGGGTTTTTAACGAGGTCAGACGAGGTTTTGCCGATGTCAAACTACAGCCCAAAACTGCGGTTTGGCCTTGGTGAAACCGCAGCAAATGCACTAATACTTTTGAGCGGTACTGTACTAAAGGTGTTCTAGAAATTGAGCCCTTTGATGATAAACGAGTGATAAATTTAATGATAAATTAGTGATCAAAATGTATATTAAAACAATTTTTGATTTGGTTTTCATATAATAGCGAAAATTATCAAGGCCCCAGTTTCTGTTATCTGCCTCAGCCTTCAGCTTTGACAGATAACACAAAACTCGGCCTTGGTACCCCATGCTATCATGCTGAACCCCATCCAGTAATTGTTAATTATTATGTTGTTTTACATGCAGTAATGTGTTGTTTTAATCCCCAGCACGTACATATTCACTGTCACTGTCCACGTGATTCACATGTGCTGGGACTCTCACAGATCAAAGTTTTAGGGACGTCACTGCATGGCTCTCAGAGTGTAGTCAATCAAGAGCTCCAAAACTTAAAGGGCCAAGCAGCTAGGTGTGTATTGTAAAAGGGGCCACGGCACTTTGTGGTGGGTATTCTTGATTATTGTGTCTACTGCACATGTGCATGTAGACACTATGCTATCGAAGGTGTCACAGGAAGTTAACCTGAAGTTTGTTAACCGGAAGTTAGAAAGACATCATTGTGATTAAGCGCCAACTAAAGGAGTTGCAATTTGAGCAGACTTAATGGGATTCAAACCCATGACCTTTCCGATTAGGGTGCACAACTTCAAATAGAAAATTAGGAAAGTATAAGGCATGTAAAACAGTATTGAAATGAATTATCTATGTCTTGTGACACTTAAGCTCAACTTATCTGGAAAACGTCGTATTTTGATAATGATGTAGTTGTTTTTTTTATGTCGCTAATAAGCCTCGCATATGAACTGCAAATAACATGCTTGAAAAACAACTAAGATGCTACAAAATTAACCCTTGATTGGAGTTTTTACAAGCACTTTTGTACTCTTTATTTCAGTCTTGGCTGGGTGCAGTTACTTGGTTACTGCCTTTCAAAAGGACCTGATCTGGACTCAAAGGAGCCTTCCACACTGCTGACAGATGTGTTCCACACCTGTTCATCTTTACTGTTGTCACCGCAAAGGTAATAACTGTGTTTGTGAAAAACTTACAGCAGAACCTACAACATTGGACACAATTGTTGAAACACCTCTTTCAGTCCTTCTCCTCGGTGTTGATAGTTATGGCCTGCAATGTTAAAAGCAGTTTGATTCAACATTGAGGAGGGGGAGAGCCACGCGCATTGGATGGCGAATTCTCAGCTTCAGCCAAGCGTTTCAAGTAAATTGTGTCTGGTATCATAGTATCACTGGCTTTGATTTTTAGTGCCTTAATACAAGGCTGCTGCCTAAGAAAAATTTTAGAGAGCCCTTCGGGCTCCTAAAATTAAAAGTTAGGAGCCCGAGCCACATTGTTAGGAGCCCAGTTTAATCTCCATGTACTGTTTTTCCAAGATCATTACATAGGTTATAGTGGCTCTTGCACCTTCTGATATTTATCAAGGGCGACTTTCATGAGAATTTGTGGGCTTATATTGCACATAAACAAGAATTGACACAATTACAGGGAAAATCAAACTTACAAAATTTTTAATAAATTATTATGGTAGTTAATTTCAAATCAGATTTATTTACTGAACTTTCGCTTTTGTTATGTTCACCATGTGACAACTTTACTAACCTTCAAGAAAGTTAAAAAAATGTAACAAACTGCCCCTTGGCTGTTCCAAATGTTTAGAATGTGGGGAGCAGCGAAAACCGGTGCGTGGCGCTAGGTTCCCCGCGGTTTTTTTTCTCTTGCGCCCGATGTTTGACCATTTTTCTTTCGTGCGCCACAAAGGCTTAACGCCTGGATCACGCTATTCTCATAAAAGTACACGAGCAGGAAAAAACACAATTACAGGGAAAATCAAACTTACAAATAACATTATGGTAGTCAATTTTAACTCAGAAGCCTATCATTTACAAGTTCAGAGGCTAGGAAAGTATATGTATATACATCCTGGCAGGATCCGACTACTGACACTACGGATTGAACAAAGACTCACTTAATTCATTTTAAAATAAAAAAGGTCAAATAAAGGCATCTTTGGTTGTGTTTTAAAAGTAGGAAATATATTTTGTTGTTATGAAAGAGACAGTTCCAAATCGTTATCTGAGACTGGAAGCCTATAACGTTTCCGTACGGAGATGCTAACCTGTTGCGAGAACTCCATCATAATCATCGGGCTAAAGCCAAATAAACCTTTGCCAATTTAAGCGGGAAAAGGGCGCTATGCAAGTGCAGCAAAGTAAAAATACAACCAACACTAGCTTACTCATTAACTAATTTCTTTATTCAAGGTGAAGACATCACATAACAAGCATCATACCGCGTTGTTTTAAGTCTTTTGAAAAAATCATGATACGGAGCAAACTAATCTCGTACGTGAAATCAAACATCAAGCACTTCCGGTTGATAGCCGTGTTAGACTGCAAAACAGTGGTATTTTTTGCGTTGGTCATACGAATGCGTGCGGTTCGGCGCCTCGCGCCTTTGCGAGTGAGCCAGCGAAAAAAACCCCGACTGTTTTGCAGTCTAATAGCGTGTAGGTTACGTTTCCATTCTAGCCGCAAAAAAAGTCATCAAATTGATGAGATAGGCGAACATATTTCACAAGCGAACGATGTAGAACGAATGTCAACAGAGGCAACAAATAGCCCATAATTTTGCTATTCCATATTTGGAAATGAAACCTCAGACCCAGTCTCCAACTACTAACAGGACTCGGAAATAATGGCTTCGTTCGTTTCGACAAAACTTAGCAGTTGAACATGTTACATTACAGGTTATTTGTGGAAATTTTCTGCCTTAGCATTCTCCAAATATATCAACACTTCCACTGTTTAAAGTCCAGCTAATGGAATCTAATTTACAAGGAAGTTAGGGCTTATGCTGTGTGTTACGTTAGGCGCCCGCTTGGGCTCCTTGCACCAAAATTTGGTCGCCCATGTTCTAAACTTGGGCGCCCCTGGCGACCGGGCGCCCGTTAGGCAGCAGCCTTGTAATACATAACATTTTGATTATATTGCAATTTTGGAATGGACTTATTTCATGACCTCAGTTTGTTTGCAATTTCTACACACTGATTGACTTGATGTTTTTTCATGTCATCAAATTTTGAACGTTTTAAAATCATGAAATTGTCAGCATTTATGTTACTTCAGAGTAACGATCGTGATGCTGCCGCAAGTCTGTTTCAAATGAACCACATGGTACATTTGTCTGTGCCACTTGACGAGCATTTTCGTATCACATGTTCGAAATTCCTTTGTACAGTGCTTGAACCCAAACATGTGATGCGACAAAATGTCATCACGTGTTACAGACAATTGTACCACGCAATGCATCTGAACTCGACTCACGGCATCATTGAGGCAGCCATAATATTCCTGGCTATCACTATTTACTGGGAAGAGTAGTAATGACACAGTAAACAAATACCAACTGAGTTGTTTTTCCATTAAGTGAGACGTATTCTGCCTGTCTGGAGCTGGTGCTCATGAAGTTGTCCATTCAGTTTCCTGAGCTTGGTACAGTGCTGGTAAAACAGCTTCTTAAATGTCCTGGTGAAAAGGAGAGAACAAGAGGAGCAGTTGTGAATGTAGCTACAGTGGAACTTATTTATCAACTTGGAAAGAAACAGGATTCTTCATATGAAGACAGGTGTGGCAAAGAGATAAGTAATGTATGATTGACAATAAAGCAGTAGTTATCCCGCATCACCTTCAGAAGCAATTGTTTGTTCATGGTTTGTTGTGGGAGATATGAAGGGTTGAGATGTGATATATGATTGATAATAAAGCAGTAGATATCCCACGTTACCTTCACTAACATTTGTTTGTGCGTGGGTTTGGTGGTAGTTAGGAAGCATTGAGATCCACAGTGGACTGACAGTGACTGACGATTTGACTCGTAGGAGCCTTTGATTTTTCATTTGTTCATTTGTTCATTCATTCATTCAATTATTTCTGTTGCAGGTTATCAGCAATGTCATCATGGTTGACTTCTTTATGTGACTCCTCCGCCTCCATACTGACCGCACCTGGTCAAATCCAGGCTGTAGCTGCAGTCATCTGGCAAGCCAAGGAAACTGATTCTGAGTACATTGTTAGCCAGCATTTTTCTGAGACACTTTTCAGGTGTGTGGGGCTTATTAGAGTGGGGGAGGGGGGGGGGGGGGGGGGGGCTGCTTAATAGAGGATTTACGGTACAAAATGTTTTGCCCATTGTTTGGGAATGAGGTGGCCAGAAAGCCACTGTTATGTTGTTTTGAATTTGTTAATATTGTTTTTCTTTGTTTCTAGGAGCCTGTATGAGTTGTCTCAAAATGTAACTGATCAAGATACCTTGAAACAAAGCATTGACAACCTCATTGGTGCATTGTCATACATTTGTCCAAATTATTATGAAGTGCTTTTAGAACTAACTGGGTCCATGAAAATGCATCGCAAGAAAGGCAGCCGTACTGATAGTGCATTATCAAGTCTCTTGTCGCCTCCATCACGGCTTGCAACACTGGCAACAGCAAGCCAGTCTCCCATTACCAGCCGGATGCTCTTAAATTCTGGCTTGCTTGAACTGATGGTTGAAGGTATTGTGGACTTTTGTCAATCAGTGGGCGATTCAGACCAGGCTCTATCTCCAAGAAAATCACAACAGCCGCAAAATGGTGTCCCTGTCGATCTCCTTCCAAACCTCTTACGTTTTCTAACATCTTGTTGCCAAGAACCATCCATCAAAGATTGGATGGGGGAAGGTGGTTATCAGTTTTGGTTTCCTCTACTATCAAAGCTCTGTGGAGGGTATAGTGACCACAGCAACTCGCCGTTTAACTCACCAGGCATAGCTTCTTCTGTCTCAAGCTACAGTAGTTTTGCAGTTGAAACTGCAACTGTGGAACTATTATGTAACTGTGTGCGTTTTCATCCGAGAAATCAAGAGAAAATGGCATGCCTTTTGGTTGAAACCATTGGGGGAGAGGCCTCCTTGAGTTCATCTGATTTCACAAAGAAACCCAAGCTTCACACTCAAGTCAGTGGTTTCATTCGACAGTTGATCTTGCAGATGTTGCTGGAAGAGGAAACAATTCCTATCTGTTTGCACGTTGAGAATGATTTAAATTTACAAACATTTAGGGGAATTGATTTTTATCACAAACATGGTTGGCATCCTCGCTTTGGAGCAGGACACTCATTCATATTGCTTTCTGCTAAATTGTCGTTGAGTCTTCAAGTACTAAGCGAGCAAATCCTGTTGCCTAAATCAGACAAACCTGTTGAACCAGTTCCTGAGGAAAGGACCTTGAAGCCTGCAACAGGAGAGTTGACAGACCCAAATGACTTTGGTCTGTATGAAGGATTTGAATTTTTGGAATCTGTAAGTCTTGCTGCAGGATTGAATGTGAAAAGCAAGCGAGCGGACAAGAGTGACACATTAGCTGCGAAAGAAAGCAATCCTGCCACTTTGCAGAAACACAATCAAAGGAATAACTTATCATGTTCATTTTATCATGAAAACCTCAGTGATATGCCTTTGCCCCAATCTTGGACATTAGCTCAATTGCTGCAGTCCCTAATGAACAAAGGATTCCCTTGTGGGGGTTCTTTTCTTGAGCTGAGCTGTAGGCCGCAACGAGAAAAGAATTCACAAGACACCTTGTCAACTGCTGCGTCATTGCCAACCCCATTGGATGTCTTTGCAAAACAGGACGGACTTGCACAGTTGTCAACTCACCTGCCTTGCCACATCATCATGCCTCCCTCAGTGAACCCTGATAGTGAAGTTGGAGGTGATGATGGGGGTGACAGTGAGGGTAGATTGCATTCTTACCCCACCCGGCTTCCACTGCCTTTGGTTTCTCTCCCTGCATCAGTCTTAAGCACTGTCCCAGCCCATTCACTTGTTGCATTTGGCTTGTTCATTCGCCTTCCAGGGTATGACAAAGTGCTACTTCAGGATCGCCTCAGAGCTCGGTATCTTCTGAGGCTGCTTCTGGGTACCAAGCAAGATGGTGATGGAGGTAGGATGAAGTCTTTATCAATAGACATAATTAAACTTTTTCCCTGATAAGATGTGGAACCACAGTGGTTTAATGGAACCTCCACTGTTGTAACAAATTGACGTTCAATTGTTGCAAATAAAGTCTACATTTCTAATATTTTAAAACCAATTGGAAAATAAGACAATTTAGTGTGCAAAAACATTGGACATGAATATCGTCTATTTTTGCTTTCAAATTCCTGCGGGTAGCCATTTTGAATTTTTATGACAAAATTTGGTTGGTATGCAACAATAGACCAATTCCGATATATTAAAATTCATACTTGGCTCCGAGGCTTAGGGGAATAAAACAAAAGAAATAAATTATTCATACCTGAACCTCGATGTGATTTCTTTTGGTTTATTCCCCTAAGCCTCGGAGCCAAGTATGAATTTTAATATATCGGAATTGGTTTATTGGGCAACCATATGGCGTCACAAATATTCAAAATGGAGGTTCTACACACCAGTTTTGAGCATTGATATAGCTCCAGAAATGCAAAATCAGTGTAGATGCAGTCAGTTTAAGAGCAGTCTAAAACTCTCTAAAGCCTGTGGTACCCCATTCAATATTTGTTGATCAACAGATTTTGTAACGGCTGTTCAACCATGTTGAACAGTGTTGTTCAACCATGTTCAACAGTGTATCATGCCATGTCAAATGTTAAAATAGGCCATTCAACATGTTGAACGTTGTTGACAGAAAATAGACAGGCTCCTTTCCAACGTGCAGAATGTTTTCCACTCATTCAACAAGTTGCAACGTCGTTCAACATTTGTTGAGCAACGACTGCTGAAAGATGTTAAACCATGTATCATTCGCTGGGATTGTGACGTTTTGGGGTCAAAACTGCGCCAAATTAAAACTAAATACCTTTGTCGTACACAAAATGCTTATAGAACACTTAAAGGAAGATATTAAGTGAATTATCCAAGGAAAATAAACCATAATCAGTTTTTGCGAGTTTTCCAACACACAAGCTGTAGAAGTTGAAAACATTTGCCTGATTTTTTCAAGTTGCAATCCGTTTTCATCCAGACCATCAGCAGCAAAAGACATTTATTTATAATTTCAGTGCACTAGTGTAGTAATTGTTAACAATTCCGGAGCATTATTTTTAGGTACATACAATTGTTTTCTTTTTGCTTTTCAAAATGATACTGATAATGGTGACATTACCGTATATCATTCTCATAACATTATTAATATGTTGAATGGGTTACTGTTCGTTATAGAAGCTATTCTGTCATCGCCAGTAGCCAGCAGCCTAGCCACACTACCATTCCAGGTATTACGCATGCTCTTTCAAGACAGTGCACTGGCACCACAAGAAAGCGTCACAGTACAAAAGGCAGCAATGGAGGTTGGTGCCATTCAGATAGTGTTGCTGTGCCTAGCGGTACTCAGTCATCACAAGCCACGTGCCACTAACCACTCCCACAAGCTGGCGCTACAGGCTTTGTCTGCTCTGACTGGAAGGTAGGTCTTGAGCTTAGATACCTGGATTTATCCTAAAAACATTCTTTTCTACACAAAGTTGCGCCTTTGTCCTCAAAACGTACTAGCCATCGCATGCTGTATACCCTGAATTACAGACTGTTTATGCTTATTTACAAGGAATACAAATCAAGAATTTAATAGGAATATGGTTGGAATATGTAGGGAAGCTTATTGAGAGGTGTCATATGATGCAATGATTTCGAATATTATTCTGTTTCTGTCGCTTTTTGAATAGCAACACGAATGAAATGGAGTTGTGAATGAATGGACTGTGAAAGGTATATTTTTACAACCATTGGGTAACATGTGTGACTTATGGTGGGTTTTACTTTGGTGTTGTAAGTCAGTTTCAAGAAAAGTGGCATTGCCTTCTCAGTGTTCCAGATAAAAGAGGGGTCTCAGGTCAAAAAGCCGACAAGGCTGGCTTCCTAACCTGGCAAAGATACCCACAACCTGTTGACCCCTTAAAATTATTTATTGACTCCCTGCCTTTGGCAGTTGACTGAAACACTGTTTTTATGATGGCCACAGCAAAGAATGTGAATCCTTTGTTTGAAACTTTCTTGACAGTGATGCCGCATGCAAGTTTTATGTAGAAATGTAAGTGGACCTTATTTTTGTGTTCCTGTTTGTTTGATGTTCAGTGTATGTCGTGACAACGATACTGGATCAGGCAGCGAGAGAAGTTACTGGGCCAAGGGAACAGGGTTTGGTACAGGCTCCACTTCATCAGGGTGGGATGTGGAACAAGCCATGCTGAAACAGAAAGCTGAAGAGGAGCATGTTACTTGTCTACTACAGGTGAATACCAGCCTTTCCTTTAGAGTATGAATGAACAAACGAACGAATGAATGCATGCATGAATGAATAAATGTCTTGTATAGCGCACATGTATCACTTGCGTCTCATGGCGCTTTGAATACACTCATGAGAATGACGTCAACTCATGAAGGCGCCTCAAGCAACACCTATCAGTGCATTATTGATCTCATCTACCCCACACTAACCATGAACAATGTATGGCACTGAGAGTGGTCACAGTCAGGGTTTTGTTAAGTCCTCAGTGGTTCTTTTACGACCCTATTAGAGACGGGACCGCCATTTCAACGTGGTCATCCGAGCCACGTGAAGGTCTTACAATCTGCAGATATCATTGCAAAGACAGCGCATCTTCCTCAGTTAAGACCCTGAGTGATGGTCCAGCTGGGATTCGAACCCGCGAACTCAGCTAACCAGGCGGCGGTTAGATGAGATAACATCTCACTGCATCCTGCAGGCTGAACGCACTCCAAGTCAGTGTTTTAAATGTGACTCTATGCATGTGATTATTTTCTAGGTGCTTGCGAGCTACGTCAAAACGTTTAGAAAACCCAGCGAGATTTCTGGAGCAGAGTATTGTGAATCAAGCAGTTATGGATCGTACAGCCTCGCTGTTCCACTGCTGGAGTTACTGGGGGAGTCATGTCTGATTCCTGCTCTGTCGTCCTACCTAAGAAATGACTCTGGTTTGTAGAAATGCCCTGCTACAGTTCATCTCTTGTTTTATAGTGTGTAGTAATCATTATGGTGTGTCTGTCATTCAACATCATTCTTGCTTGCTATTTCAGTAATTTTAAAATAATGGGGATATTTTCGAATGTTCTGTTACTTTTAGAAAGTTGTAAAGGTATTTCAGTAAGAATGTTGATTTTTAACCCTTTAACTCCCAAGAGCCAAACATCAAAATTCAAGAAAATTCCCAAATTTCATTTTGTAAAATATTGAAAAGCAAATGGTACCATGCAAAAGTACTGCAGAAGAGGTTTCATTTGAATGGTCACACCATAGGATTTCGTCCACAGACTCAAAAGTTAGAACTACACTACATGTCTCCATAATTGACTCTGGGAGTGAAAGGGTTAAGTGATGTTGATATTTTAGTGGTAGCTTAAGATTGATTAAACCAAGGCACTTTTTAACTTGGAATACGCGAAGCGTTGAACATGTTAACAACGTGTTGATGATGACAACCTAATTACATTCTCCTCCTTGCAGTGTTGGACATGGCTCGCCATGTTCCTCTGTACCAGGCTGTGCTTGATGTCCTCCGTGCAGTCGCCTTGTGTCCAGTACTCTTACCTCTGTTACTCCCTCGATCGAATGGTTATTCCCCGAGTCACCAAGACAAAGCTTCGTCTGATGCACCTTGCATAGCTACCCTTCTGGACAAAATGAAGCAATGCGTTGACACTTACTCCAGAACTTTACGGTACGTTTTTTGTTGAACAAAAAGCACTTAACAGTCTTCGACTGACCTATGCCCTCGGATTCCAGTTTGAATTTGAATGTATAGGGATGGTAATTGTGACTTATCAAAAGAGTGTAGACCTTTCAGATAACCAGTAAGAACAACCTGCTTGGAGTCCATTTTGCTGCGTGTCTATTGAGTTATATATCTTAAATAATGCCAAATGTGGCACAGTCTAACCTCTAATACAGACGATAAATGGACATGGCTGGGTGTAGAGGTAACGTTTATACACTATGCTCCAACCTCGTCAACCAGTCTTTTCTCTGACAGATGATGGAGAAGCTGTCATAACAATGCTCATATTTACTTGGTTGTTGAGTTAAAATTGGAAATGAGATATTTAGCGAACAGTCAGTTACTCAGCAGATACTGTTGACTTGACTTTTATCAAAGGCCCTCTGGCTACATGTTATTACGAGTAAGCTACCAATCTCGCTCTAGCGGGGATAGTAGCTTGTAGATAAATAAGGCTCATTGCAAAGGCCTTTGGGTCAGTTTATCATGGTTTCAACTTGCCTACTGGGCAAGCTTGAAGAACTGGTGTACATGTAGATGTACCTTGTGTCTTCATATCCATTTCCATACACCCGCTGTTGGGTTGTAAAAACAAGTCAGGGAGAAGAATAACCAGTGTTATATTGTTAAGCAGCTCAACCCAATGGAAAAGAGAAGATCCCACTCCCACTGTGACAAGTACCGCAGCCAGACAAAGCACCACATTAGAGCAACAAACTAAAAGAGGGACAGGTTCGTCAGGACAAAGAGATCAAACGCAAGGAGGTACTACAGAGGAAAAGAAGGATCCTGAAGCAGAAGGACTCGCACAGCTTATACCAGATATCCAGGAAACAGCGAAGTTGTTGCAGAAAGTAGTTCAAGAATTCCGCGAACAGCAGGCTATATGTAGCAAGATGGTGGAAGGAGCTGGGAAGGGGCCTGTGGAAGAAGCTTCTTCTCTCTCTGCTGAGGAGAAGTATTTGGTCAGCATGAAACCGCTGCAATTTGGTGAGTGTTGTAACGTACAGTTGAACTTCTCGTAAACGAAATGCAAAGCCAAGTTGATCACTTACGAGAGATCAGACCACCAGGGGTCCAAACTTTGCCTCATATGAACCTGTAGTAATTTCAATGTACAAGACACCTATCAGCGCAAAATATTGTATCATATGGAAGTTTTGATGTAAGGGACAAATTTTCGTTTTATTGGAGTTATAGAGCGGTTTTCATTTGAGTGTCGTAAAACCAAAACCAAAGTAATTACTCTGACCAATCACAGCAGTCGTAAACAACCCAATGAACCAATCAGAGCTTGAAGCAAATACATGTAGCCGGCGCCAAGCGCGGAAAACGCGTGCGAGCAAGTCACGATTGGTTTTGGTTTTACTTCTGATTGGTCGAGAAAGTGGCGCGAGATTTTTTAGCCAATCACAAAGCGTAGCAATGCAAAACCAAAGCAATTGCGAGATTACTTTCGACACTCAATTTAAAAGCGCTCTATTGTAACATATTGTTCAACTGTGTCTGCAGTGACATCGAAATATGGGCGTGTCGCTAACTGGAGTTTAAAAACAATAGAAACATCAAATTACCAGCGTTGAAAGTGGTCGCGGTTTCGACTATAGTCGCTTAGGATAGGTGGTCCCTCGGGAGAGGTGGTCCCTTGGGAGAAGTGGTCCCTTGGGAGAGGTGGTCCCTTGGGAGAGGTGGTCCCTTGGGAGAGGTGGCCCCTCGGGAGAGGTGGTCGTTTACAAGAGGTTTTGACTGTAGTGATTTGACTGGTAGACATTTGGTATTTTGGAACAATGGTAGCTTATGGCCGCGCATGGATGTTCGACTGTACTTAAATCTGTCAGTAGAGATGAAAGATGAAAGTGGGTTGGACGCCCGCCCACTGAATAAGGGTTGATGTTCGCATTGATACTTTGTGTCTGCAGAAAAATGTTAAATGCATTTAAACATTTTCTACAACCCAAGCTGTAGTTAGATTGTCTCCTATTTTAAAGAATAGCAACAAGCTCTGTAGGACTATTCTCGCCTTGGAGATCACTCTTGAAGCCTAACTATCTATTTTGCTATCAATTTTGTTAGAATCATATTACAATAGACCACTTTCATAATGGCGGCCGATTTATTTATTCTTTTGTATGTATGATAATTAGCCTCACTGGCCTCGTTGGCGTGTGCAGAATTCAAAAGAATTTTTACTCTAAAATGAGGCCAGTGAGGCTAATTAACATACATATAAAAGAATAAATAAATCGGCCGCCATTATGAAAGTGGTCTATGATTAGATGCTTCTGGTTTTGTGCCCTCCGTTTCTAATCCTGCCTCCTTTCTTAACAGGAACACACAAGATTGTGCTTGAAAAAGATGGGAAACTGGAGTTCGATTCTGGTGGCTACCACTTTGCATCTTCAGTGCGGTCAGCGGCTAATGGTGGCAGCAGTGGTGGCATGGTACGAGCCAGGCGTTTAGCACAGGAAGTGTCGTCACTGGCAACGTCACTTCCGCTCTCTTGCAGCTCTAGTGTGTTCGTACGCTGTGATAAAGAAAGACTGGATGTCATGAAGGTAATGTAAAGTAACTGGTACTTGTGACTGCCGGACTTAGCTGGTTTTTACTGTCGTTATCTTCGGGTGTTTTCTACTTTATGGGGTCACAACGGTTTTTGGAAAAATTACTTATTCCGTGCTTTCATGTTGCTCCCCTACCCCTTCCCCCCTCCCCCCCCCCCCCCCCCCCCCCCCCCCAAAAAAAAAAAAAAAAAAAAAATTGGGATCTTCATGTAATAGTGACGAGGGTGCTCAACACTGGTTATGTTTCCACTTGCTGTTGATCCGCAACTAAGTTACCGAGCCGTCAGCCCTCGGGAGCTACGCCATTTGCGAGTACACGATATTTATACACATGTTATGATTGATTAATGATGATGATGTGGTCTTGCAAGGTCTTGCAACACAATATTGGATTTTTGAATTCAAGACATGGTATATACAAAAAGTTGGAAAAACGAATAAGAGGCACCTAGATGATGTAACTCAAGGTTTAAGTTTAGGAGGGAGTGGGATATAATTCAACGCTTTGATTCCCAAAAGTGTAAATCAAAATTTTTAGAAAAATCCCAAATTTCATTTTGTAAAATATTGAAAAACAAGTGGTATCATGCAAGAGTACTGCCAAAGAGGTTTCATTTGAATGGTCACACCATAGGATTTCGTCCACAGACTCAAAAGTTAGAACTACACCACATGTCTCCATAATTGACTCTGGGAGTGAAAGGGTTAAACCGTTCTTTTTTTGTTCATCAGGTTCTTATAACGGGTCCATCAGATACTCCATACGCAAATGGATGCTTCGAGTTTGATGTGTACTTTCCTCAGAACTATCCCGAGTCACCCATGTACATCAACTTTGAAACAACAGGTCATCACAGCATTCGCTTCAATCCAAACCTCTACAACGATGGAAAGGTAACTGGCCAACAATGACATGCTTAGATAATGCAACGATCCCATCCGAAATTGCAGTAAAACGTGCACGGGATAGCTCGTGTGGCAGGCACTATAAGAGGGGTGGGGTGGGCATTATTGCTTCTTGTTCTATCACCTCTCCTTTGCAAGCAAGCTCTCCCCTTCCTTCCCTTTTCTGTCGCCTAAGTGTGAGAAAACCGTTTTAACATTTTTGTATTTGCGGTTGGTTTGAATGCAACATGGCCGAAATCGTTTTTCTCTTGACCATTGACAACTGTCCTGCCTGGTTTACAGTACAGTGTTCACCGATTGTTTGCGCAAAACTTTAGTTCTTGGTGAAAAATTTTCATTCCAAGATAAAATAACAGGGTAGTTGCGATTTGGCCACTCGTATTTTGCTATCTTGTTTTGCCAAACAAATGTTGTGATAACAAGTTTGTGTCGTATTCCTCCATGGAACAGGTGTGTTTAAGTATTTTGAACACGTGGCACGGCAGACCAGAGGAGAAATGGAATCCACAGAATTCAAGCTTTCTTCAAGTAAGAACTGTTCCTTTGCGCTATTCGCTCCCAGTTTTGTTGTCTCAAGTAAAGTCGTTGCTGACCCTCAACTCTTTAATTTATATAGGGTTCTCCTAATTTACATCTAGTAAAGTATCATTTTGCCTTTCACTATGCTAAGTTTACTCACTTTTCGTTTTTTACGTTTATTGGGTTTGTGGTCTTTTCTTTGTGATCTCGAACCAAGAAAATTCTACCAATTTACCGTATGGAACGCGTGCAATTTACGTTTTAGCTGCCGTAAAAACTTCTTTATTTTCGTGACGTCATCATGCCTCGCGCGCCAAAAAACTATATGGAGCCACCTTAATACAGAGAAAACGAAGGAAAAAATCGCCAAAATCTGTCAATTAAGATCGGGTTTCAAACCACCGTCGTACTTGTCTTATGATTTTCTTTGTTCAAACTTGAGGAATTATTAAAGGCCCAGTATCACCCAAAATACATTGTGCGCCCAATGCCTCGACGATTGAATTTAACGCAGTCGAAAATTCCTGAAAGAGCCAATCACGAGCGAGCTAGTCATTTGAATACAAAAACAAACGACTGCAAAGCCGAATGGGTGATACTGGGCCTTTAATGTTCAAACATGGAAAGGAGAAAGTATCTAAGCACTTAACTAAGCTGTCATTTTTTTCTAGGTTCTGGTGTCAGTTCAGTCACTCATTCTGGTTCACGAGCCATACTTCAATGAGCCTGGGTACGAGAGGTCGAGGGGTACGCCCGCTGGCCAGCAGAACTCGCGGGAGTACGATGCTAACATCTGCCAGGCCACCGTACGCTGGGCCATGCTGGAACAGTTAAGAAAACCATCACCCTGTTTTAAACAGGTCAGCCTGCAATCTTTATTGTTTCCTGTGTAGATGCAATATAGGAAGAAAGTCAGCTAGGGTTTTCGTTAGACTGAAGGCTTGTACATGATCCACTTGTAGCCGAAGCGATGAAAATGTCACATAACAATGCAAAACCAATTGTGAATTTACTTTTAACACTTGATTGAAAACTGCTCTCTACAGAGGATTGTAAATACGTAGTGAGAACCCTGATCCAGTGTCATTACAGAAGGGTTTCGAGTATGGGAAGTGTCCACTAATTTCATCACTACAGCGTTTTGGACGATGTCCAAGTGCAGTTGAATTCAATTGGACGTTTGGATTACAAACTTACATTCTACGTGACAATTGTCCAACCTCCGCCAAACCAGGCAAAACTTAACTCTGTTGTGTCATAAAAGGAAGGGTTCGAAGGGTTTGGTTTGAAGAGAAAACAGCTCTGGAGTCTCTAAGGCTACGATATATTTTATAACACAACAATATTTACGATCTACACCTATTTACGGTGGTCGGCTGTTAACATTGAGCCCGCGATATGTAATGGTCACCTGCCTTACCCATGGGGACGGCATTGGAGGGAGGGGAGGGCGGGGAGTTAGACGCAGGGGATGGGGGCGGTGAAACAAAATTTCTTGGAGAGGGAATGGTCCAAATTTGTTAAAATCTCTAACTTAGAGCGTTTCGTATTCGCGAGTTCTTCGCTCATAGGAGCCTTTTATTTATCACTCACGTCCAGGTTATCCAAGCCCACTTTTACTTCAAGAAAGATGAAATCCTGGCACAGTGCGAACGATGGATCAAAGACACTGAGAGCCTGTTAGCGGGAAGACCTGTGGGCCGAGCAATATCACATCATGTTCAGTCCCTGAAGCAGAACACGGCTCTGTTGAAACAGGAGCTGGAGAAACTGGAACCACCTCCTGAACACAAGGAAGAGGACGACAGTGATGAAGATAGTGATTGACATCGTCACTTTATACCTCCTGCTCAACTTTTCGTCACTATTGCTTGAAATATTTAACTGTTAAGCCTGAGTTCATTTAATACTATCACACGATTTGGGGTTTAGTTTCGACCTCTTCAAGTGTTGCAGCTAGAAATGCAGACTGTCGAGTGGTTTTATCACTGAGATGTCGAATAACCATATGTTTATATTTCCACGTCCGAGAAAAGTTAAAAATACAAGAATAACTGGACGATTTGTCACTCGACTGAAGGCGTGAATGTTACCTCTGATAGGAAAGAGTTGCAGACTGTCAGTGACTGTCAGTGAAGCGTTCTCGCTTTCCGTTTATGATGGATAACAAGAGGTACGAGATATTCCTAGAAGTGGAAGCGCTGTGTCATGTGCGAAAGGAAAAGACTTGATGGTGTATGGCTTTTCCATCAGCGCCACAAGTTTTGTTCACATTAATTTTTTATGAAAAGAAAGAAACTGTCGTATTCCGGCGCAGACGGTAACCTACCGGGATACATTAATTGACTGAATCTTCGAAAGGTGCTCACTGAGCCAGCTGGCGTGAACTTTGTCCGCCCCATTTTAGCTTGCCTTCTGTGAAAGGTTTATCCTAAGTAGGTCCTGCACGCGCATATAGTATAATCAATCTGAACAATTCTAAGTTACCTACAGTGTACGCTATTTGGAATCTACTTCACACTGTCAGATAGTAGTATAGGAGGGCACTCAGTGAGTTGTGTGTGTTGTCCCTGGAGTGCTCCCATTCAGAATTGTTTAGTCTATGTATATTTCAAAGAACAGCTTACGTTGGAAGAATACTTTTATTAAGTACAGTGTAATTAACCTACATGGTTGTCAAATAGTTACTATTTTGTTTTATTCTTTAGTGAAGAAGGCTTTGAACGCCAGTTTTAAGTAAATATGTAGCAACAGCAATCAATTAGTGATGTATGGTATGGTTCTATTTAACCCGCAAGAGAATCCCTTTTTACTGGCTCTTGTTTATCCGGATAGCGTCACAGGCAGGTTCTATTTGCTTGTCTTTTAGCGAAGCCTTCTAATTGTCGGCCCCTTAGTGTTTAATAACAATATCATCGGGTAATTAGCCATTTGTGGAATGTCTTCAAGTTGTGTCTAAAACATTGCCACCAATAATTAAATAGTGAAGAATCGTCGGTTATTTGTTCTGGGGCTTTAATGTAATTCAGTTTCCGAAGAAGAGAAATGTTAGTAGATAACATAAAATGAATACAGCCGCAGTAGCGACACATCCTTAAATTAGTCAACATCGGATTATTTTCGACAACTTTTTATTTTGGCGAAGACGTAAACTAACTCGTGCGGATTATGTGGACATAAGGTAAACAAAGAGTGTCTGTATATTTTTCATGCTGCCTTTAAGGTATTGCGGAAAACAACTTCTATGTTATACACCTGTTAAGTTTAAGTCAAAATCTCTGTGGTAGTTATTTTAAATGTTAAAATAATTGTTATCTTAGAACATGTTGCTGACATTTGTTGTAAAATCAAAACAGAAGTAGTAACATCTGGCCAATCACAACAAAGAAAAAAAGGCAGTGAGCCAATCAGGACTCGGAACACAAACATGCAACTTGCGTCCAGCGCGGGAAAACATGCAGCCGTTTCTATGCGCGGGAAAACATAAAACCGGCGTCAAGCGCAGGAAAGCGCGTAAGTCTAGATTGTTCTTTTTCCTGGCGATTAGTTTGTTGTGATTGGTTCGAGGATGTTGTGCGAGATTTTTTTTAAACAATCATCAGGAACTTGGAAAACGCAGAACCCAGGCAAACACTCAAACGTAGAGAGGGAACTGCACTTACTGCTTAAGTTATTTCGTTTGGGTTTAAAGGGGAAATTATCAGTAACTCTGAAAATCTTGCATATTGCTGCACTTAAAATAAAGTTTTATTACACACATTATGGCAATATATTTCTCAATAATTCATAAGTTTGAACAAAGAAACTCAGAAGGGTGACCAGATACCACGCAGCCCTTAAAGAGTCTGACCCACCCAGTTTGCATTGCGCGCTTCTCTTATTGTTATGATACGGCTCTATTCCATATTGGGCAAGCATATCACCTCTTGCACGAGTAAATTTCTCATTTACAATACAGTATGGACTTTCGGGGGCCCTGAAGATTTTAACACTTAAAAATGTATTGAAAATAAAATTCTAAGTGTCGACATTATGTTATATAAGTCTCAATAAGGTGTCCGACGTCCTTCTGGATGGTATGATTTAGGCACAACCGTTTCGCAGATACGGAAGCCATGTTGATTTTGCCCGCAGGGCATCCCATAATGACCATTTAAATTAATATATTCCTTTATTATATGGGATGCCCTAGGGGCAAAATCAATATGGCTGCCGTATCTGCTAAACGGGATATGTGTGCATCGGCAATTGCCGTTACAATACGATAAAACACAATATAGGATGAGCGTTTCATCAGTATTTCCAAACACCAAAAAGTGGGCTGAAAAAACGAGACACAGTCAAGATTTTTTTTACCAACTTCAAGGTGTTTGGATACCTCATTAAATAAAGAAAAAAGGTTCTTTCTGTGTGTACCAGAGCACAGATGACGTAAAACAAAAGGAACAAAGAACGACAATAATACAAATGCAAAACAAAACCAAAAATACAATACCTCACAAACAATAGAAGACAACGAGTACTGGTACACGCAGAAAGACCCGAAAAACGAAGGGAAAAAATTGGCAAAATCTATGCTAATAGGCCATTTCCGAGTTGCCTTTAGCCTCTCTATCAAAGCGAGGCTAGGTGCGAAACCTTTCATATGAAAATGAGTTTTCATTTGCATGTGAATGAAAACTCATTTTCATATGAAAGGTTGTGCACCTAGCCTCGCTTTGACAACGAGGCGTAACGTAACTCGGAAATGGCCTATTTAGATTGTGTTGTTTGTTCTATTGTTTTCTCAGCAGTCTTAAGGGGGAGCAGGGGTGGTGTAGTGGGTAGAGCACTCGCCTCCCACCAATGTGGCCCGGGTTCGATTCCCGGCCCGACGTCAAATGTGGGTTGAGTTTGTTGTTGGTTCTCTCCCTTGCTCCGGGGTTTTTTTTCCGGGTACTCCGGTTTTCCTCCCTCTACAAATACCAACATTTCCAAATTCCAATTCGATCCGGATTTCGAGGGCCACAGGTTCGTTAGACTGAGACTATTAATTGATATCCTCGTTAAATACAGTTATTTATTTATTTTATTTTTTTACCTTGTAAGAGCTATGTACTGCTCCAGCGTGACGGTGGTTTGGAAACCCAATCTAAATAGGCCATTTCCGAGTTACGTTACGCCTCGTTGTCAAAGCGAGGCTAGGTGCACAACCTTTCATATGAAAATGAGTTTTCATTCACATGCAAATGAAAACTCATTTTCATATGAAAGGTTTCGCACCTAGCCTCGCTTTGATAGAGAGGCTAAAGGCAACTCGGAAATGGCCTATTAGCATAGATTTTGCCAATTTTTTCCCTTCGTTTTTCGGGTCTTTCTGCGTGTACCAGTACTCGTTGTCTTCTATTGTTTGTGAGGTATTGTATTTTTGGTTTTGTTTTGCATTTGTATTATTGTCGTTCTTTGTTCCTTTTGTTTTACGTCATCTGTGCTCTGGTACACACAGAAAGAACCTTTTTTCTTTATTTAATGAGGTATCCAAACACCTTGAAGTTGGTAAAAAAAATCTTGACTGTCTCGTTTTTTCAGCCCACTTTTTGGTGTTTGGAAATACTGATGAAACGCTCATCCTATATTGTGTTTTATCGTATTGTAACGGCAATTGCCGATGCACACATATCCCGTTTAGCAGATACGGCAGCCATATTGATTTTGCCCCTAGGGCATCCCATATAATAAAGGAATATATTAATTTAAATGGTCATTATGGGATGCCCTGCGGGCAAAATCAACATGGCTTCCGTATCTGCGAAACGGTTGTGCCTAAATCATACCATCCAGAAGGACGTCGGACACCTTATTGAGACTTATATAACATAATGTCGACACTTAGAATTTTATTTTCAATACATTTTTAAGTGTTAAAAAGAAAATCTTAAATCTCCACTCAGGATTGAGCTTGTGACCTCAGCTAGGTTTAGGCTTACATAGCCTACCGTAGTAGGTACCACTGTACCACCTAGCTTCTCGGGGTTGCTTAGTCCTAAAAAATTCTGCTACCCCTAACCTCAACTGAAAGCTAACTCCATTATATAAGTCTCAATAAGCTGTCCGACGTCCTTCTGGACCTCAAGCATGTTAAGGCATGGCTCAGAGCCTAATTTGCATAAAACCTGAAAACGATCATAACTTTAAAGTGATTCACCTGAACAGGCTCAAACTTAGCAGCAGGATAAAACTTGTTAACCTTGAACCATTGTTTACTTTAAATGTCGCATATTTACATCACGTGACCTCTTATGATTGTTTTCCTACACAAAAAGAAAATTGAAAATGGGGTGCCGAGATGGCATATAATGGATATAAATTGAACCGTTAATGTATTTATATGCTTCTCCCCTATATGAATCTGGCCGGAATGGTTGACTATGATTTACAGTTAAAGGGTTATTTCGTAAAACAGGTCACGTGACATATTTTGTCTCTTAATATCTTGTTAATAAAATACAAAAATTGTCCATTCCGGGCAGGGATAGTATTTATGCATTGAGGCAAACAATTGCTTATGATTTTCTCTTGCCTAAAGTTAACCATCCTTACCCCATTTGAAGTTTCCTTTTTATCCAAATTATGACGTCATCAGACACGTGACCACAATAATCAAACCTTAAGTTATTTAAGGACGCAAAATCCAGTTTGTTGTATACTTTTAGTGACTCTTGGGGCTAAAATACATTACTTCCAAAGGAAAAAAGAATTTACTTCGCGGGGGGTCTACACCAAGGGACGAGCCATGCCTTAACATGCTTGAGACGGTATGATTTGGGCTTGGCCCTGCGAAACGGGCTATAATAAGAGTGTTTACGGTGCTCGTTTTCCAACTGGACCGTTGATAATACCCCCCGATTCGTGTTTCGCTTGGTTTGTTTGTAATACGAGTGATCAGTGGATGACGTAATGTGCAAAGATTCTATACTTAGCAATTCTTTGCTTTGTGATAAATTTTGCGTGACATGACCTCAGAAAACTGCTCAGAGAAACAACAAAAGGCTTGTTTATCTACATAAAGTGAGGACTGGTAAAACACAGATAACAAAGCTGCGACAGGAGTCAGATAAACCGACCATTGATTGAGTGAAACGTCCCGTACATTTATTTTCGTGTGATATATATTTGCATAAAAAAACATTAAGCTTTATGTCAAAACTCCATGCCGCTATGAATTTTTTGGTGCAGAATCTTTTATTTATAGCGTTTCGTATTCACGAGTTGGCTCTTAGGAGCCTTTGATTCGAACTGGTTATTCTAGATTAGAAAATATTCCCCCGCTTTTTATTCATGAATGAAGACAAAAGCCTATGAGCCGATGGTGGATCCATTGAAAAGTCAACACTAGCTTGTTTGGTCCGCATTGGTCATTCCATCGTGTGACCATACGTTAATTGAATAACATCTATATATTGCGCATCTCTGACTCTCTTATTCCAAAGTACGGTTTTCAATTGAGTGTCGTAAAACCAAAACCATGAAATTACTTTGACCAATCACAACAGACGTAGACAATCCAATGAACCAATCAGAATTCAAAGGAAAATGCATGTCGCTGGCGCCAAGCGCGCGAAAACGCGTGCGACCAATCATAAGTCGTAGCAATTCAAAACCCAAGCAATCGCGAAATTACTTTCGACACTCAATTGGATTATGGGCCTTTATCACGCCCCGCCATTTTCTATTAAAACAAAAGATTTACCCCCCAAACCTCGCAGTGAAAAAGTTGAGAACGAGGTTAAGCAAGGGAAAAAAACATTTTATTCTCCTGGGAATCAACATGGCCGCCGA
>JAJLRJ010000006.1:5478614-5503614 GCA_024195265.1 Dendrophyllia cribrosa | reverse complement strand
AACAGCAGGCTTGGTGAAACTGAAGATAAGCATAAGCAGTCGTTCAATAGAGTTTATCAAACTTATGTTTCAGAATGTATTCACACTCGCACTATAAACTAAAGCATTTCCTCCTTATCCAAGACTGACATTGCTTTCTGTCTAGTTGCAGTTTTAGACATAAAGAAAACGCGGCACCTTTGTTTTCGTTGCAAATAAACAAGCCGCTGGTTATAAAAATTCACAAAGGAAATTAATATGCACCTCTGAGGTAACCTATTGGCTGACAAGATTGAGATTTGGCATATTCGTTTTTATAATGAGAGCCGATATAAACTATTAAAGCGCCCACTTGTGCGTCCTCCCGGCCCATTGCAGTAAAATGGCGGTAACAAACTTTACTGGAGACGAAAATCAGAAAACAATCAACGAATTATATTGCTCGGCAGAATTAAATGGACAAGCACACAATCATTTAATATTTCTTTTAGTGCTGGACATTTGTCTGTCTATTACTGCATTTCTGGGAAACAGTCTGATTCTTGTGGCCCTTCATAAGGAGTCTTCACTTCATCCGCCGTCCAAACTCATGTATCGTAGCCTAGCCACAACTGATCTCTGTGTTGGTATCATTTTAGACCCTCTTGCTGTTATTCGCCTTATAGCTGTGATGAACAAACAATGGAATATTTGTCGCTACGAAATTGAGTCAATTTTTATTAGACTACGAGCAGTCTCTCTTTCCCAGCTTAGTCCATCGAGCGAGAAACGAAAAAACATTAGCGAGCGGAAAATGGTCACGCGAAACTGGGGGCGAGGCAGGCGCGCGGGCCTCGCTCCAAGTGGCGCGTGACCATTATCCGCTCGCTAATGTTTTTTCATTTCTCGTTCGACGAACTAAGCTGGAAAAGAGAGACTGCTCGTAGTCTAATTTTTATCACTGGCTATATTTTATTTTCAGGGTCTTTGTTGACCGGCACTGACTGGCATAAGCGTAGACAGACTTCGAGGGTTGTCCAATACACACGAACTGAGTCGGGTCGTCAAACGTCCACCACGACCCGTCTAACCGGAAGTCAGGTCGTGGTTTTGGAAGCGGAAGTTATCTGAGACACCTGACGACCCGTCACGACCTAAGTCGACCCGTCTCAAATAAAAGTCAGTTCGTGAGAGACTTAGAAAAAATACACATGATGATATGAGAGGGGGTGAAATATGTTGACGGATCGTGACGACCCGTCACGACCATACTCCACCCGTCTTAAAGAAAAGTCAGTTCGTGAGAGACTTAGAAAAAATACACGACATGATGATCTGAGAGGGGGTGAAATATGTTGACGGATCGTGACGACCCGACTAGGTCGTGACGGGTCGTCACGACCATAGTCGACCCGTCTCAAAGAAAAGTCACTTCGTGAGAGACTTAGAAAAAATTGAGGACATGATGGTCTAAGAGGGGGCGAAATATGTTGACGGATCGTGACGACCCGACTAGGTCGTGACGGGTCGTCACGACCATAGTCGACCCGTCTCAAAGAAAAGTCACTTCGTGAGAGACTTAGAAAAAATTGTGGACATGATGGTCTGAGAGGGGGCGAAATATGTTGACGGATCGTGACGACCCGACTAGGTCGTGACGGGTCGCCACGACCATAGTCGACCCGTCTCAAAGAAAAGTCAGTTCGTGAGAGACAGAAAAAATTGAGGACATGATGGTCTAAGAGGGGGCGAAATATGTTGACGGATCGTGACGACCCGACTAGGTCGTGACGGGTCGTCACGACCATAGTCGACCCGTCTCAAAGAAAAGTCAGTTCGTGAGAGACTTAGAAAAAATTGAGGACATGATGGTCTGAGAGGGGGCGAAATATGTTGATGGATCGTGACGACCCGACTGTGGTCGTGACGACCCGTCACGACCACAGTCGATCCGTCTCAGAGAAAAGTCAGTTCGTGAGAGACTTAGAAAAAATACACGACATATTAAACGGCTTTTGAGGGGGTGAAATATGTTGACGGGTCGTGACGACCCGACTTGGTCGTGACGACCTGTCACGGCAATAGACCAATATCACGCTAGTATGGCACAAAAATATATTTAGTTTATTGGGGAAAAGAGCCCAGCATCAAATTCAGCATATCGATATTAGTAAAACTACAAAGTTTTGTAAAGATTGCTAGAAAACTGACGAAGATATGAAATTTTAAAACTGAGCATTTTTACAAAGAAATGTATGGTGGACGGGCATAGATTGTAAAAAATTTCTTTGTAAAACTTGGGCCAGAGTACTAAGTTTCAAAAGTTCATATCTCCGTTAATGTACGAGCAATCTTTACGAAACTTTACAGTTTTACTAATATTGATGTGCTGAATTTGATCCTGGACTCTTTTCCCCATTAAATTAAATATATTTTTTATGCCATGCTAGCGTGATATTGGTGTATAGTCGACCCGTCTCAGTACACGTTCTAACATTGTTATATAACATTTGTTGGCGAAGTCCATCACGGTGAGCATGTGCTTGTGTTGAGCGCTGCTAGGTTTTCATGGCATCGCAAAAGGGTTGAATATCGTGTGGTTGAAATTATTGTTTGTTTAGAAAAGTTGAAATCATCTTTTTTCTCCTTTAGCAGAGATTATGATAATAAATTTTAGACAAAAGAAAATAAAAATTAAAATGGTTTGAAAATTATAAACCGAAAAAAATGGAACCATATTATATACAATGGTTTTATGTTACGAATAAAACTCATTGTATTTGCGTATGATTTTACTGAGATATTTTGACTGAACTCTGAGAGTGGACTTTCATAATTGTGTAATTAATCGAATGGTTACTGCTTGTTCAGTAAAACGACCAAAGCGGCTATTATATCACAACAGTAAATACACACTGCTCTTTAAAGTTGGGGTACTATTGAGACTATGAAGCTTCACGTTGATGTATGCCATGCAAAATTGAGAGGTGTAGCTATACTGGAAAGGCTTGATCAATGATTTGCATTTTCAGTTTTGTATTAATTTGTTGGGTCTATTTAAAGTTCACCTGACATTTAATGACATTTTAAACAAAAATGTATGGAAAACTTATTATGCATTGATACTTCTTTCAGCTAATTTTGCTATCATAAAGTAGCACTAGTGATGCAGCTTACCAGAAATGAAATTTATCTACACCAAGCTTATTACATACTGCAATTATTTAGTTGAGACCAATTTGTCATTTAAAGTTGAACCATTTTTCGAAACAGGAACCTGGTTTTATAACGGAGAAAGGGTTTTTTACGTGTTACTTCAGGTGTCATTGTAATAAATAATAAATTATTGTTGGTCTCTTTCAGCCATACAAAACTACTTTTTCAACCTTAACACGCATGCCATCCTTGTAATTTAATAAATTGCCATGAAGTCAATCTCTTTTGATAACTAGTAACATTTCCAAATCTTTATTACAAAATTACAGCAAATAACAAAACTGCTTCAGTGTTACTGTAATAAGAGTTAGAGAAAAATTCATCGAAAATGTTATTTGACTTTCATGATTGCCATTATTCATCCTTTCATGACATCATCATTATGGCTGTCAAGAACATAAAGCATCAAGAACAAAAAACGCCACCTATTCATGTGCTTGGTAATGTGGGAGAACTTGGATAGCCGTGAGAACAACTGTTCGCAGACTTCGGTGTTTACTTTCTGTGAATAAGAAAAATAAAGAAATTACTGTCGCAGACATGGATTTTGAGTATTCCATAATAATGGACATCAACAGCCATATAATAGTGGCTTCTTTATAAATCTTTTTTCCCCTTTGTCTTTGAAGAATATGAACTGTTAAAAAATGGCTTTTAACTTCACTCTCCTGTTTAATATCCCTGATAGACCTATTGTCAGAATAAATATAAAACATTGATACAAATGAAACAAAAAGGAATTCATTAAGGTGGCTGAACACAGTTTTACTGTACCTATGCGTCATTCATTGTCATTTTAAAACCACTAACGTCTGGGCGCCCAAAATTGGTGAAGCATAAGATTAAGCAACAAGCTCTATATGTTGACATTTTTGTTGAGCTTTTAGGGTGTTGCCATGGCAACATGGTGGATTATAAATCACTCTGCAATATTTGGTTTCATTTATTTTCAGAAAATCTATAGTCATTACATTTTGTCCATCATTTGTCTCCAGTAAACTCGTAAAAAAAATTCGCATGTTAACATTCGCATGTTAATCTCCTTTGTTAGATTTCAAATTTCTGATGGCAGGTGAGCTGGCATATAATTGTGCCAAATTTCATGAAATTCTAATGAATGGTACCGTAGAAATTAGCACATTTCCGAGGAAAGTCGTTAAAACATCCAGTGACAATTTAATGGTCAACTGCGCATGCGTTGCATTTGACTGGGTTCTCGATCCAAAGACAAAAATGACCAAAAAGGCAGTGTATTTTTCAATGGTTCTATATATTATCTATTGATTCAACAAACATTTTTACGAACAACAAATTGTTTTATTTTAAGACGAAAAATAACATGCTGAACAAAATAAAATGATTGCTGAATAGGCGCCATGTTTGTTTTTCTTAAAACTTTGCACGCTGACTCACATAAGCAGCTGAAATTGAAGACATGCGCAAACTGTGTTCAGCCACCTTAAATCATTTCACAATAAAGTGCAGTTCTTTTCATACAACACCAAACTGTTATTTTGACGGATGCAACAAATTTGCTGGTGTACAGTTGCGGTTTACCGGAAGAGTAGTAGAAGACAATTTATAGCAAGGAAGGGAGAGAATTGTGCCTATTTCCATCTGGTTTAACTTCTGTGCAACTGGGGTTTTCATGGATCGCGAAGGGTTTTGAACAAATCTCTTTAAATGGCAGGCATCATCATAACAAATGGTGGCTACAAATATATATACAGTAAAGAAGAATGATTAAGTCCGGAGACAACATAAATCAGGTTATTTTATAATATATTTTAACATTTTTGTTACACAGGATTAATTGATGTTTTAGATGCTGATGTAATAATTCTTTCCTAAAATTTTTCGGAGGACGAGTTTAACCATACTATGTTATAAAACTCATGCAATTTATCTGAGAATACAAGAGCGTTTTTTTTTCTTTTTCCCTTTTCCCAGAAAAGCATTCAGTTGTATTGTTCCTGTTTTGTACTTTTTATGCAACAACATTTACAGCCCTGTCAAGATGTTCTGGCAGCCGGCAATTTGATTGGTTACAGTCAATTATTTGCTGTCTTCATCACACTGGAGTTCACAAATCATGACTAATAATAAGTAACAAAATACATCACTAAGCCCTTATTACCTACTACTTCTGTTACCCTGCTTACCACTACAAAACATTCTGACAGGGCTGACATTTTTTTCAAGGAGGTGTGACTTTTCAGGACAAAATATTTAATGTTTTACAACAAACAAGTAACAAAGAACTCAAAAGAAAACCCCTGTTAGTGTTTTTGTAACTTAACATTTATGGTTATGCTTGTTTTGTGAAGCCAACTCAAATTGTTATATTTAAAGTGGATATAACCCCAAAAAACCTTTTTTGGCTTAAAAAAATCTTACTATTTTTCTGAACAAAATGCTGCAAAAATTTTCAATTTTCCTCAAAACCCTGATTTTTTATGGCCAGCCAAAGTTATGAAAAATTGCCATAATTTATTCCATTACTGAGTATGAAGTCTGGGTTCAAGTGATGTCATGGAAGGAGATGGATTTTTATCATCTCAAGGATTTCCAGTGACTTGTTGCCGTGAAAATAGCTCTGCAAAAATGCCAAATGACTTGTGTTGCCTATGGCTGCAAAAATATTTCGAACCCAAAAGCAGGAATTGGGCTTCATAAAATACCTTACTTTAATGATGACCCTGTTGAGGCCAAAAGGCGATGCAAGAAATGGGTCGATTTTGTGAATGTGGTGTCCAGATACCCGGCAGCCGGGAAGTGTTTTCAAAATACTAGATCCCCGGAAGTCTGAAATTTTTATCGAATTTGCACAAAATATCTCGTTTAATTCTTCTGAGAATAGTTGATCTTTGTTTAGAAATCTCCAGTGATTTCATGTATTATCTTGGCTTCGAAGTTAAAGAAATTTTCGAGCTTGGGCCTACTATAAAATCTTAATGGTTTTGACACACGTTCCTCTCAGTTTATATGTTGTGGTTCAAATTTTTTCTTGGTTTGAAAATTTTCAAACCAGTTAAATTTGTATTTTTCTTTGTCTGAGAATCATTATCATAATCTGAGACAAAGAAAAATAAAAATCAAACTGGTTTGAAAATTTTTCAAACCAAAGAAAAATTTGAACCACAACATATACACTACCGAGTAAAGATGCGAGACGACCCATGATTCCCCAGGGTGGATTTCTGCCACTGCATGCTGTTGTATTTATTATTTATAATATGTGCATCCATGCCGGGGCGAAGTGTACAATTCAGTGCAATTCAATGTTCAAAAGTTGTTTGGTATTTCTACAGTCTCTTTGAGTACTCTCAGCAGGTTCGAATGAAAATTTTCATGGAAAAACGGTAAGAATTTCAGACTGCCGGATATCTAGGCCCAAGCTCGACAATTTCTTTAACTTGGAAGCCAAGATTGGGGTTTTAAGGACGTTCGCGCTTATTGTTTATGCGCATCCTTAGTGCGCACGCAATTCATGTCGCAACGTCATGCACGAGCGTGTGTGCAAGAGAAGAAATCTAAGCACATGAAGGGCTGGTAGCCGTTTTGTTAACTTTGCTTAGATTTAACTCGCTTGGATGGTCAGTGACCCCCAATTTTTTTTTGATAGATAATCTTCTTTGCCAATTCTCGACAGATTGTAAAAAATGAACAAAAAATCAATGTAGGAAGTTTAAATTTTTTCCATTTTTCTACCCGCGCGACATCGAATCCTCACAACTTGCGGCTGTCAGAGTTTACAAATGCTGCCGTTTACAGATTAGATTTCCTCTAAAGAACGTTACCAGTTGAACGAATTTGCTTAATAGACCCACTCATACAAAATTTGGCACAGAAAATTGCAGTTTAGAGATTCATTAACAATATTTTTGGACTAACAGACATTGGGGCCATATCGAGTTGGGAAGGCCGATTTTTCGAAATTAGTGTCACCTTTCAGATATTTTGTCACCGAAACGAAGTCGGTGACACCCCATTTTTTTTTTGCATTTCTGATACAAGTAATTCATTGCCTAACTGCAGCAAAGGTTTTATAAAAAAATCAACATTAGAAGATTTTCGCGCGAACGTCCTTAAGCAAGATCGAAATTTTTTGCGGCATTTTGTTCAGAAAAATAGTACGATTTTTTTTTAAGCAAAAATTTTTTTTGCAGTTATATCCACTTTAAACTCTACCCATCATACACTACAGGGCTGTCATTAAGCTTTGAACTTGCTGGTTTACAAGAATATACATGTAGGTGGTCATAAACTCATGATAGCAGCTATTGTGCTTTAGTCAGTTATCAAACTTAGAGTTGTTGATGATCTTCAAGAGTTTGCCTACTTAAAAGACAGCCCTGTCACTTATATTCAAATAATTACAAAAACTTACTAGTTGTTTCCATTTAAGGTTTCTCAAACAGATTGTTCAAGTCACGGTGCGGGACTTGTGATTTGCTCTCTGAGACAAATATTTCCTTGACATCTACAACAATGGAGCAGGGTCTTTCCATTACTAAAATACCTGTGGAAAAATGAGAATTTAAGACACAGAAAATGTAAAGAAGAGCTATTAGTTTATTTGTTTGATGACAAATTATTATTAGACATAATTATACATGTATATGTACATCTGAATTGCAGCATAGTAGAACAACATTTTTTTCTAGTATATTTTGTAACATAAAATTCACTTTATTTAACCACAGGGCAACCAAACGCTGTATTAGCTATGACATAATCATTTAATAAAAATATTGCTATTTACCTGTTTTCCTGTGTCTTTTGAGTTGTTTTGGAAGCGATTTGAACCAGAGCGAAGACGCTTGACCTTGCATGACAAGCTGCTTCAGTTCCTCGTCTTCACCGACACTCGCCTGATTTCGTGATGCGCTCTTACTCTCCTGAGAAGCAGGCTCCTGATCTCTCTCACCCTCTGGCACTCTTTCTGATTCTCGCTCAGCTCTCGCTCGTTCAATAAACTTCAAGTCAACTTCATGGACAAGAGTGTGGTAATGCATGTCACAGCCTTCAACTTTACATGTGTTGTTACTAGGGCATTTCTTCAGTCAATGACTGGGTAGCAAACAAGACAAGCAGTGTTTATCCAGAACTTTCTCTTTTTTGATTGTCAACATCTCTTTGAACTTTTTACACTCTTCTAACTTGTGGTTAGCTGACTTGTGAACTGGGTATTTCTTCGCTGTACTTTTGGTGCGTGAAGAATGTTCTCCTGTCGCACCTGCAAACAGCTTTACCCATCGCCTTTCCTGGAGTCAGACCGTTTCCATTTTTTCTTCTCCAGCTTCCATCGTTGTTTAGACTCGCTGATTTTTGCCTCTTTCTCCAGCCAATTGGCAAAAGACTCCCACATCTTTGGTTTTCCTTCAACAAACGCAGGGAAGTTTCGCTACATTTGCCTCAGGGACTTGTGATTTAAGCTCGCGAACAAAGGCATGCTCCATGTATATGCCCATCAGCTCAGAAACCGTTTCTTGATATTGCCTGTTCTGGTCACTCTTTTCTTTTCCTATGACTGGAAATTGGTCTACGTGATTTTTAGCCACTGACACAACCGTGTCTTTGCAACGAAAACGTTCGTCAAGCGACGCTCCATGCTTTTTTATATTTGTCTGAACCTGGCATAAATTTTCCGAGACATGTTTTTGCCTCTCACCGTTCAACAGCATCTACAGTGCAGGTCAGAGTAAAGCGAACCATATATATGATATGCATCAAGTAAGTGTATGGAGCAAAGCTCATTAGTATGTATAAGCTTAGCTCACTGTTTTCCCTATTGTTTATATTTTATTGTTTTTTGAATGGCCTGGCATTCTGAATTTAGTTGAAAGATCAACATGTGCTTCTATATATCTGGCACATGTAGGGGACACGAACTGCTAAATTGATCTGACAGAATCGGTCAAACAAATAGTAAACTATTAGCCAGTCTTATGTTAACAGTAAACAGGATTGATAAAACAATTTGTTGCTGTTTCTGAATTATCTCTTTACAGCTAGTAGAACTGAAGATATAATTTTGCTTGCCGCAACGTTGACAGTCCGGTTTGAAGTCACAAAGTAGCGACTACTATATCTTTCCCTGAAGGAAATTTTAGATCAATAAAGCAAACATTGTGTGACACCGCATACTCTCGATACAAAAATCGGAATGAAATGCCTTGAAACGGAAATTACTTGTAGAATATGATTGTAAACAAAAGTGAAAAAGTTACACATTGTAATCATCATACATGAACTCAATGCTGTGAAGCATTTTCGAGTTTCGAAACCATTGCAGAACCTTTTGTGCGAGGTTTGGATTAAATATTTTTGGCTGACTAGATCTTCTCTAGATCCTACGTGCACCAGCAGCATTTTCGTTTGCGGTCCTTTTAAATAAATAAAGCAGTGGGAAAAATGAAAGATACAAGAGTATTTCAAACCAAAAACAACACTTCTGTATAAGTCACACCTGTTGCAATGATTCTGTGAATCTTTGCTAACTTATGCTAACTGTTTACCCCAATCTATGCTAATTGTTTTCCTTTATCATCTCTGCCTTTACCGAGTACTTTATTACATTGAAGGACGATGAAACCATGTTTGTCGCTTTGACTTGAAGGCCAGAGAATGATGAACATGGTTTCTTTAATGTAAGCAAGCTGCCTCGAATCCCAAGTACATTAGCCACGCAAAATTCATGTGTAAAATTCTTTTTGAACTTCATGTTAAAACAAATCTTGAATGAAACTAAATAATAATCAAATTTAAAGACTGCAGGGAAAGTTATGTAGCAAAAAAAAAAACAAATTTAGCTATACTTAAGGCTGGTTTTCATTGGCAACGGAGTCGGACTTATAAGAGCACTTCCGATCTCAGTAGAAATCGTACTATTGATCCCGGACGTCCTTTCAAATTGCCTTGAAAATCAGCCCACTTCACGCACCGTTGATTTCACTCCGCAGTTTTAAAAAAGTTCATCACGTGATCAAATTTTTGTTGACCGCAAGTCGACCACAAGATCGGTAACGTTTAACTTGCGAAGAATGAATTTAAACTATTATGCCTTCAAATACGGTAATATATTTCTTGAACTTAACTTTCTGTAGCTTGTAATTGAAAAGGAAGAACTGTTTTTCTAGGAAAGGTATTATCTGAGCACATTTGACGACTGCGAGTTAAAATTCATTCAACGGAAGTTTACCGGTTATGTGATGTAACCGATCATGTTGTCGATTTGCGGTCAACAGAATTTTGATCGAGTGATGAACTTTTTTCAAACTGCGGAGTGAAACCAACGGTGCGTGAAGCGGGCTGATTTTCAAGGCAATTTGAAAGGACGTCCGGGATCAATAGTAGAGTCAAGCTTGACGGAATCGGAGTCGGAAAAATCAGAATGGTTCCATTTTCTTCCAATTCCGCTTATGACTCCGTAATCTTCTGATTCCGTCGGTTTGATTTTCACTAGATCATAACGCTTTCAATTCTGATTATGACTCCGACTCCGTTGTAGTGAAAACCAGCCTTTAGTTGTCGTTAAAAAGTGCATCAAATTTGCATGTCAAAACCTAAATACAGACCAATTGCGCTTCCAATAATTCTCTGTTATCCTTGTAGTTTCGCTCGCCAATTTAAGGCTAATAAACGGCAAGAGAACGGCTTGAACGGCTCAAACGGATAGCCGTTATCATCCTTTTTTGGCTTAAGAGGTCACTATTTAATCAACCATGAGCGGTCAATTTATTGTAAACAAAAGTCTCTTTTTATATGCCAAGCAGCAGAAAGACGGCCTGTTTAATTTACATTTTAGAAGTCGGATTATATCAAAGAGATAATTATAATATGAAGAACTCCTTTGCCTTTGCCAGCCAAAGAAAGTGGAAAAAGCGAGCTGTGAATAGCCGGCATAGCACGGATCTATCTTGTCTGTCAAATCTGCTAATCGATAGAGCGTGCTGTAGGGTATAACCGCATAGTGACGTGAGCAAGCACTTGAAAGTGGCTTGATTACATTGGCAATATAGTAAATAACAAAGCGAGCAACATTCCCGGAACAATAACACTTGAAATAATGTTCGCTATTTTTCTGCTGTACAAGATTAAAATCTCCATACATCCAGATATAATTTTATCAGCAACAATAAGATTTAAGGCCACTTGTTTTATACATTGGCAGTAACTGAGAAGCAAGCGAAGGAGCAAGATTCATGAAAGACAAAACTTAAAGAATACTTGGATGTTTGAACACTATTCAGTTCAGTACTAGCTCTGATTTCCTTTCTCAGAACAATTCATTTTTTTTCCTTTATAGACAAGCGACGAGTTACACAATGTATTTCTGAAGCGAGCAAGATTGGAAATGATACATTGTAGCTTTGTTGATATCAGCGGTAACTGAGAAGTGAGTGAGATTCATAAAATGTGACCTGATTTGGGAAACTGACACTAACAGATATCGTTTAACGGCTTGAAAGCGTTTTGGTTACATGTAGTTTCGATCACTACTGAAGTAAAAACTAGTCGGCACTTTGTGCGAAACGTTTTGGCGGATTATGATCTCAATAACTGCTCCATCCCAAGAACGAGAGTAGTGGCGCCACGAACAAAGATTGTGGTAGATGTAATTGAATTTCTAGAAATGGAAAAAAAAGGAAAAACTATGCAAACCCAGTGTCACCTGTTCAGAACTGCAGCAGAGACTTATTCATTCATGTTTATATTCAGTTGAAACAGTTGTGTTACGGCTGCTAGTTTGGATCCTCCAAACACTCCACGGCCAAAGTTCTGCAGATGTCTGGCACTATACATGTAAAGAAGAGGTTAATAAAATTGTTTTTTGTTTTCTTTAAACTTGAAATTGTGTAGTTGTATTCTTCCCTATACTACAGATTCAATGTCATCCTCTGTGATGTTTTTTACGTGGGAATTTTTCTGAGAAAAATAAAAAACTGCGGGTTTTTACGACACCAAATTTGTTTCAAATGGCCCATAATTTAGGATCGAAACTAACCAATAAAAAATCAGACAGTTTCCTGAGAGGTCCGCAAGTTCAAGTAGTTTCAAATTTATTTTCAGATGTATTGTCTAAATGCTGCAAAGGTATTGGTCTGTTTACCAAAAACTTTAGCATCCTTTGTTCTCAAAACACGTTCTGATTGGCGAATTTTCTTCCAACTGGCCCAGTTTGAGTGTTTGCACTGTAATGTTGATGCCTATCCATTTTGAATTTTTACCTTGCCGTTCGAACAGTTTGTGAAACCATTTTAATGCTATTGCCAATCCGTCTGATAAATTTGCTCATCCATTCGAACGGTTTGAGAAACCGTTTAAACGCTTTTGATGGCCGTTTACTATCCGTTTCGTATCCGTTTTTTCAAGCCGATATCTGTTAGGCCCCGACCACACTAATGCATCTTCGTTTGAAAATGCATACGTTTTGATGCATTTTCGCCTGTCGCCCACACTAAAACACCCGAAAATGCTGATGAAAACGGAGACTTTTGAAAACGCTTCGTTTCTAGTGTGGACAGGTGAAAACAGAGACTTCAATATGAAAACAGTGACGTAAATTCTCTAGTGTGGACAGGTGAAAACGGAGACTTTTGAAAACCATGATGTAAATCGCAGCATCTATCACCTTTACTGCGCCTTTCAATAACATGTGGAATTTGAAATTCAAATTTCCACCAACTGTTGCGTTTTACACTGCCGTCAATCATCTTAGCTTACCTCTCAAGAAACAGATCTTCACTTCAATGAGTTCTAAAGGTCACGTCCGTGCATTATGATTGGTAGATTTCGATCCATTTTGTTTGTTCCTTTTTTCATGGTCCGTTGGCTTTCGTATTAATTCTGATTGACGGCAGCGAATAACGCAACCGTTGGTGGAGATTTGAATTTCAAATTCCGCATGTTATTCAAAGGCGCAGTAACACATGCACAATCCCCGGGCCCAGTCGTTTTCATCGTTTTCGACCGTTTTAGTGTGGACAGGTGGAAATGATGCAAAAATGATAGTGTGGGTGAAAATATTTTGCTTCGATTTCTTCGAGATGAAAACAGAGACTTTTGAAAACGCATTAGTGTGATCGGGGCCTTAGTGTACGTTTTATCAAATCAGGTCACAAATACCAAAGAACATTCAAAGAATACTTGGATCTTTGAAACGCTGTTTGGTTCAGTATTAACAGTGAGTTTCTTTTTCCAGAACAAAAAATTCCTTTTTCTTTTCTTGATAAACAAGCGATGAGTTATTTGTGAAGTGAGCAAGATTGGAAATATGACAGCTTTAACTGACGTTTTCATACTTTGCAAATGTTTTTCTTGTTAGTGGCCGCTTTTCCAGACCTAAATATTTCTCTATTTTGCACAACAATGCCACACAAAGCAAACTTATGACAATGAATAACAAAAGCATAGACGCACGCATCACTGACGCGTATATAGACGCATCAGCGAGAATGCATATACGCGTCAGACGTGCGTTGCGTCTGCGATGTTCGCTTAATTCTGACCTGCACTGTGACAGAAATTTAAGTTTCTCTGTTCCATCGTAAACTCCCCTTTTGTCAATTTCCACTTTAAACGCTGCTTTGAATATGGAGTACTCCAGTGGATTTCCGCTGAATTTCATGATGTTCGGTTTGACTATTTTAATGAAAGCTGGAAGCATTTTCTCAAACAGTTCATCCACATGTAAGTTTGACACACTTGGGCTCCCTGTGGCACAGTTTTCCCGCCAAGCTGGTTCTTTTTTACCACATGATTCGCTTGTTTCTCGTTTACTTGGATTAATTTCCCTTTCTGTTGCTTCCCCTGAATTAAAATGCTTTCCTTGTTCGCCAGGTCGTTTGTCACCAGTAATATTCTGAGTGTTAGGAGCCGAATTCAACTCTAAGCGCGAGACACGATCGTGTATTCTATCAATCGGCAATTCGCTCAGCTCTTCATCATCAATATCTCCATTTTTAGACAAACGTTCCTCTCGGGCCATTGCATCTTCGTACTGATACTCTAATCTTGATTCTTCGGCTCTTTTCTTAAGTTCCAGAAGCTTTGCACGTTGCTGTGCTTCGTCGCGTAAGAGTTTGATTTCTTCTTCGCACTCTCGCTCGGCCATTTTTAGCCCCAGGGCAAGCTTTCTTTCGCAAAATTGAACTCTTGCTCGACTTAGATGAAGTCGTGGACATATTAGACGTAAAAAGTGGCAGTGTTTGGATTCTCCGTCCGTTGTCACTCATTTCGATGTAGATTTGGACGAGTCTTTCGTATGTCATTCACAGTTGATGTTGTTGTTGATGAACACGCTTACCGCTCGGCGGTTCAATAGTTTTCTCACTTGACGCTTGAACTCACTGGATATCCGGCGCATAAAGAACCAAATGTCGATGGGACGACATTTAACACAACTCGATGGTTCGAACAAAACAGATTTGATGACGAATTACTCTGCTTTACACTTCAGAACAATGTGCACGCTTTACAAAACTCGAACTCACAACACAACTCCATCACGTGACCGAACTTTCGGTCCACTTTGGCCGCGCACGCTCGTTTATTCGATCGGCGT
Source organism: Dendrophyllia cribrosa (assembly GCA_024195265.1). NCBI lineage: Eukaryota > Metazoa > Cnidaria > Anthozoa > Scleractinia > Dendrophylliidae > Dendrophyllia > Dendrophyllia cribrosa. Next base: position 5,488,871 of record JAJLRJ010000006.1, on the reverse strand, counting down.
CACGTTTTCGCCTGCTTCCCTGTGGAAGCACACGCTTATTAAATATATTTCCTTTCTCGTGCACACGCTTTAAGAACGAGGAAGGTTCATGTTGTGTTGTTGTTCATGTGTTATTGTCTCATGCGACCGCATTCCGGTGAGTCCGGTGAGTCCGGTAGACTTTCACGACGACAGGTCGTTTAACAGGTCGTGTAGAACCGAGCACACGCTTAATATGTTTCCTTTCTCGTGCACACGCTTTAAGAACGAGGAAGGTTCATGTTGTGTTGTTGTCTTACGCAACCACACTTTCGGTCCACTTTGGCGCGCTTGTTTATTCGTTCGGCGTCACGTTTTCGCCTGCTTTCCTGTGGAAAAGCGTGTTTGTGGCCTCACACTTTTAGAACGAGGTAAACATGCATATTTGTCTTGTTTGTCCCAGCACGCTCGTTTGTTTCGTGTTGTTTATTTTTTCAGTCTCTCGCGAACTGACTTTTCCGTGAGACGGGTCGACTGTTGTTGCGACGAGTCGTCACGACCTGGTCGGGTCGTCACGATCCGTCAACTTATTTCACCCCCACTCCATCTGCAATGCCGACTTCCGGTAAGTGTAGATAACTTCCGTTTCGAACTTCACGACCTGACTTCCGGTAAGACGGGTCGTCTCAAAGGGGTGACGACCCGAATCAGTTGGTGTATATTGGACATGACTGGAGCAGACTTCTCGCGCTGTTGCTAGGGCTCAGACTGACAGACAAGTTGTAACTTTGAAGCGAAAATATCTATGTACTTTTGGGATACCGCCTTTTCGTAGAACGCTCTGATTCTTTTTTCCATTCACAAGGAGCCTTCACTTCATCCGCCGTCCAAACTCGTGTATCGCAGCCATGCAAGCGACAACTGACTTCTGTGTTAGTATAATTGTGGAGCCTCTCAGAGTTCCTTTCTTGATGTTTGCGGTCAACAAACGAAGGAATATTAGTCGCTGAGCATTAGACTGTAGTTTTATCACCAGCTATATTTTATTTTCAGTGTCTTTGTTGATACTTACTGCAATTAGAGTGGACAGATTTATCACCCTGTCGCTTGGGCTGAGATAAAATTTCAGACAAGTCGTAGTTTGAAGAGAACATATCTCGCTGTAATTGTATTCCATGGTTTCCGCAACAACGAACTATTGGAATCCCTTTATAGCTTTATGGTATGGTAACATATACATATTTATTTGTATCATTGTGTTTAGTCACCTTCCTTTTCTTACACAAAAAGTTTCTCTTGCCCTGCGTCATAGCCAAATTGAACTAGTACAGGATCAAGTTTCAAGGACAAACGAGCCAAGCAATTCCACTGAACATAGCTCGATACAGAAAGGCAGTGTCCAGAGCACTGTGGTTGCAGGTTACATACCAGCCTGATGGTATATAGCGTCCGGTAGCTTTGAAGCGTCAGAGAGGCTTACCCTTGTCCTTTGACCTCACCAGTCAATTTACGGCGACTTTAGTTTCCTTGAATTGTCATTAAACCCGCTGCTTTACTGCTGGAAGATTAGAGAAGTGAGAGAAGCCGTGAAGGGCACAGTATACATGTATTCAGTTTTGTAAATAGGTTATTTTGAGAAAAGTATGTTGTTTCCTAACCGTAAAATGCAACGTATTATACATATTTCTCAAACTCATTTTCAACCCACTTCTCGGCGTTTGGATATATCACGAGGAAACGCTCTTCCTCATGTTTGATATATTACTTCAAATTAAACGATTTGTGATGTACGCTTGTTTTAATAGCAGCATATAAGGCAATGCATCATATTGGGTCACAGGTTTACCATCCTCTGTGTGGTGTGCTGTGCATCTGTAATGGCCGTATCGGTTAAAAAAACTATTTGCTTCTGTTCCCTTTCCATTTATTTTAAGTCATGTGATATTACAACGGCCGAGTTGGTACTCATCTCTACTAAGTTTATTTGGATTTCGTCACGTTATTTGCTGTTAGGAAAAAGCTGTTTCTATTGCCTTCGTGCGTTATTTATTTCTATGATCAAATTTCACCTTGCCTTATGCTAATTACTGGCGAACCTCGATGAAGCAGCATCTTTTTAAATATAACATCTTCGGACTAAGACATTCTATTTGTAAAAACGTGATATGAATTAAATATTAGCTTTGCTAGCAATGTAACGAACACTGGCGATTTTTTACAAGCAATGAAAACAATATGACATACAAACAACTGGTTGAAGAGGGGACACAGAACCAGCTGACATGTCAAAAGGATGTGTTGATTAGAATGTTCGACAGATCATTATAAAACACGACGTAATACGTCACCATCACAAAGTATAAACAGTCAGCTTGGTAGAGCTGAGGATAAGCTAAGCAAGTATATATAGATTGTTCAAGAGAGTTTATCCAACTTGTGTTTACAGCTGTAAGAATGTATTCACACTTGCACTATAACCTAGAGTATTTCCTCGTTTATCAAATACTGACAATTCCAGTGTTTGACAAATAAACAAAACGCTGCACTTTTATTTTCGTTGCAAAACCAGCTGCTGGTTATAAAAATTCACAAAAGAAATTTACGCACCTCCAAGATAACTATTGGCCGACAAGATTGGGATGGTAACATATTCGTTTGTGTAATAAGAGGCGATATAACCTATTTTAAAAGCGTCCACTTGCACGTACTCGCATTGACGGTATAATGGCGGAAACAAACTTTACTGTAGACGAAGATCAGAAGACATTGGAAGAATCGTTTTGCTCGGCAGACGAAAATGGACAAGCACAAAATCATCTAATATTTCTTGTAGTGCTGCATATTTGTCTGTCCATTACTGCATTTCTGGGGAACAGTCTGATTCTTGTGGCCCTTCACAAGGAGTCTTCACTTCATCCGCCGTCCAAACTCATGTATCGTATCCTTGCGGCAACTGATCTCTGTGTTGGTATCATTGTAGACCCTCTTGCTGTTATTCGCCTTATGGCTGTGATCAACAAACAATGGAACATTTGTCGCTACGCAGTTGACTCAATTTTTATCACTAGCTATATTTTGTGTTCAGTGTCTTTGTTGACAGTGACTGCCATAAGCGTGGACAGACTTCTCGCCCTGTTGCTAGGGCTCAGATACAGACAAGTTGTAACTTTGAAGCGAACATATCTCGCTGTAACTGTATCTTGGGCTGTGTCTATTGTTGGCACAACTATGTACTTTTGGGATCCACTTATAACTTTATGGTATGGCAACATAGGAACAGTACTGTGTCTAGTCACCTCAGTTTTCTCTTACACCAAAATTTTTCTAACTTTGCGCCAAAACCAAGTTCAAGTGCATAACCACAATACCTCAGGGCAACCGAGCCAAGCAATTCTACTGAACATAGGTCGATACAGAAAAGCAGTGTCCAGTGCACTGTGGGTGCAGGTAACGTTAGTAGTTTGCTATCTGCCGTTTGGTATAGCATCCGCTTTGACGCCTCAAAGAGGGGTATCTTTATCCGTTTACCTTGCGAGCAATTATACGTATGCTTTAGTTTATTTAAACTCGTCATTAAACCCGTTGATTTATTGTTGGAAGATCAGAGAAGTAAGGCAAGCAGTAACGGATACAATCAAACAACTTAGCTGGTCCTCCAGTTAATGTATATGTATTTTAATCCGCTCTTATGCTCAGTCTTGGTAAAACGTTATCTTCAGAAAAGTACGTTAACCTAAAATATTAGTCTTTCAAAATGTAACGATTCGTGCTGTATATTAAAAGGTAAAACAGCCTTTTATGTTTTAAAACTTTAAGAAAGAAGTAAAATATAACAATGCTTACTTCGATTTTCCGTCTTCTTCTTCTTATTATTATTAATAGTCTTTACCAAAAGTGGACTTTTATAAACAGACAATGACAGGTGTGAGTCTGAATTACAAGTAGTCAGGCGGGAAATGGCTGGGATCCGGTCAGTTATACTGTAACATCCACTGCAATGAGGGAAAACACACTTCGAAGAAGTGCAAAACTCTTCTTTATAAACTCTTCTCTATCATCCGTTTCTTATTCCGTGTTTATTCGAGGGTTAAGTACAAAGTAGGGGAAACATTAATTAAGTATGCAGCCGTGTTGCGTAGCCAACACATATTAATTGTAAATTGTCGGCGTTGTCTGATTAGGCAACTTTGAAATTAATTAAAAAGAATATTCAAAATTTCAAAAAGAAAACACTCTTGTTGATAGCATGCAATAAATCTCCTCGCTGACAATTTAAAAGAAGTATAATGACGGTGTATTTTAATTATATTAATTTGCTTTACATAAAGACGCATTTATAAACTCATTGATAATTCACAAGCTCATGAACCGACAAATTAGTCACTTGCATGCACTTGGTAAAATACCCGACCTTATTAATATTCCTTATTTAAAATAAATACGAACAATAAGGCTAACAGACAATACAATTTCCTACCTTGTAAGTTTTAATATATATAGATAGGCTGAGCCTAACAGCGTAGCACTTTGAACAAGCTTAACTAAGGTGAAACTTAACTAAGGTGAAAGGTCGGAAGCACAAGAATTAAAATTGACGACCGGGCTATTTTTCAGTTTTAGCAATTCTCAAAAACAGTAAGCTTAAGGCTTATTACCCGACAGTCTGCACAGTACATTTAGACCGTACAAAAGTTCACAAAAACAACTTTTCTCTGTCTAGAATAACTAGTACGACTACTTTCCGAAAAAAATACAGTTGTTGTTTGCCAAAAATTGCTGGAGAAACTGATTTGGAAATCAAAATTGCAAAAATACACAAAAATATTTGCATAAGGCGACGCGAGTGAAGTCAAAGTCTTGTTTTGTTTTATATAAAATCGCTTTTCAATCTATGTAATGAATGAACAAACACATAAAAATGGACAACACAATCTTCTTTCGACAAATTTGATTCCAATCTCCATCAGTTTATGTTTAAAAGCAAAACGCGTACCATTTTAATATAGCGCATGAAGCTGCCTTCGATGAAATTCAAGAAATCGATACAACTGAAGTTAACCTCGTTTTAATTAAAATAATTCTCCAAAACTACATAAGAACACAAAGAAAAAGTCAAACACAGATTGATATGAACATAAATTCCCATCGAAAAATGTAATCTGTTCAGTTTACCTTTCAGTCCCTCGCTTGCTTGTTAATTCTCTAAATCTCCGCTCCTTTGGTTCTGAAATCCGTAATAAAAACAAACCTATCTCCCCGCAATGAAATGAAGTTCCTCGAAGCAAGATTTTATCCCAGAAAGCTCTTCTTTTTCTACTAAAGCGGCTTCTGAGTATCCCTTAATTAGTATCCCTGTCTTGAGTAGTAAACCGCCAAAAAATGCAGGGAAATAACGACTTTACTTGTCCGCTAAACACTAACCAGCGAAAGATCCAAACTTTTTAAAACATGTTTACCGAGCTGACGGCTGTGTAGCCGCGCGAAAAACAAAGCTTCAAAGATCCCGGATGTTGATGACGTCATACGCGCATGTTTTGCGAAGTCATACGAGCCCGCGAGCTAGCTTAAAGCGTACGGTGGGCGTTCGGCGGCGGGCACACAACGCGCCCGCGAAACATTCCGCTAGCCACGACCATGAAAAATGACGGCATGGGTTCTATGAGTATGGGGCTGCGCAGCCGGGCCTTCGGCCCGTCAAGTGCTCCGCTAAAAAAACCTCTTCAAACGCTATGAAGGAAACAAAAGAAAAGAGAATTTGTAATCAAACAAATTGTCCCCAATCTAAGAAAATACTTTCAGTACACTTCCTCTTTAATTTCCTTTACCGCAGTTCATATGAATTTATTTTTGTATACACGTTATCATATTCATCACTTCACGGCTGTAATAGAACTCACAATTGACCAAGCTCCTATCTGTTGCTGTCGCTCAGCGCTCAGTGGTGCAGCGTTTGCACCAGAATCGCAAAGGTCCTGGGTTCGAATCTCGCAGAGGCCTGGGGCCGGATTCACGAAGCCCTCCTAAGTTAAGGCATATTGTTGGAATGACAATAGACTATGTTAAGACATGTCTTAACTTAGGAGGGTTTCGTGAATTCGGCCCCTGAAATGTTCTATTTTCAGCCTCAAATTACAACTCCTTCATTTGCTACTTAAATGCGATGATCTCTTTCTCTTTAATTCTCTTTACCGCAGTTCATATGTATACAGCTATTTCAATTAACGTTGTCGGATGAAAGCTCAAAGCTACAAGCCAAGATAGTTGGGAGCGGCGCAAAATAAACGTTTCTCCCGCTCGTCGCATCGCTCATTCGCGCCGTTTCTTTTCCTTTCGCCACTCCCAACTATCTGCATGCCTGGAACAGGCGCTCGGTTTATTCATTCGGTCTTGACTTGTCGGCTTTTAGCTTTGAGCTTTGAGCTTTCACCTGACAAAGTTAATTGAAATAGCTGTATATTGTTTTGGTCGGCATTAGGTAACATAGGGTGAAGTAGGTCGGACACCTTATTGAGAATTATACAACGTAATGTCGACACTTGGAATTTTATTTTCAATAAATTTTTAAGTGTAAAAAAAAAAATCTAAAATCCCCACTCAAGATTGAACCTGTGACCTCAGCTAGGCTTACATATTCATATGATCATATTGTCCCTTGATGTGTCCTGACCGGTTAAAATACATTTTTACCACTTTCATTGTCACTCGCCCCACTGTCCACCTCACTACTCCTTGCTCCTTGCAAATAGCTCTGACTAATTCGTCGGCAATAAAAAGATCGAACAAAACTGCATTTGAATGAAAAGCTGTTTGCAGGGAGTAATAATTTAAGTCGGAGGAAACTTTCTGTGGTAATTTAATGATAATTTGTGAAACCTATGGAATGTTTTGACCGCTTATATTTCAAACATGAAAAACACGTGTTAAAAATGTTTTAGCGATTTATTCAAAATCGAACATTTTAATTTGTTTGAAATTTTCCCATTAAGTGTGCTACACTGTGTAGATTAAAGCGCATTTATTCGCCTGTCGCGGGTAGCCCTAAAATCGAAAGATAATTAGGAAAAACTGTTTTTCGCCATGTTTGTTTACCGTTGCTATGGAAACGCCGATTAGCATAAAAAGAGCATCGCTCAAAACTTTCACCCAAGCCTAACAACTGGTATCAAATTCAGATTCATTGAGCGAAAGTAAGATTATGTATAAGCGCATTCAAAACGGGAAGTGTGACCCAAAAAAACTACTAGGAGCCACCTTAAACGATTTCTGCTGTACACGTGTTTTAATAGTAGCATGTAAGGTAATACATCATATTAGGTTTTAAAACTTTGAATAAAGAGGTGAAATAAAACACTATTTGCTGTGATTCTCTTTGCATTTCGTATCAGTCATGTGATATTACATGCTGTACAAGCTCAGTTTGTACTCAGTTTATTTGGCATCATTTGGATTTCTTCACGTTATTTGCTATTAGAAAAATGTTGTTTTTTCGTTTTTCTCCTTGCGTTATTTATTTCTCCGATCACGTTTCTACCTTGCACACTGTAACCGCAATGTTTGTTATGCCCACGACTATATGGCTTTCAGCCATGAAGTAAATATAAGCTTACATACCCTATTCATCGACACCCACCCACACTTGTTTGTTTGGCGCACCATACACGAAGTTTGAAATATCCGCTGAGATGATCGCGGTCTCGTTTCGTGCAGCTAATGGCCGGTCGTCGCCGGTCGATCGGTCGATGCAAGGACGATGTACAGTAATGCAAGCAGATCTATGCGTGCAAGCACTCCGCTGGGAACAGCCGGAAGGGCAGGGAAAATGAGTCAAATACCATAAGGTAAACGCGTTTTTACATATTTAGTTTGCTTGCCGACTTTCGTTCGTTCACAGCTGAAAGCATACGAGAGATTCAATGAACTGCACCCCCCGCACTTGCGATGTTGTGTCAAATTCACACCTGACGAAAATAGGACCAAAATTCCAAGGTTATTTGTGTTTTTTTTGTTATACCTTTGCTTGTGCAAATCTGCATACCAAGTATTCTTGGCAATGAAATTTTCGATTTCCTTTTAGACAGATAGACACCCTAATTTAATTAAACAGGGTGATCCCTTCGGTACATATAAGCTTACATTGTATAAGCTTAATAAATAATAATAAAAAAAATAATAATAAAATCTTTTTACCGTGTCTATGTATTTAGCTCATAGAGCTAATTGGGGACACCTACTATTACAAAATAGATAAAAAGACTATGTACAATATCACAATAAATAATAATTTAACTAAATAGACTATACATTAAGATTTAAAAATATTTAGATAACATATATGAAAAAATGCTTATTAAAATGTACATAATTGTGAATAATCACGTGCTAAAGGGGCACTACATTGTATCAATGAATGGGAGCCCTAATATAAAATTTTACAAACAAAAAAAACGTATATGTACACTTTAGTAAAAATATAGTAATATATAGTAGTAATACTGTATTAAACTATTTGCCGAGTCTATTAAAAATAGAACAGCCGTTATAATAAAATGATCTCTTGGCTACCTCAGTTCTCACTTTGGGCAGATGAAGCAAGTTACTCTGTCTAGTTTTGCGAGTGATTACATGTATATCTCTATTTACAATACATGTAGTTTTGTGAGTCAAGCCATCAAAATTCTAAACTCTAAATTCTTAACAGACTAAAGGTTTTATCGCTATTTTGAAATGGATGTGAAATGTGCTGCAAAAACCGGCGTTGAATGAGAAATCATTGACAAATTATTTCTGCAAAATTTGATTGAATATGGAAGGGTTTTATTTAGCACAGCTTTACGACTGTAGCTTTGCTGGCAAGCGTGTAGGGGCGGTTTTTGTTTGTATTATTGTGGAACACTCGAAATCCGACTGAGCACCTTGACCATTACACTTGTACTTTGTTCTCGACCATGTAAATTTTATCTTACACACTTTAGCTGTAAAACAGAAATGCTTTTAAATCTGAACTCTACAAAAAGTACTTTAAACTAAAAGTGAGGAATTACAAGCTAAGCAAGTAATTCCGGAACTGTTTTGACCATGCTATGGCATCAAACATTGTTTATCAGAAGACATATAATGGCCAAATAAAATCTTTTTGGTTTTTACTATAATAAAAACATTTTGCTTGGAACCGTCATGTTCAATTTGACCTCAAAATCCAGATAAATGAACTGGAAAAAAGCATAGAGCACACTGAAACTTTGATCATCACAGAAATTTTTGATTTCACATACAAGAATACTATAAAGTAAGTAAATTTTCAAGTCATTCGTTTATTTACCTCTCTTTCTACTTCATAATGAGTTATATTTTCCTCTGTGGCAGTGACTAAAGTTTGCTGAATGAAGTCTAGCGTTTCGCATCCTCTTTTGACTTGAAAAAGTTTGCCAGGTTACCAAAGTCCTTGAGTCTACAACTTTCCCAAGTTCTGCTCCAAATGTTTGAGCTTTGACTAGCATGAATTTTGTACCAATGGCAAATGCAATATTTGTTTAGAACGGCGACAATTCGCCGAAAATGGACAGCAGCTACTGTATCTTGAAAACCAACCCGGCTGAAGTTCTTCTTAAGGCCAAAATCATTTCTTTTCCTGTGCGCTAGACGCGGGTGGCATTATCAATGACGTCATTCATGGTTTGTAATCTAACTTATAAACAATAGCTCTTGACCAATGAGCATGCAGGAAATTTTACAGATGCACTACTAATCAACCATAACAAATAGGACAAAGCAAAAACCATGCAAATTTCAATGTAAACTTGTAAAGTAAAGTACATCAAAACATTAGAAAAAGTAATGTCCTATACTAACTGAGCATCATCTACTATGAATGGCAGAAGTACTTGTAAAAGACAGATTTCAGTTATTAAAAACGCACCCACCTCCTTCTGTGGCGGTTGATTTGGTTGCCATCTTGGAACAAAAGGAGTTGGTTTCAGCTCTCCATGATGTTTAATTCCTGCGGCATGTCCTGCTTCTAGTTATGGTTGTGTGCTGTTCAGTCAATTCTCAGTGGCTTCATTTATACAGACATTGCCAATATCATGCCCCCCACCCCCCCGGTTATTGCATTGTTGAATGTGGGTTGAATCCTGGCAAAATCCCACAAAATCCTTAGTAGCTATGAGAGTGTAGGGCCCGGCTTTTATTGGAGTGATTACTTACTGCTATATTCTCTAAGATCTCTTCAACAGGTTTATGTTACTTGAATGAAAACTTGTTTTGTATAATATACAAGGGCAAGGGAAATTGTTGTTTTCT